>JAJGRW010001301.1:1204735-1310057 GCA_025461045.1 Carex parvula | reverse complement strand
GTTTTTCTTCTTTGCAAAATAAATAATTGTCCCCAGTATGTATATATGTTTACAGAAATTGTGCTTTGGATTGCTTGCTGCAGATAAGACTAGGTTATCCTGGCTGGAGAGAGAGATATTACAAAGAGAATTCTGTGCAAAAGATTCGAATGAAATTGAAAGAACACAGAAAATTGTGGTTAGTAGGTTTCTATTTTATTTTTCAACAATGATTCTGTGATAAAATTGTGCAATTTAAGCTGATAATATAGTTCAGAGTAGCACAGTTTCACTGTCTTCGTCTTCTGCATATTAGCCTTCATCCAAGTCGATTAGGCAGGAATTACCCATTTAAGCATTTTGAATTGATCATGAATTATCAATTCGATCTTCCTTCATTTGAGGAATTTAGTAGAAAGCAGAAAATTGAAAGTATGATATGCAAACAAACATGTCAGTCAATTACCAAAATATTCAGTTTAAGCAATTTGTATTGAACATAATGTCAATTCTGAGTTCCCTCATTTGTGTGATATAATACCAAGAGAAAAAATTATACCAAGAGAAAAGAATTAACAATGTCATTGTGTTTAATTGTTACCGAGTTATGTATCTGAACTATATTTTTTATCGGTAATTTTAATCAACAATAAATATAGGTGGAGAAGTACATGGAAGGACTTTGTGGGTTCTCCAGTATTATTTTGTGGGAGTTTGTTCTTGGACCTGGTATGTTCAAATTTAGTTCACACAAACAACAATACTAATACTCTAATCTCTGTACAATCATGCAAGAGTATCTAATGTGAAGACCTTTTAGCAAATACTAGGAGTTTTGGTTCATGTCCAGGTGACTGTGCTTTTACTGACAGGGTCCTGATTACTGGGGGAAAAATGGTTACTTTAAAATGACTATTAAAAATTTTGGTTGGTTTTGGGGGGGATTATTGATGAGGTTGAGGTTAGGTCAAAGAGACCTTGCTTTTATTTAATGGTGAAGGCTAAAGTGAAGCTGAACCTCCATATTTTGGTGCCAGTGGATATTGAACCAGACCTTTTGTAGTTTGCACAGATTCCAGGACTCTTTTAGGTCTTAGAACGATGCTATGCTCCGATATATCTTAAGAATTAAAGGTAAATTCCGTGGTATGACTTTTTGTGGTAAACGTTAAAGGGTAAAATTAAAATAGATTCTGCTACTTTTGCTACCCTTTTTTAATTCATCAAGTTATGAAATCACTGCAAACATTTTCTCAGCTTTTCCGACTGCTAAATTTTCTCAGGTATTATCCTTATCACTACGGTCCATTTGCATCGGATTTGAAGAATCTTGAATGTGCAAATATCAACTTCAATATTGGACAGCCATTGAAGCCATTTGATCAACTAATGGCAGTTCTTCCTCCTCAAAGGTATAGTTCTTCTCTTCCGACGTTTACAGATTTTCTCGTTGGTATGTTAAAGTTTTAGTGATAGAGGTTCTAGTTGGCTTTAAATACATCCGCATACAAAGACCAACTGCAGAACCCAAATCTCAGTCTTATTTTTTTGTCTCAGCTTAATATCTGGTCCTTGTTATATTCTTATATGGTCTCAGCCTATGTTGTGTAATGTTGCAAGAACTAAAATGAAGCGAAGACAAATTCCAATGCTGATGACTATGTTTTAGTTGTTGTATAAGCATCCAAGTCCAATTGCTATTGATAATTTCTTGTTGAAAGGGTAGAATGTTCTGCTTCCTTTCCAAAATAATTGATCTGCTGTTAAAAATGTCAGATCGGACAAAACCCATAGTATAAGAATCCAAGTCCAATTGCTATTGAAAATTTCTTGTTGAACGGGTAGAATTTTCTGCTCCATTTTCAAAGGAATTGATCTGCTGTTAAGAAAGTCAGATACAGATCCCGTAGGGAGGTGAACAATGCTGTATACTGTCACAATGTTAACTTGAGGCAAGGTCGATTTGAAGCACTGGTTTTTGGAGTATAATAGCTGATCCCTGAAAGTTCTGCATAAGATTAATTAATTACTGATATGTTAAGTTGTTAACCATACTAATTCTTCTTTTCTTCTTTACTTTTAATAGTTCTGATGAACTCCCCAGTGCTTATGCTGAACTTATGAAGTGCAAAGATTCAAAAATCTCAAAATTCTATCCAGAAGGTTTATAAAAACTCAATAATGTTTCTTAATTTGAAAAACTTATAAAGGGATATCCTCTTTTCGTGTATTCTCTGCGAAATGGATCTGACCACTTCTTTATTTTTCTTTCCTTCTAAGGAGATATTGAGATTGATATGGATGGGAAGAGGTTTATTTGGCAAGTAAGTTTTGTCGCTTCTGTCATGGCATTTCAAAAAAAAAAGTTGTCACTGAATATGTAACGTTATAGTTTGTGTAGCTAGTTGATATTTTGGAGCTAGTCTTGAATCTATTGTAAACATAGAATAAGGGTCATTTGAAGTTTCAATTATGTTGCTTGTAAAAAAAAATTCTCAATAGACGATAGCATTTCAAATAAAATGTCCTCTCTATCTTAGTATATGAATGCAAGTTTATTGTTGAATTCTTTGTTTTGCTCATCATCATACAGGGCATTATTAAACTCCCTTCTATCAACGAGGACCTTCTTTTAGAATCTACAAAAATGTTAGAGAGCCATCTTCAAGTATGATATATATATATATATATATATATATTTATCCTTTGTCAGTATTCTTATTTGAGATATAATATTGGTTTGTTAACGTGGTTTCATCCTTTGCTAGATTGATGAGATTGAAAGGAATTCTTTGAGAAAAGACATCATCTTTATAAGAAATGACAGCGCTCTAGGTTTGAAACTGGCTCCTACTAGTGATGATTTTAAAATTCCTGTTGATTTTGCAAGGTACATATTACTTAGTTTAGTAAAAAATGCATATTTTTGTACATATTTTAATATGTTTCCGCATGAAATGAGAACAGAACACGTAATGTAATGGATTAATAAAAAAATGAGTGAATGCAATCAGATTAGACAATTTTTCTCTTTATTAGATGCCCTGCCCAACTTTTTTTTTTTTTATTGCAGTTGTGAAATTAGTGGAGTACTTTGCAACAGAAAGGAGCTTGAAGATGGAGGCATCTTTTTATCACCAATTCAGTGCATGGATGATATCAGAGACAATATTGTCATGTAAGTTGCATATATACAACTTTTCAATTTTGATCTTGTTTCTACTAGACCTTTGTATTGTGTATGATGATGGTCTTCACATGATGCTCATTATCTCAAAATCAGGTCCTATACCTTTTTCATAAAGTTGATGCATCTTATTTTCTCCTTTTGTGATATTTTAGCTCGGCTCAATATCTAAGCCCTGTTGTTGGTGGTGTTCCTGTATTAAGATTGCTTGAAAATGTCGAAGTTCCAGATAAGGTACTTTGTGATATCTTTCTTCTTGTTCTGCCAAAAAAAGTACAAAAAGTGAATAATATGCTACTTGTTACATTTTGAGCAAGATTCAATTGGAAGCAGCAAATTCATTGTTATTTTCTAGCACTGAATTGTCATTTAAATATTTAATGCCAGACCATAACTGCTAATGACATGCAAAGGAGAGAGCTTTGGCACGAATCAAGCTCCAGACAAACTACAACCAAGTAAGTACTATTTATTTCTGCCTGTCCTTTTACAGGCTAGACCTGATACTGGTGGACTGATTTATGCAGTTCTTCAGCTTTTATTTGTTCGTTGTTCACTTCCATATTTCCTTTTGTGGCATCTATTACCAAAAAAATATGATATTTTCTTAGGAAACAACAAAATAATTTTATGGGTAAAATGTTTAGTTCTGTATTGTATAAGTTGTCTGCCGGTACTTTCAGGTCATTAACTACACATATTTCCTTTTATGGCTGACAAGTATGTTTGTTCTCAAAGGTCGGATCATTACCGAAAAGATGTAGCTTCTTCTGGACATTCACGTGACACCTGGAGATGTGCTGGCTCTGACCGGAGCGGCTCTACCGGTAGAGGTTGGAGGAATGCTACTTATGGCAATGGAAGTAAACCTTTCGGTGGAAATCAAGGGAGAGGATTCACAGGAGTCCATGAAACACACCATCCAAGTTCTAGTTTAAACAGAGGTAGGGGTAGTGATGGCAATACTGCCTTAGCGAGAGGGACCAATCGGCCCCAAGGGGCTGGACCAAGTGTTGCTTGGAGGCCTGTAGATTCCAGACCTGCCGGAAGGGGTCGAGCCCGAAATTAGAGTTGGAGGGCCTTTTTTCACTAGTTAATATATGTCATGTCAGTTTAATTATCAAGTAACAGTCAGTGTTTTTTTTTTTTAATATATTATGTGAACTGACAATGTCTATGTGGCCATTAGTATGTAATTTTATTTTGGCTGATTGTAGTGATACATGTGAGCATTTGTCTTGAGATTAGAATGAAATGTTTTTTTTTTTCTCAGGGAATCAATGAAAGTTATTTCTTTGTCATTTCAGTTCTTCGCATTTTTTTTTTATATTCTGTGAACTGACAAAGCCTATGTGGCCATTAGTATGTAATTTTGTTTTGGCTGATTGTAATTAAGTTCCTGCATGATATAAATCTTTTTTTTGGAAGAGTTCCCGAGATAAGCCTTGCAATGTAAAGGCATATACTGAGCTATGGTGATCTTGAGTTCGCCAAATCTCTTTGTGAACCAACTTTAAAATCTATTAGATTTGTTTCAAAAGATGAATTCAAATTATTGAAATCCATCTACCTTACAAGTGTCTACATGTAAAAATTTTAAATTTTCAAACTTATTTTGTATAGTCTAGTGGTAAAAAAATGTTCAAAAAATAAATGCACTAAAATTAATTTATAAACTTCTAGTTTTGACCGATTAACTTTATACTAAATTAATTCAAAAGTTAATTTTTTTTGCATACAGACACATTACTCGTAAGGTAAATGAATTCAACGGTTTAGATTTGTCGTTTGAATCCAATTCAATAAGTTTTAAAGTTGAGTTCACAAAGAAATTAGATGAACTTAAAAGAACATCCTAATTCTACTCTTGGAACTGAGTAGTATTTGCAAAGCAAAACGAAATAATAAATAAAAATAAGAAAATTTGAGAGATCGTTTACCTCCTACCAGTTATGGTTAGGTTGTTTTGGTAGAAAATACTTAATCGAACAAGCATTTCATTTCAATTTATGGTCTTGGATTGGATGTAATTCTAAGTTTTTTAGGCCGTGAAATTGGGCTTACTGTAGATTTTTAGAAAGAAGCTGAAAGCCTTGAATTGGTTATGCACGTGTAATTGTAGGCCTGGCTATAGTTGAGCCTTATATGTTCAATCCCCAATAAAATCACCATCGATGCATGGAAAAAGTTGCTGTACATGTGAAATGTTTCTTCAATTCGTTTTGTTAAAAGTTTAGTATGGTTGCATCTAATTCAACGACGTGGTTTCTATTGTTGACACTGGTACCAGTGTCAGATCAAAAGGTTAAGTTTTCGTACTTCTTTTGACTGCTTAATTCTATGATGCTTCTATGTTTAGCTGAGGCTTATGTTGGTTCATAGATTCACGTTAATTTTTATGACATGGATATTGTTAAAGCAAGTTTTTTTCATCAAGAGTAAAGCAAGTGGAATATAAAAAGTATCACTTTAACCAAAAGAAAAATAATCAAGTCTGAGAAAAAAAAGTAGGTGGCTATAACTTCGGATACTAGGCAGCCCGAAAGACATGATAAAATTGCGTTTAAATACGGTAATTTTTATTTCAGTACACAGTCAAAACACACCCAATTTTCGGTTAATTGAGGAATATTGGAAGATACACAAGTGGCATTAGTGCCGGTACAGAAAATGTAGGTAACTAGTCTGAGATGTAGTTTCCAAGATCCAAAGCAACACTTACTTTCATGCATGGCAACCTCACATGAAAGTGAGAGTAAAAAAAAGGAAAAGGAAGTTGATGTGAAATGGAATCCCTTGGCAAAAGACAAACTTTTGGAAGCATAAACTATTGAGAGACTTAGTTGTGTGGAAACTGTCTCCATTCACTATTTTTCATCTGTTTACCTCGATCGTTAGATGCCAATTATTTTTGCTTTTTGCGCTTTTTTGCAGATGATTCTTGAGTTTGGCAGCTTGTCTTTTATGCAATACAGATATAGACATGCTTTTCATGCATGATAAGAGTTTCTTCTGAAGAGCTCACTTTAATTAGAGAAACCTTGTCATAAACACTTATTTCTACTTTATTAATTAAGTGTGAAGTTCTTACAAAACCTTCTCATATATAAACACGTGTACAAAATAAACAACAACAACAACCAAGCCTTTAGTCTCAAACAAGTTGGAGTAGGTAGAAATGAAACTCAATCGTAATCACAAGGTGAAGTAAAAAGTAATAAAATGGTAATAGTAGTAGTACTACTAATTATTAATGGTACTACTAATAATATTAACTGTGCATGTTATTACTATATAGACACGGTTCAGAAACCGTGTACAACGTATCCCCTATTCATACACAATGCTCGCTATACGGTCATGTAACCATGTGACATTAGCTTTTCGTACCGTATATGATCGCGTTTTATGTACTAGTGCCAACTGCCAACAACTATAGTCAAATTATTAATAGCTGAGTGTACAGCATGCTTTTATACAGAAACCTGAGTGTAGGCAAGTTGCTGAATTATTAATAGCTGCTAAATAGCTGGACGTCTCCAGTGATTGTGTTCTCAGCATTTGAACAACTATTCACCCGCTATTACTACAGAAACAGCTGGCATTATATGCTGCAACTTTGCATCAATATATAGCTTCCGAGAATTTGATGGCCCCGCCACTGTTTTTGGAGAAAAAGAAAAAAGAAAATGGTCATATATTTTCTGTTTAGAAAAAGTCAATATATTATTTTTCAAACAGATCGAAATTAGTAGTATTGATGGACCTCCGTTAATTAAAGTTAAGAACCTATACAAATTTGTTTGCTCCTCTTCCCGGCCGGTCAAATAAAAAAGAGGGCGACATTATTAAGGAACAAAAATCAAGTGTGAAAACACTTTGTTTAAACTTCTATTACCTCTCCATTATAAATGAGTAAAGGACATGTCCTTTTAATCCTTTTCCTGAAGAATTCCTCCATTTTTCACTTGAAAATTGGCATATCTTAGTGATCGTTGGAACCTATTATGCTGATTTTCTCGTTCGGCAAATAAGTTATTCCTTTTTTATCTGATTTGTCCAATTCCCACCAATCACTAATGAATGAAATAGAAGTAAAATTCTGCTTTTGAAGAATAGGAAAGCAGCGTATATGAATCCAGTGATCAATAGTCAATTCACACCAATTACTAAAAAGTTCATTTAGAAGTTGGAAGAACCATTTTATTTGTGCAATGGATCGAGGATGGAAAGCCGGCCTCGGAATTCACACCAATGTCGAAGGCCTAGCTATTTTTTCCATGTTTTTCCGATTTTACACGCTCTTAGCTTGGATTTCCTCGTAATTTAGAGATATTGTTGTGTTGTAACGACTAGACAATCAAAGTTATAACAAATACAAATTAATGTTGAGACGGGTTGTTATGGTTTATTTTTTATCTTTTTTAATTGTTTTTCATGTTATACTGGTTGTTTTACGTTTTACTGATTGTTTTTCATGTTATACTGGTTGTCTTTCATGTTCATATTTCATTATCTTCTAGTTGTATTTCATTTTCTATTAGTTGCCCTACACCTTATATTAGTTGTCTTTCAAATTCTCCTGGTTGTCTTACATTTGCTTTTAGTTTTTTTCATCTTCTACAAGTTATTTTTCATCTTCTTTTAGTTATATTTCATCTTTTTCTAATTATTTTTTATCTTGTACTAGTTGTTTTTCATCTTCTTCTAGTTGTCTTTCATCTTCTACTAGTTGTCTTTCATCTTCTACTAGTTGTCTTTCATCTTCTTCTAGTTGTTATTCACATTCTACTTGTTGTCATTTATGTTCTACTGGTTGTCTTTCGTCTTCTACATATTGTATTTCATCTATTTCTAGTTGTATTTGACCGCCTTCTTGTTGTCTTTCATCTTTTACTGGTGTTCTTTTAAGTTTTAATTGTTATTTTTCATCTTCTTCTACTAGTTGTCTTTTATTTTTTTCTGGTTGTATTTCATGTTCTACTGATTATGTTCCGTCCTCTACAGGTTATATTTCATCATCAATTTCTAGTTGTATTTTATCGCATTCTAGTTATATTTCATTATGTTTCGTCTTCTACAGGTTGTCTTTCAAGTTTTACTAGTTTTCTTTCATTTTCTTCTAGTTGTTTTTCACATTCTACTAGTTGTCTTTCATCTTCTTTCAGTTGTCTTTTATGTTCTACTGGTTGCCTATCATGTTTTACTGGTTGTCTCTAGTCTACTATAGGTTAAATTTCATCTTCTTCCAGTAGTATTTCATATTAATCTAATTGTATTTTACCTTCTTCTAGTTGTTTTACACCATATACTAGTTGTCTTTCTTGTTCTAATAGTTGTCTTTGATCTTCTACTAGTTGTCATTCATCTTCTTCTAGTTGTCTTTCATCTTGTACTTGTTGTCCTTCATCTTCTACTAATTGTTGTCTTTCATGTTCTAATTGTTGTCTTTCGTCTACTATAGGTTGTATTTCATCTTCTTCTAGTTGTATTTCATATTCTTGTTGTTGTATTTCATCTTGTACTGGTTGTCTTTCATGCTCTAATGGTTGTCTTTTATTTTCTTCTAGTTGTATTTCATCTTTTTCTAGTTGTTCTTCATCTTCTTCTAGTTGTATTTCATCTTCTTTTAGTTGTTTTTTATCTTGTACTAGTTGTATTTAATCTTCTTTTAGGTTTTTTTCATGATCTATTGGTTGTCTTTTGTCTTCTACATGTAGTATTTTATTTTCTTCTGGTTGTATTTCATCGCCTTCTAGTTGTCTTTCATCTTGTACTGGTCGTCTTTCAAGTTTTACTGGTTGTCTTTCATCTTCTTCTAGTTGTCTTTCACTTTCTACTAGTTATCTATCATCTTCTTCTGGTTGTCTTTCATGTTCTACTGGTTGTCTTTCGTCTTCTACAGGTTGTCTTTCATCTTCTTCTAGTTGTCCTTCATTTTGTATAGGTTGTCTTTCATCTTCTTCTAGTTGTCTTTCATGTACTAATAGTTGTCTTCTACATATTGTATTTCATCTTTTTCTAGTTGTATTTCATCGCCTTCTAGATGTCTTTCAACTTGTACTTATTGACTTTAAAGTTTTACTGTTTGTGTTTCACCTTTTTCTAGTTGTCTTTTACCTTCTACTAGTTGCCTTTCATCTTCTTCAGTTGACTTTTAATTTCTTCTAGTTGTATTTCATGTTCTACTGGTTGTCTTTTGTTTCTACATGTTGTATTTCATCTTCTTCTAATTGTATTTCATCTTGTAGTTGTCTTTCATTTTGTACTAGTTGTCTTTCACCATATACTAGTTTTCTTTAATCTTCTTCTAGTAGTTTTTCATATTCTACTGTTATTTTTTATCTACTAAACAAGTTGTATTTCATCTTCTTCTAGTGGTCTTTTGCCTTGTACTGACTGTCTTTCTTGTTCTACTATTTGTCTATTACTTGTCTTTCACCTTCTACTAGTTGTCTTTCATCTTCTTTTAGTTGCGTTTCATCTTCTTCTAGTTGTCTTTCATCCTCTACTATTTGTCTTACATCTTTTTTTAGTTGTCATTCATCTTGTACTAGTTGTCCTTCATATTTTTCTAGTTATCTTACACATTCTACTCAAGGGCGAATCTACCTGTATGTCAGAAGGTACTAAGCCACCCCATTGATTTTTAAATTCTTTTATTATGTATATTAAAATTTAATTTAATTTTTGGTTTTTTAAGCTTTTATATAGTCTAGCCCTCCTTATAAAATGACAAATGTGGGTTTGTAGTCTAGTGGTGAGATTATTTTTGGTATATGTGTGGTCATGGGTTCAATTCCCATTAACCACATTTTTTTTTCCTTTTTTCACATATTATGCATTTTATAGATTAGCCCCCTTATTCAAATTTTCTAGTTCCACCCCTGGTTTTACTGGTTGTCTTTAAAGTTATGCTGGTTGTCTTTCATATTTTACAAGTTGTCTTTCGTCTACTATAAACTGTATTTTATCTTCTTCTAGTTGTATCTGATGATATTCTAGTTGTATTTCATCTTCTTATAGTTATTTTTTACCTTGTACTAATTTGTCTTTCATGTCTACTTGTTGTCTTAGATCTTTTTCTAGTTGTATTTCTATCTGCTACTAGTTGTCTACTGGTTGTCTTTCATCTTCTTCTAGTTGTATTTCATCTTTTCTAGTTGTCTTTCATCTTGTACTGGTTGTATTTCGTCTTCTTCTAGTTGTCTTTCACCTTCTATTAGTTGTCTTCCATCTTATTCTGGTTGTCTTTCATGTTTTACTGGTTGTCTTTTGTCTTCTACATATTGTATTTCATCTTCTTCTAGTTGTATTTCATCGCCTTCTAATTGTCTTTCATCTTGTACTAGTTATCTTTTATCTTCTTGTAGTTGTCTTTCATGTTCTAGTGGTTATCTTTAATGTTCTACTAGTTGTCTTTCGTCTACTACATGTTGCATTTCATCTTCTTCTAGCTGTATTTCATCTTTTACTAGTTGTCTTTCACCTTGTTCTGGTTGTCTTTCTTGTTCTACTTGTTATCTTTCATCCTTTACTAGTTGTCTACTGCTTGTCTTTCATTTTCTTGTAGTTATATGTCATTTTCTTCTAGCTGTCATTCATCTTGCATTGGTTATCTTTCATCTTATTCTGGTTGTCTTTTATGTTATACTGGTTGTCTTTCATCTTCTTGTAGTTGTATTTCACATTTTACGGGTTGTCTTTCACGTTCTACTGGTTGTCTTTCATATTCTACTGGTTGTCTTTCATGTTCTACATGTTGTCTTTCGTCTACTACATGTTGTATTTCATCTTCTTCTAGTTGTATTTCATATTTTTCTGGTTATTTTTCATGTTTTACTGGTTGTCTTAAATCTTCTTCTAGTTGTTTTTAATTTTCTACTAATATAATCAACAAATTGAAATTGCAAGAACCATGCTTTGGTCTAGTGGCAAAGGCAATGCTCTTTGTGTAAGAAGTCACATGTTCGAAACTCTTAAGAAGCAATTTTTTGTGGATATTAAATAGTTGGATGACTTGACTCCTAATCTTTATTTTAAAACAATTGCATAAAGATACATATAAATTAATAAGCAAATAAAAACATAATTGACAAGGCAAGTCGAACTAATTGTAAAACACAAGAAAAGAATGATTAATATTTTAAAAAATAATATATAGAAGAACTACTAATTTTATATTTATATGCAATCTGATAATAAAATGATGGATTCAATCCGCAAGGAGATTAAATGGAGGGGAGGGAGACACATTTGCCATTGATATTTACTAGAGAAATTTCTTAACTAAATAACAAAAGCAAAAGTACCTTATCTTTGGCCAAAGGAGCATCTCGAGTCTCCAAAAAGCCATCCCTACTTTGTAAAGGAGAGAAAGGCAAGTGTTAACAAGAAGCACCATTATCGCTAAATTAATTAATCATCTTTTTTTGTATAAAGTACAATTGGTGCGTACTCATCAATAACTGTACCTTTTGTGTATAAAGGCGAAACTAAACAATTCTGCTTGATCTAGTCTCATTTTTCAGATCATATTCTTTGCAACTCTGACTTCTTCTGTGCTGTCAAGAACTTATTTATAATTTTAACTTTTATTTTTTTACCCATATAATTATAAAATATTAAATGTACATTAAAGCAGTTGGCAGCTAAAAAAAGTTTTATTTTTTACCAATATTAAAATACTTAAAAAGGTTTTAAAGCAGTTGGCACATAAACGAGTCTACCTTGTGCCTTGGATTGAATTCGCATCCTCTGGTATATCTCATATTTTGAGTGACTTTTTGGAAAATCTCAACCGTTCAAATACGTTATGCACGAATCTCAAAACTCAAATACTGCCCCCTGCGCTATCTCCGAATAGGCACTGGATACGTCGGTCACGTAAAATATGAGATACTCAGAAGATACGCACTCCACAATTGTTTCGTACGAAGTGATGAGAGTGGGGAGTAAATCTAATTAGTATGTTTTGCTTTAGTTTTTTATTACTCTTTTTTTTTTATAGTTAGCGGCAAAGACTGCTGCTAACAAATATATTAATAAGAAAATTATAAGTGTATGTACAAAATAGCAAAATAAACTCTCGAAATTAATCTATATATATACAAAGCATCCAAAATGATGCCTACAATTGCCACCCTAACTATCACAAATAACCACTAGTAGAGTACAATATTCAATCACACTTGATTTTATGCAAAATGTGTCCAGAAAGATGTCAAGGGCCGTATCATTGATAAGAAGTTTACCGGTTGTCTTTTATTAGAGAATATCCTTCTATTTCTCTCTTCTGAAGACCCAAACGCCTGCCACCCAGACTACTCGCCAAACTCCTTTTTATTACTCTTCTAAATTGCAACTTTTTTTTGGTAACTTATAAATCGGCCATATGAGTCAGCTTCAATCCAAGTATATATTTAATCTTCAGGAAAGAATTGAAGATTACGTATTCAGTTTTAACTCATGTTTTTTTTTTTTTTTTTTAAATCAAGTTTTGACTCATGTTACTTTCTATAATTAAAAAAAGAAAGAAAGAAGATCTGGTCGTTTTTCTCAACATTTAGTCTCAAAAAAGAAAAAGATCTGGTCGTTTTCTCAAACTATATATATATACTTCCTTATCATGCCAACATTTAGTCTCAAAAAGAAAAAGATCTGTTCGTTTTTCTCAAACTACAGACCTTAGTGCAAAGAGTCTTTCATGAATAATCAACCACTTCAATAATTGAAATTGATTCGGTCACTCAGCATCTTCTGTCAATTCTCTATAGTTAATTTATAATGACTCGCATGATATTTTTACTTAATAAAATATTATGATTCTATTTATTCAATAATATTAATGAAGTATCCTTAACCCTCAAATTTGCTTCGTTGGAAAGTATCATGTTTAAAATAATCTATTGTATTTTGTTTTCTATTAATTTTCCCCTTTTTTTCATTTAAATACATGCGAAACGTTGAAATAAGCAAGCCAATGAAAGATTTCATCAATTTTAACTTTATTTTATTTCCTCTTTTATTATAAAAAAAAATACCATAAATAATATATTCTTGAACTCCACCATCAAAATTTAAGACACGTATCTCTGCTTTCTCTGCCCCAAATCAGCCATCTACATCACTCGAAACCTCCACAAATCCACCCTAAATCTTTCTTTACATCTATATATATTCACGTTCACACTAAAATTTACCTCCAAATTTTACCAAAAACCCCTCAAAATCCACCATAATTCCAGACAGATCCTCCAACTCCTTTAACCTATTTTGTCCATCTATTATTCTTCAAATAATATCCCCCAATTTCAACAGAATATAGATCTATCATATATCTATATTTATACATATATTCATATCAAATCAGCCAAAAAGTTTCACCAAAAACTCCTCAACACTCCTAACAACTAATAGATGATAAGATGATATGTTATATATCTTGATCAGAATATAAATCTGATCGTCACAATTGATATCAGAGTCTCCATCTACATATGTGTTGAGTAAAATTCTCCAAAAGTAGAAATTTGTCTAAGTACTTTTTATTTGTCTCATAACTCGATGTAATCATTATTGGCACCCGTATTGCATATAAAAGATTTTGTTGGTTTGTAAAGTGGTTATGTATGTTTTTCCACTTACACAATAAGAAATTATGATGGTCCAAAAACTTGATAAGGAAGCATGAGAAAAAAGAATTAAGGAAGAAGAAGTTTGATATTGCAATCAGATTATTAGAGCAATTAAGGTGATGAAGATGTTGATGATTCATATGCCGTTGAAAGAGTTTTATGAAGAAAATTGGTAACATGACTTAGATTGGTAATACTAGTTGCTGCCAGCGGCAGAACTAGAAATTTTTGAGAGAAGGGTCATGTCCTCTCAACTATAAAATAGAGATTTAATCACTAGACTACAAACTAATATTAAATATTTATTGAGGAGGGCTGAACTATTTAAAACGTTTAAAAAAAATTCAACTAAATTTCAATATACATAATTAAAATTATTTGCGTAGGTACACAATTTCTTACGTGACAAAATTCTATATATTGCCGTGCTTCACTTACTGCATTAGAACACCCACGTAATTGATAATTTAATTGAAAACTTTATTTTGTGAATGCGCTACAATACTCAGCCAAATTTGGTTACATAACAATGTATAATGAAGATTTTAGTAGTGGGCGACTCGTTCAGCAAAATCAATCAATTATTATTAAATTATCTTATTATACATAAAACAGAATATAGCTATCCATTCAAAACAATATTAAAGAACGTATGTATAGAAGATGCGAATGCTGTGCAAACCAATCATTAACATTATACCAAATAAATATTCATATCATATGAAGTAATATATATTATTGAGGAATTAAATAAAATAAGTTACGATCCATCTTAACTGGCTGGATAAATAATGAAGGAAGTAACATAATTAGTTTCAAAATACTGAGTGGATACTTATGGGTAAAAAGTAAGATGCATGGTGTAATGTTTAAAAAACTTTTTGAGGAATGTCCGTGACCGACACGACAAAAAACAAAAGAATTAAATAAAATACGTTACGAATCAATAAAGTTACCACATACTATGATACATATTTATAATAAAGAATCTCATCAATTTCAAAATACAATATCATGATCACACGGTGATATGAAAGACTGTGAGATAATGTTTTCTATATACACAGCATGCATATGTGTTTTCTATGTACCCAGTATCAATTATATATATTTGAAGTTAGAATTTTACTTCTAAAATTAAACCAAATTTTATGTATTTTAGATAATTTTATGTTAGAAAATGGTAAGAACTAAGTTACAATCGACATTTAATTTATTTCGCAAGAAATGGAGCAAATAGAGCTCTGTGCGGCCTAAATTGTCACTTGTGCGGACGGACGACTGAAGAAATCAAATTGTCGAAAATTCAAAAAAGAAGTGCTCCAGCTTCCAGACCGTTGTGCGACCCCATTTCCATTTTGTGCGGCCACACTCCTAGTCGCACAAACCTCTAAATGGAAGATGAAGATAAAATCGCCAGTGAACTGGGAAAAAATATCATTTGTGCGGCCACACTAGGGTGAATTATTGTCAGAATTGAGAAATATTCACTTTCAGATCCTGTTTGATTACTTCCCGAGATACGAAACTACTATAAATCAAGGAGCAAGCGGTAGGAGAAGGATCCTGGAATTGTTCTAAGTTTTCCACGATTCTAGCTCCATATATCTCTTACTCTTTCAAAGTGATTTTGGAACATAAAACAAAGACGAAACTGCGATTTATGAGGTCGTTTACTCGAGCGAGGACAGAGGCTACACAAGAGGATTGGTGTATTCTATTTCTCTGTTAGTTTAGGTACTTTTCTTGTGTTCTTACGTGGATATTTATCATAGATGTTAGCGCACTCATGAGAGGCTAGTTTTTCTCTCTGAAAGCTTTGGCGATAAAACATGAATTTGTGTTAAAGCTACCTTGGTTTGTTTTCTATTGTGATTTTCTATGCTTGCATGATTGTTCTTGTCGATTGAATTTATTTGTGTGATCGCATGATTTGTGTGCTTGAGATTAGTATCCCGTTTAGGTTTGACAAAGAGTAGCTTAAGATCAAGAATTAACAATACCAAATTATGTGCATGAATACCTTAGGGACTTAGATTACAAATAACCAAATCTGATCTAGTTCGGAACTACAAGATGTAGTTCCTTATGGCACCTAGAGGGAGGTGAATATGGTGGTTTAAATGATCTTAGACTTTTTTTCGTGTAAACCCTCTAAACTAACAAGTCAAATCACAACCACGCAAGTGTACACAAGTAAATGTAAATAGATGAGAATAAGAAAAATTTGACATGTAAGATGATAATGAAGTTCAGTGTAAAATGCCTACGTCTTCAGGGTAGAGCAACCTCGTCGATGCCATTTTTCTATTACCTAAAAACAAATGATACAACTCATCGTTCGTGAGCCCAAATGAAAGTGGCAAGTCCCAACAAAGGGGATTGTCACACAACAATGGTTATATGGTGAGTCGAAAATGCTCGAGCCAGTGAGCCCTTTAATGCCTTACAAGCGGGAAGTCACACGGCTATTCGAAGGGAGCACTAAGTAAATTTCCACACTATAGAAGAAAAGTTCTAGAACTAAATTCTAGACATTCTAACTAGATCTAAGAGTAGATTAGTCAAGTGTATTTGAAATAGTTGAGAAGATATTGAAGTTTAAGCTCGCTCAACAATTGAAGCTTTCAAGAATGCACAATAAATGCTCTTTGATTGTGGGAGGCGGCTAGCTTGGGAAAATCTGAAGTTTGGTCACTCTATTTATAGTGGGGGCTTCAGATCTGACCAGATCTGTTCTGACGGATGGAGTCCATTCCGAACGGACTGTAAGAATATTGAAATTAGGGTTTTTGCATTATTAAATTAATATTAATTGTTCTGAATGTATTTGTCTGTCAGGACAGTTAGTACAATTTATCCCAATTTAATGTTATTCTTGATAAGCGTTCCAGACGGATTACAACCGTTCTGGACGGAACTAAACGAAAACTCTCTGTGAATTTTTGCACATTTCCATCCTAGATGGTCCAGATTCCATTCTGAACGGTTTCTCCACAGAAATCAACAATCTCAAATTTACTTTACTTTTCTATTTGATTATTACAATTTATGTCTTCGTAAAGTCTTGTTGATTTCTTTGGATCTTCAATTTGGTCTTGCAATTAATATCTTCATGAACCTTTCTTTGATTATTCAATATTTAATATTGCAATTATAATCATCATGAACCTACAAACTCACTCATACATGGAAATGGTGAAATTCAACTATTGTATATTTTGCTAATTAGTCAAACAAAGTAATTAGAAGATTGCATACAACCAACAATCTCTCCCTTTTGACAATTTGTAAAAATATTCTGAAATTTCAAAAATTCTAAAAAAATAGTAAAAAATTTCAAAAAAAATGTAAAATTTGGTCTCCAAGCACATTACAATATGAAGATCATGTTGAGAAGTTCATGTCGACTGTTTGAACTTTGAAAATGGAGATATGAGCGAAAGTAAAACATCCTCTTTACTTCCGAAAGCATCATAGCATCACTATATATATATATATACACATACATACATATATATATATATATATATATACATACATATATATATATATATATATATATATATATACATACCTACATACATATATATATATATATAGGAGTTGGCTACGGAGGCAAGTACATATTCATATGGAGATCATGTTGAACGGTTCGGATCGACAGTTAGGATTTTGAAAACTCAAATATTGAGCCGTAGCACAGAGGCCCTCTATGCTACGCGTAGCATATTAGCAATTTCCTA
The DNA here is from genome assembly GCA_025461045.1 of Carex parvula. Taxonomy (NCBI): domain Eukaryota; kingdom Viridiplantae; phylum Streptophyta; class Magnoliopsida; order Poales; family Cyperaceae; genus Carex; species Carex parvula. Next base: position 1,292,508 of record JAJGRW010001301.1, on the reverse strand, counting down.
TATATATACATATATATATGTATAGAGTGAGCCTATGGTGCTATGCATAGCAAGGATGACTAGTGTACTACGGCTCAATATGATACTTTTTAAAATCCTAACGGTCGATCCAACCATTCAATGTGATAACCATATGAATATGTACTTGCAAACTAAATTTTATATTTTTTCGAATTTTTTTACTATTTTTTTGGATAGGTAGAATTTTGATGGTCCAGAATTTTCAGAAAACACTGATTTTTCTACATATCTAAAAAAATAGTAAAAAAATTCGAAAAAATATAAAATTTAGTTTGCAAGTACATATTCATATGATTATCACATTGAACGGTTGGATCGACCGTTAGAATTTTAAAAAGTACCATATTGAGCCGTAGTACACTAGCCATTCGTGCTATGCATAACACCATAGGCTCACTCATATGTATGTATATACATTGATATACATGTATATACATGTATATACATGTATATATGTATATATATATATAGAGAGAGAATGGCTAATATACAAACGTTTGTTCCTGGGCTCAGGAACAAACGATTTGGTTCTCCGATTTTCAAAGTCCAAACAACAAATCTAAACCGTTAGATGTTCAATCTATATTCAAATCTACTTGGAGACCAAATTTTACATTTTTTGGAATTTTTTTACTATTTATTAAGCTGGTTTGAAAACCGCTGTTTTTATTAAATTTCTGCAGTATTGAAAAACAGCGGTTTTCAAACCAGCTTAATAACTAGTAAAAAAATTCCAAAAAATGTAAAATTTGGTCTCCAAGTAGATTTTAATATAGATTGAACATCTAACGGTTTAGATTTGTTGTTTGGACTTTGAAAATTGGAGAACCAAATCGTTTGTTCTTGAGCCCAGGAACAAACGTTTGTATATTAGCCATTCTCTATATATATATACATATATATATACACATATATATATATACACACATATATATATATACATATATATATATATATACACACATATATATATATACACACATATATATATATACACACATATATATATACACACACATATATATATATACACACACACATATATATATATATATACACATATATATATATACACACATATATATATATATATATATATATATATATATATATATATATATAATCTGGCTAATATGCTACGCGTAGCATAGAGGTCCTCCGTGCTACGGCTCAATTTTTGAGCTTTCAAAATCCTAACGGTCGATCTGAACCGTTCAACATGATCTCCATATGAATATGTACTTGCAAACCAAATTTTACATTTTTTAGAATTTTTTTACTATTTATTAAGCCACTTTGAAAAAACACTAATTTGTACACAACAGTAAAATCTTCTGGACTATTGGATCAGCGATTTTCAAAGTGGCTTAATAAATAATAAAAAATTCTAAAAAATGTAAAATTTGGTTTGCAAGTACATATTCATATGGAGATCATGTAGAACGGTTCGGATCGGTTGTTTGGATTTTCAAAATGAAAATATGATGTGGAGTACAAACTTGTTTTACTCCACGTCTCACCATAGCTCATCTCATATATATATATATATAAGGGATCCACTTACAACATTCGTAAGTTACTACATCTTACAACAATTCGGTTTTGCAATTTTAAAAGTCCAAACAGTCGATCCAAACCATTCAACATGATATCTATATTAAAATGTGCTTGGAGATCAAATTTTACATTTTTTTTAATTTTTTTTACTATTTATTAAGTATTTTACAAAACTGCAATTATAATCATCATGAACCTACAAACTCACTCATACATGAAAATGGTTAAATTCAACTATTGTATGTTTTGCAAATTAGTCAAACAAAATAATTAGAAGATTGTATACAGCCAACACAAGAAATAATGGTTAGGCTTGAGGTGAAGTATTTAATCATGAAGGCTTAAATTTAATTAGGACCCCTAGCTAGGTTTGAACCGAATATTGGTACGAAACACTTAACCGTGAAGTGTCGGTATTTAAGAATAAACTAGCAAGGCTAACCTGTGCTTATGATCTAGACCACTAGGGCGAAAAACTTAACCGTGAAACCCGAATTGTTTAGGTATGGTATTAATTCATTAAAGTGACCCTTGATACAATTTTAGACTTAAAAACCCCATCATAGCAAACATGAATTTTAGAAAAGGACCGTGTAGGTAGTTGACCAAAGGATTATACGCTAAAAGACCTTAGATTTCTATCACTTGATTACAAAATACCCTTTTAATTGTTTGTTTATTTTTTTTTGCAAACCCAATTCTCAACTGGGTATTTTTGACTTCTACGACCGCTGAACAAATGCGTTGGCATAAAGAAGGAAAGCGGGAAAAGGAAGGGGTCATGGTTCATCCTGCTGATGGAGAAGCCTGGAAAGAATTTTAATCGTTTGCACCCAGATTTTGCAGCAGACCCTAGAAATGTGTACCTTGGGTTTTGTTCAGATGGTTTCTCTCCTTTCAATATGGGGGGGTCGGTCTTACAGCAATTGGCCGGTATTTCTAGTCGTTTATAACCTTCCTCTAGCTCTGGTGATGTGCGACAACAACATATTCCTGTTGGAGCCAGTGATGTTTTTGCCCGTCGGAGCCAGCGGAATGCTTCAAATAGGGCCAATGCTGAAGGTTCAGGGGCCACAACGGGTTCTGTGAACATGCTTGTTCACAAACAACGCTTCGTAAGTTGTTTTTCATTAAATTAATCTATTTTCATTCCAATTGAATCTAATCGAACGAACCTTGATAATCTTTTTTTAAATGAAATTGTCTTTCAAATTTTTAACATGAGCAAGAAAAAGGGCGTGAACCCAGATGGTCCGATGAGCTGTTCCAGCCTACCCATACGAAGAAAAAGACGGGAGAATATATTACCGGCAAGGCGAAAGAAGCACAGGTAATAATACTTTCGAATCGTTTTATAAAATATCATGGTTCCTGTTGTATATAACATTTTTGTTATATTTTACAAAATTTGCAGGAAAAATATGAGAGTGCTATGGTGCAGAAGTATGGAGAGGATAGAAACACATGGCCTGCATACGATGGCGACGTCTGGTACTCTACGGGAATATCTGATCAGAATGCCCACGGCGATAACTATGGTCTCGGTGCTCTAGGTAAAATAAAAAGTCACTTTAATTTTAAATTTATTTTTAGTTGTGTAAGATAATACTAATTGTCTTATTTTTAATGTTCCAGGCAAGACGAGACGCATGTTTCGCTCCAGTGGGTCGAGCAGTAGTCAGTCGCATTCTTCACAGTCATATTCTTCTATGCCGCCAGCTCCGCAGCTCACAGAAGAGTATATCGATATGATATCTACTCGGGTACTTGATAGGATGGAGGATCGGTTTATGTCCAAGATCACTGAGCTTTTCAGAGCTTCTCAGGTATGAAATTCAATATTTCAGTCAGACTTCAATTGTGAACCCTGAATTCTAAATTCTAATTATCTAAACTATTTTTTTTACAATCTCACAGGGAGGTTCGGGCTCGCAGCATGCCTCGAGGCCCGCTCCTCAAGATGACGAGGATGATGACGAGGGGCAGGGGTCGGATGTTGGTGGTGATGGTACTACTTAGGTTTAGATGTTTATGGTACTACTTAGGTTTAGATGTTTATGGTCGAAATGTCGACATTTTGATAGATGTTTATGGTATTACTTAGGTTTAGATGGTACTTGACATTTCGACATTTATGTTTGTATTACTTGACATTACGATTATTATGTTTGATGTTTATTTGTTGTATATTTATGTTTATTTGTATTACTTGATATTACGACATGTATGTTTATGTTGTATGTTTGTACGTGTCGTACCAACTATTAAATGGTGCAAATTTAAATAATATAATATAATATAAAAAACCTGACAGAAGAGTATCAGCGACTGGTTTTAAGTATCAGCGACTGTAAATATTTGTCTCTGATAGTTTGTGTATCTGCGATCGTTTCGATTATCAGCGACCGGTTTTAAGTATCAGTGACCGTTACATTTGGTCTCAGAAAGTTTTTGCTGACATCAGAAAAAAACAACAGCGGTCAAAAAAATGTGGTCGCAAAAGATTATCAGCGACCGGGTGACGTAGTATCAGCGACCGGTGACGTCATCAGAAGAGTATCAGCGACAACGCTTACAGCGACCGGATTGAGTATTAGCGACCGGCGACTTTATTTTCTGCGACCGGAATTCCGGTCGCTGATGGTCATGTTTGCTGTAGTGATTGAACCCAAAATGACTAATTTACAACAAAACCCACCCCCGTTTATTTTATTGCACTTCTAATAATTAATAAATTTAGTAGAAAGTAATGTTTTTTGTTATCCTCTGAATTGATACGTGACTTAACTATATCAAGATAAATTGTGCGCTTGTAACTGATCTCTCATTGAGTATTTAGAATTTATAAATTAAAAAAATAAAATTGTATCCAGATAGATCAAAAGTTCCTATACATAAAATACACAATATGCATATATCTCTCGGAGAGTCGGAGTGTACAAGGAATTTTTTTTCAGCTAAATATAAAAATTTAAATCCTCTAATTTTAAATATTTACAAAAAAGTTTCTGTCAAATTTCAAATTTACGATCGTGCATATAATTAATTTTGTTAATTTGAGCTAAGATTGATTTAATATAGAAGAAATCTTAGACGTACGTGGTCTATTGGTATCTTTAATAAATTACATGATATTCTACCAACATCTCAATAGAAACTCTTCGCTCTTGAATTGTTCCAATCTATTATCATTTTCAGAGTTTAAATAATTTTGAAAATTATTTGAATCTTATGCGTTGTTAATGCTAATTATATATAGTCATAGTGTCAGTTATCAACATAAGATCAGGTGTTACTCCATTTTGATAAAAATATGCATAATATTTTTTAAGTTTGTGATTTTTAATGCATACTAAGATTTTCAATGATAATAAAAAATATATTAACACGTCAATTGACCCTCATTCTTATTTTAGATCTATTATTTAATTCTCATTAATTTCTCTAAACCGCCCTAATTCTTCTATTCCTACATATCTACACTCTCTATTCTCTATATTCTAACTATTTTCCTAATTGACATATTATCTAGTTCTTCATCTCTCCACGAGCTTTGTGGAGCTCTTCTGAATCTGCTCATCCATTGTCGTCCGCCCACTGCAACGGGCTCCGATAACTAGAGTCAAGTCCAAATAAGATGATACGCCTTGCTTCGGCTATGTTCCCTCCCCTATCCCTCAGTCTCCTCACTGGTCGAGAAGATAGAGACGAGAGGGAAGGAGAGTTGTTGTGTCGGGTTGAGATCGAGAAGGGGTGGAAGGGAAAGTAGGGTGGGGGGTGCTCTAGAGTTTGGGGACACCTCTCAAATCTCATATTTGAAAATAGCGAAAGTTACTGCCCATCATATCTTTTCTTACAAGTTTTATAAAATATGTTATTTTGTTTAAAATATTTTCCACTCACATAAATTATTATATGATTTTATTTACCTCAAAAGTTTTATTTTTTTTTATATAGAAAGGTAGAGATCTAGCTTACAAACTTCTATTTAGTTATCTATAAAAGATTCTCATTCGGGTTTCGAACCCATAACCTCCCACATCAGAGAATATATATCTTTGTTTCTAGTTCAAAAATTAGTTCTTCAATAATTAGATTTATAAAATAAGCAAATATTCTGCCGTGTTCATTATTTATATCTCATTACATATTAAAGATTAAAAAAGGAGAATACAAAAGTGAAACATTTTATTAAGGTCCTAAATAGCGATTATCGCGTTATCGCAGAAAGACTAAAAAAAATGCTATAGCTCCGCTAGCTATTGCACCGCTACAGCTCCGCTATTGCACTGCTACAGCTACTTGTTATAGTACCAAAAACGGTTGATAGCACTATAACTTTTAAGGTCCGAAAACATTATGGCTTGCTATTTAGAACATTGCATTTATTATATAAAAAAAATTAGCAATATTGTATGTATCAATTTAAGTTATCTAGCTCTATAAATTTTATTGACAATCTAATATAATAAAAATATATTTAACAATTAACATTTTATCTTTATTTTTGCAAAAAATCACTTAAGAAAATGACATTATTACTTATCGTTGAATAAATTTTAAATGTAAATTGATCGTAAAAAGGCATAGTGAATACAAATTATCATGCATAATTTTGACAGTCAACTTATGATTAAAAAAATATTAGTACAGCCCAATGCTATAATAGAAAAAATTACATCGAACATAATAAAATTAAGTAAATCAACTTCCTTCCTAATATGTTTCTTGAGATGCAAAATTGGTCCAAAATTTTCATACATACTCAACGCAAAATATAAAAGAAAGAAAGAAATATCTAGCATTTATAAAAATCAAATAATTAACAAATGATCATAATATTAATTATATTATTGAAAGATACGGCAGCTGGAAATATATTTAAAGTGGTTAAAATTGTTCATAGATTTGAATTATTTTTAAAGATGTGTTAATATGCCTACAAATTTTTGTGGTCGAGATTGGTGCGGTTTAAGTGTAGTGTTTCATCAATTTTCATAATTGAAGAAGAAATATCTGGTTGATGCTTTCTAATTTGAGAGATCCATACCATTTTTCGCATTTTGGGAGGAAGGCTCAAACGAAATAGCATCCGGAAAAGAAAGGAGAAAGAATATTGGTCTTGGGAATTCTCAGTTAGGCTCGGTGCGTAGATCTTGTAGGTTATAAACATCAGTACACTAGTTGATTTATCATAGGCTGAGATCACTGTTAATTAGAAAATCAGAAATTGTAACATTTGTCTTCTATTTCATACTTCTCTCAACTATTGAGTGCATCGTAATTAATGCAGTAAGACTTGTGACGGATCATTTAGGTTCATTTTTAAATTGCAACACCAATATGCTATAGCTTTTGTCCATAAATTCAATGATAAATAAAATTACTAGGAAACTTTCTTATCTTTTTTTTTTTGGTTTTTATGTAAACTTATGTGACATTAATTTAACTTATTGAACAGTAAAAGAAAAAAAATTGTTTCAACGTTAAATGCCTGATTGTTTGAGAATAAATTTTTGTCTTGATATAATATTCAACGAATAATTTTCTTATTATTGTCGATATTTTTAAACAGTACTATACAAGCTTTCTTTTGCAAAAATCACTGAGTTTTAAATTCGATTCGTTCGATTTTTACGGAGTTTGCCAATTCAGATTCGACGAACAGTCAAAATCATGGGGGCAACTTTGTTCCTTACACATACGACAACAAATAAAATATATGTACATATATATTCTGTATGTTTCGGGAACAAAAGAATATATAACTGACTAACTTCAATGTTAATTGGATGGTAATAAAATTATTTGTTTTGGGAAAAAAATAATTAAAGTGCAAAAGTATATAATTTCTTGAAACTTGAAAGTGTGCAGTTGCATGTGGAAAAGCGCATATAATTTCTTGATAATGTAACTATGAAGAATATTACACCTCGATCGGATTTAATCAATCAAACCATGCGTCCGAAAAGGATGAATGCACATGTTTTCTTCTTGATGAAATAAAAAAGAAAGAAACGTTTGCATAAAGCAGAGGGAGTAATACATATCATTGGATTTTGTTTATCCCCAAATAATATAAATTTTCGCTAGGTATGTTCAACAATGGATCATTGGGTGCAGATTTATTGCCACTAAGGTGTATATTTCCTTGCATTATAATGCAAGGAAATAATTAATTATATTATCAAATAGTGATCATATGAATGTGAGAGATCATATTAATGTTTTTTTTTTTTGAAAAATTAGTGATTTAAGTCTTGTAGATTTTCATGGAATTTGCATGTAAAATTGAAGATATAGACGTAAAGTAAAACACTCGCTCTACTTCGCGAAGTACCGTAGTACGTCCAACTCTAATAAAAGAAGGTTAATTAATAAAGAGAAAGGTTATGTTATTTGAACTCTCCACCATTTAAGATTGGAAAAAGAAAGGTCATAAAAAATAAATAAGGTTAAAGAGTGGTATTTGTTAGTGTAAATTAATCTTGTGTATAATGAAAAGAATGGATGGACATGTGTATGATGACCATTGCCCCCCCTTCCCACCCGGGGTCCGTAAACCAAGGAAAACATCAAAATCTTAATCAAATCTTTTCTTTTTACCCGAAAGTAGCACACGACAAATTCTATACTTAACCTTGGGTGCGATATTTTAGATTTTTAGTGATGGTAACAGAGTACAGAGAGAGAAAATAAAGGATGAAATTATCTTTCTAGGATTCTAAAGCATTGAGACCTAACGAGTACATGCTTATCTCTTTAATTTTTCTGTATTAAGCTTTTCACAACCCACTACATTAATTGGGTTGGAGTTTTGAGATCTAAAACTTGGAAAGGGAATTATTTTTTTATTATTAATGGCATCACATTTGCATTGAAAATTGGGAGCTTTTCATCTCTTGAGGAAGATTTATTCCACTCTTGCCTTCTAAAGTGACTCCTTTAAACTAACCCTAATTTTTGAATTATGCAACTGTAAGTCCCTGTCTCTCAATCTATTCCTTAATTATTTCGTTTACCTTTTTGGTTACATATAATTGAGGCACCAGGACCTCATGCCATTATACAGATATACCGGTTATTAAATATGCTACACGCAGAGACACAAACGCACCCGCACACACCAACTAATACAATAAATCTTAATAGCCAACTTTATGTCCTCATAGTTGTCCGATCAGGTTAAAATTTGCTGAAAGTTTAGATTAAACGGATCAGATCCTATTTGTCTTTTTCTGAAAAAATATCACCAGAAACTGTGTGCATCCATTCAATGAAGATGCTAATTAAGTATCAACGTTAACTTGTCAAAAAAAATTAAGTGCTACGTTGTTCAGATTTCGCACGCGCTAGAGGCCCGACAGTTCTTTGATGAACTTTTGACGATAAGTTTCATCGAAATGTTTAAAGCAAATAATAATGTACATAATTAAAATTTCAAAGTCAATATTAATTTTCCATCAAAAGTTGGCCGGAGCACCAATGAGAGTTCTCTAGATCATCATCAAAATTTTACGGAGAGTATTGGCAAGTTCATCAGACCACCGCTACAAATTCATGAATGATTAAACAAAATAGGAAAGGTAATTTCTTATAGTGTTTAGTAGTAAAGATAAAAGTAATGTTGGCTAATTAAGCTAATTCATAATAATAGTGATAATACCAATAAAATTTACACAATATTCCATACATATTGAAAATAAATTAAATGACTAACAGTTTTTAACGCTCCAAGCTATGTTATCTCAATTTCAATGGGAAGTTGTTTCCTATTGGAGATTCTGAGCCTAAAAGTGAAGTCGTAAATTGTTTATAATTTATATATGAAATGATCTGAGAAAGTGGAGATCACTCTCAACAAGAGACTGATTGTTGCCTTAACATAAGCCTGCACTAACAATATATATTCCCCTCAGACCCATATGGCTCAAATTAGGGTCTAATGAAAATCTGGCACCTAATAGTGGGAGCATAATAAATGTACTATTACTTGTACGCAGTCAGTATGCTCCCGTATATGATGACACAAAACACTAATGGGGCTCAAGATGAATCTATGATTAGGAATATTTATCATTTTAGTTATGTGAATGGGGAGACCATGAAGTAGTGTGCCTTCATGATCCTCTTAAAATGAAAATTAATGCCAAAATTATAAATATTAATTAATTAGTCAGGTGATGCTGATGTTGATATCATCTCACATTGCATGAATGAGCAGTAGTATTAGCTAGCTAGATAATTCATGACCAATGTGTAAATTAAGTAAAGGATAACTTCTTAATTTAATTGTTATTGGAAATTTTGAGTTTTGACTTCCAAATTAAATTACACTGCAATAGAGACATGAAGTGATATTGTTTTTTCACTGGTCGGTGGAAGTGATCATATATATATATATAGCTAACATATTTGTTAAATTTTACAGTGTGCCTGGTAGCACTTTATCTTAGCAAAAAGAAATTTGTAGTACTTGAGTTAATTTAAGAATAAATCATATATAGTCAAAGGTTTTTTAGTATTTAAATGATTCTATGCATCAAAAGTGCTTAGTTGATGCATAAAATGTACGTAGCATTCACTAACACTATAAATAGCAACAATTAAATAATTAAATATTGTGAAAATTAATGAAAAGTTATTTCATTTTTTGAATCCACCGCTGCTCTAACAGGTAAGGGAAGCGTTGTATGACATCCTCTAAAGCACTATGTTGATCAGGATTCGCACCACTTCGTTACAGATACAGTTAAACTAACCAATTAATACAGGTGCTGAATTACTTAATTCACCAAAACTCATTCAGCTTGTATCCCTCTCTCATTGGAATCATCGTCTGCATATGATAAATGCCTTTTTTTTAATCTTTTCAGCTGTTATAAATGCAATCTGAATATCAAACAACCTAATAATGTATATAGAAAAGGTGTTCTGGTATCACAATTATTTAGTGCCACAAAATATCACATCCTAAGTCTTTTCAATTTATATTTTAAATATTAAAATCATAGGGCATGTTTGATTGTGGAGTAAGAGGTGAAATAAATCTCTTATTTCATACTTAAGCCATCAAACGAGAAGTAAATGAAGGAATGTAAGACCCACTGTAAGATGAGTTAATTAAGTTACTCCAAGTGGGTTAATTAACTTACTCCATACAGTGTAAGAGATGGTATAAATCCCTTATTTCATTTACTTAGAGTAAGAGATGAGTTAATCCGGAATAAGTTACTCCAAGTGGGTTAACTTAATCCACCTGTAAGGCCCACCGTCATAAGTAGATGTTCATTTTCCAATATATTACTCCTCTAGACGGATTAATTTAAGTCATGAATTCAACTACCAAATGAGATGTAAAATATAAGGAGTAAGATGGAGTAAGCAATTTAATCCTTATAAAGAATGAGATACTATCCGCGAGGGTATCAGCGTATACTCTCGTCGGTAATACCGACACGCTCAGAAATTGTACTTTTGTCTGTGTACCTTCGCGGATAGTCAATTTTTACCGTCGCCGATACTGTCCCATGCTTGTAGTATAACTTTACTCCATAACCAAACATGACCAATATAACCGACCAATCATTAATCCTCTTTATTTTCATGAGAGATAGTACATCATATAAAAATTATAATTTTTAGGATGTATTTTATAGTAGAGATCAAGTGATGGAAAACTAAAACCACCAATATATATATGTATATATATATATATATATATATATATATATATATATATATAATCTGGCTAATATGCTATGCGTATATAAGGGCCTCTCCGTGCTACGGCTCACTTTTTGAGTTTTCAAAATCCTAACGGTCTATCCGAACCGTTCAACATGATCTCCATATGAATATGTACTTGCAAACCAAATTTTACATTTTTTAGAATTTTTTTACTATTTATTAAGCCACTTTGAAAATCACTGATCCAATGGTCCAGCAGATTTTACTTTTGTGTACAAATTAGTGTTTTTTCAAAGTGGCTTAATAAATAGTAAAAAAATTCTAAAAAATGTAAACTTTGGTTTGCAAGTACATATTCATATGGAGATCATGTTGAACGGTTCAGATCGACCGTTAGAATTTTGAAAACTCAAAAAGTGAGCCGTAGCACGGAGGGCTCTATGCTACGCGTAGCACTGTCCTATATATATGAGTGAGGCTATGGTGATATGCATAACACCAATGGCTAGTGTACTACGGCTTAATATGGTACTTTTTAAAATCCTAACGGTCGATCCGAACCGTTCAATGTGATATCCATATGATTATGTACTTGCAAACTAAATTTTATATTTTTTTGAATTTTTTTACTATTTTTTTAGATAGGTAGAAAAATCAGTGTTTCTGAAAATTCTGGACCATCAAAATTCTACCTATCTAAAAAAATAGTAAGAAAATTCAAAAAAATATAAAATTTAGTTTGCAAGTACATATTCATATGGTTATCACATTGAACGGTTCGGATCGACCGTCAGGATTTTAAAAAGTACCATATTGAGCCGTAGTACACTAGCCATCCGTGCTACGGCTCAATATTTGAGTTTTCAAAATTCTAACGGTCGATCGAAACTGTTCAACATGATTATAAAATGAATATGTACTTGCAAACCAAATTTTACATTTTTTTTATTTTTTTACTATTTTTTTAGATAGGTAGAAAATCACTTGATCTGAAAATTTTGGACCATCCAAAAACAGTGATTTTTTATCTATCTAAAAAAATAGTAAAAAAAATTGAAAAAATGTAAAATTTGGTTTGCATGTGCATATTCATTTTATAATCATGTTGAACGGTTCGGATCGACCGTTAAGATTTTAAAAACTAAAATATTGAGCTGTAGCACGGACCAATCTGTGCTATGCATAGTACCGTAGCCTCACTCTATATATATTATCAATCCATTTCAACTAGAATTGCTACTAAATCAAAGATCTTGCTATTGTACAAGACTAACTCGAAACATTTTCACAATTCCTGTATGCCTAGCTAATATATAGATGATGGGCAATGTTTGTTAGATATTAGCACTTCCAATATTCCTGAAACTTCGCAGAAGGTTATGAAAAATGAAACTTTTGATAAAATTAAGAATGAAGAAGAATGTGAATAATTAAGCACTAATTGTGACCAATCTGATTACTGCTGTAAACTTGGGAGTATCAATTTAATTACAATTTCTTACGGGACAATTTTTAGTCAATTTTTCCGGTCGCGGATACAGTCCCATTCAATTTAATCGGACATACACAAGATTTGGTGGATCCGGGTTCCACCAAGAATGCGTGTGTTTGGATGGTTGCTGTTACATAATAAAGTGCTGACGGCGGATAATCTGAGGGTTAGAGGTTTTCATATTGTCGGAATGTTCTATATGTGTATAACAAGTGACGAGACAGTGAGACATTTATTCATCGAATGCCCAATAAGCAAACAAGTATACAGGGGACGCTACGGGAGGTCCTGGTACGAGTACCGGGACAGGATTATGTCCAATTGCTCATTAAAAAACACTCGACTGAGAAGACAAGAGAACTCATGTTGGTCTCCCAAATCGTAATTTGGCGTGAAAGATGAAACCGTATCTTTAATTAGAGAAACAACCAGAAACACGATTGAGCTCATCCAAGAAGTGGTCACACAGTGGAGGAGTGGTGCGTACCCGCAGGCACAGGACAACAATGTGGAGAACAATGTGGAGTGGGAAGTGAAACCATAAGAGAGAAGATCTTTTTTAGTTTTGATATTTCAGACAAATTTTACTTTTCTATTTGTTCCTATTATTTCTGTTATTATTTCTGTTATTTTTCTGTTTCATTGCTTACTTTACTGTACAACGGGTTTCTACTCAGAAACTCAAAAAACTGTTACCGATTATGGTTAATGAAAAATGATGGCTAGATTGATTCTCAAAAAAAAAAAATTCTTATCTTTAGGATCGAAGAGAAGGATATTGATCGAATAATGTCATGTCAATATTTCTATATGTTGAGTCTCCACTCTCAAGTTTTTTTCTTTTTTTATTGGGCATGCTTGCCCACAAAACTTAATTATCTTCCTCGTCTTTTTTTTTGCCTGATAAAAGTACCAAAATGTAAAACAGTGCAAAAAGCCAATAAGTACCACTAATATGAACATACTAACTTCATAAAACCGAACATCACAAACCCTCTTGTAATTTGAAGCAAAAGACCTGATCGACAGTCTCTAAAAGCCCCACATTATCAAAGCAACACTCCTCCGTATCATCATTCACACTTAAATTCAAATCCAAACAAAAACCCGAATCCACCTTTTTCTGATCACTAGCCAGCTCCTTTTCTTCGTGATAAACATTATGTTTAGTTTGAGGTGAGCATGCACGTGACCTCGAGTTGAATACATCACAACTCAATACTACAATTGAGTCATGAAAACTAACTTCTTCACCAACATCATTCCTTATTATACCACCCCCAATTGCCCTTTTAATGGACATTTTACAATTGTAGTCCAATCGGTCAACATCCTCCATGAAGATAACACGGTGAGGGTTCTCCCGTAAAGCATGAAATAATTTCTCGAGATAGCCTTGGTCACTCTCAAGCCTTGATCTTTTGTTTGTTATCTTACCAGGTGAAGTAGACCGAGTGATCGGGGAGAATGTACCAAGTCTAAACAAGACAAAGTGGTTTTGGGAACCAAAAATAAGGCTCGCAAGCTCTCTAGCTATGTTCTCTTTCCCTTCATTATCTCTTCCTTGGAACAAAAACCACGTATCCTCTCTAACACCAGAGGAAACCCTGCACCTTTCCTTCCTTCGCATCATGCCAGACCGACACTGCAGTATCGCACTAGCAATCTCTTGTACGACCACCTTCTGCCAAGGGACCTTTTTCTCCAAGGCATTGCATAGAGTTTTCAGGTTCTCCGCATTTAGTTCCTTGAACTTGGGAAGGTATTTTGCCTTACTCGTTTCATCCGAAGTACTTGAGTTAGTGTTACAGCTAGGGTTTGAAGTGTGCAAGGACATTGTGCATTTTCCTTGCACACCATTGGTCTCAGAGAGCCAATAATGGTGACCACTCCATGAATTTTTGTTCTCAAAGGACAAAGGCCAAGGTTGATGGGAAAGATAGTGCAAGGTAGAGCTTGTAGACCGTGAAGGAGGAAATGTAGTTGAGAAGCTTAAAGTTAACTCTGATGAATGGAGGCTCGGGCTCTCCAGAGATGAGTTGCTTACACTAGTGTTCCATTTCATACAATGATCTTTCAGTTGAAGTGGCTCCTAAAAAAAGAGAGCACCGGGGATATCGATGAGTTAGAGAGGAGAAGGAACAGAGAAAGAGAAGGAACTAAAAAGATGGTAAGGTAATGTAATTGATTGAAAAATTTTATTCCCCGCGTACTTATCTATGTATTAAGTATATGTGAACTTTAGTGCTAGATTCTGCTTGTACTTCCTTTCTACGTTTGTATATTGGTTTCAAATTTATCTAGGTACAGCCTGTTACATTTAAAAATTCATAGAATAAAATACCTGAATATTGTTGCATGCTCTTTTCGCTTTTACATTGTGCTGAAGCCACGAGGGAATGTTGCTTTGATCATTTGTGCAACATTCAGCGGATTTACCAGTGTGGCTTCCTTGTACCCCCCCTTCTGACAACGACCAACTTGACCCGTTTCCAGTATATCCTATTGATTTCGTTTGGTTTTGTGTGGCACTGAAAGAAAAAAATACACTAAGAGTTCGTTAATCAAAGTTAAGAATAATATATATTTTGAGCTAGCTAATAGAAAAATGAAAGAACAATAATTAAATGTGTGCTAAATAAACGGATGATGTGCTTCGTCCCCCGGAACATATTTGATGATTTTCCAATTTCTATGTGCAAGTTATGAGTTTTGACCTATACATCATAATGCATCGTGACTGCCAATGCAAAATTAAAATTACAAGGTATGTACGTAGATTTTAATTCTCCAATGAGTTCTGATCATATAATGCCCCCAGTATTGCTCTCACCATTTCACCAATCATCATGAACTGACTTATGGAAGAAATGGAAACAATACAGAATGCAATGGTAAAAATATATCAAGAAATAGTATATTCGAACTATTCTTTTCTTCAATTTTTCTACCTCAGCACAAGAAGCCTTCAACAATCAATTTTTACCAAAATATTTCTCGACTACACCTCATAGAACTCAGACTGTGACCAATAGTTATTTTGCAATTTGCATAAATGGCACTAACCTTTCACTAAGACTTAAACCCAATCCTTCAATATCAGAAATGGCGAGAGAATGCAGGCACCAAAGAGTCTCTAAAGAAGGTTCTCCGAGAGTACAACTCATGTAGCTGCTATTTGTACAAAATCCCAATAACCAAACCCGCTCATTACTACTATTATTAATCAATCTACTAACTGCCATGATCATATGTTCAATAGACGAATAACTGTAGTTAGTATAACCCCTTTGCTTTTCCAGACGAATGGTTTCCCATGCCTCACAAGCCCTTTTAAAATCTTCTAAAATAAATAAGGCACCTCTTCTCCCCAAACAACAACTCCTTACAAGGCTTCTTAGCTCCATGACCTTATTATCCACCTCTTCTCTTGTCATAATCCTAAAAGAAGACAGAGGCAAAGGTATGAGTTGTGTATTTCTCAAATCTTCTGGCACTTCTCCTTTGGCTATCTTATCCATTACAACCTTAATTACACCCTCAGAGAGTGACACGCACTCTCCCACAATAATAACACTTCTCTTGTTTACACTAGACAAACAATCCAAAACCCTAACCACATCCTCACTCCTAACATGGCCCATGACCTTGTTTCCACGAACTACGGTTGCCTCCTTTGATTTGTTTTCACTTTTATTAGTACTTTCATCAGGTGTACTAGAGGCCTCCACCAAAACTGCCTTCTCTACATGGATCTTGACTTGCGTGCTCGAGAAACCAGCCTCTCTCATAACCCGACTTACACTCGGATCATCCAAAATAGAAATGATAAGTTGCCCAAGTTCGATTTTGACAGCAAGCAACGGCTGTTGTTGACTCTCAGTGCCTCCTCGTCTCTGGTGTGCTTGAGCTCGTTTAAAGGCAGCTATCAATGCATTTGACAAAGTCGGGAAATGGTGATTGTGAGATGTGTGAGTGGTCAAGATTGTGGAGGAGGTTGGGAGGCGATTTAGCGCCACGTTGAAGCAGAGCTCAAGAGCCTTGCACTGAAGAGGGTGTGAGTGAGATTGAAGGCAAGCTGCACGCAGGAGACCGGCTGAGGAGAGCATCATGCTAGCGACATGGAGCGGAGTCACCTGCGCATGCCCCCGCCGCCTAGCAAGGTTTACAGACTGTTTGACAACTGTTGCTGCATCAGTGGTCAGGGCTTGTTGCACTGTGCACCCGCCGGCCCTCATAATTAATTAGGTTCTATTAATTGAAAAGATTTTGATTTAAGGGTTATATTATTTCTTTGTCTTGATGATGTTATAGTTGGAATGGAGGTAGGTAGTGAGGGTTTTTCTTGGTTAACTTCATTGGTAGGAGTAGGGTAGAAAAAGAAAGGGAGAGATTTTGTTGACGATATCAATATCCAAGTGAGGCTGTGATAGTTTGAGGTTGTAAGAGAGTGTATAAGAGGCCAGAGGGGAGAAAAGATGGTGTATATGAGTGTATATTCCTGCAGTCCCTTGCTTTACTTCAAAAAATTTCTTTCTTTTGGGGGTAGAGATGCTTTTTGTGGGGTTAGGAGGTGGATAGATCGAGATAGGGATGAGAGAAGATTGGTGTGCTTTTCTTGTTGAGGAGGGAAAAATTTTCGGTCCAAAGTGGAATGCATGTGCTGGCGAAATGACATTGATTACTATTATCTTTGAAATCAATTAATAACTTTATTACATACAATGATACAAAGCTTTCTCATTTTTTACAGAGAAAAACCAAAAATGTACAGAGTACAATTAAAAAATCCTCTCCTACCTGGCACACCAGCCACGTGTCGAGCAGTATTGAAGGTTCCCATATAAATTATTATCTGAAAAAAGGGGGCTTACGTACGTTCGTTTGTTTGATGAGTGTGCGCGTGTGTATAATTAACACCCACTGGCCACTTCCATTAGTGTAGTAATTATATGCTGATATCTATTTGTGTATGTGAGAAACAGGGGTTTCAGCAAGAGAAACTTAACAAATCTGTAATTTGTCTTATCCCTAAAAAAAAGATGCTACTCAAATCAGTAAATATAGACCTATCAGTCTAAGTTAATTGTAGCTTCAAATTAATCTTCAAGATATTAACTCATACAATCATGATAAGAATTATAGATGATAGTCAATCAGCATTTTTATCTGATAGATATATTTTGGACAATGTAGTTTTAGGTCAAGAAATCATACACTATAGTACAAGGAGTAGTTATCAAAATAAATTTTGAAAAGGCTATGATAAAATCAATTGGGCCTATCTCTTAGAAGTACTTATCAGTAGAGGTTTTAATACTAAATGAATGCACTGGATTAAGAATTGGTTGAGTAGTACTCAGTCATGTATTAGTATTAATGGAGAATTAACCTCTTACTTTTATTGTAAGAGAGGAGTTAGGCAAGGGGATCTACTTTCTCCATACCTTTTCATCTTAGCTGCTGATTTTTAAGTAAAATTTTCTCAAAGGGTAGACAAGCTTAGATTATACAAGGATTAGGTTCTCCCTGTTTTAATAATCAGACACTTCCTAATTGCCATTATGCTGATGATATTTTATTTTTAGAAGCCAAACATGAAGTAGTAGAGGCTGCATGGTGAGCCATGCAAGCCTTTGAGGCTCTCTCTGGTATCAAAGTTAATCTCAATAAAACTGAACTTTACTCTATAAACACATACTTAGGTAATGAGTTAGCTCAAACATTTAGATGCCAAACTGCTAATTTTTTCATAAAGTACTTAGGACTTCCTTTACATGATAAAAAACTTAGTTGTCAAGACTGGAGATTTTTAGTAGATAACTAGAAAAGAAAATGCCCAATTGGAAGGTCAGTTGCTCACTTATGGAGGGAGACATACACTACTAAATTATGTCTTTTCAGCAGTACCACTTATGCACTTTCCTTATTTAGAGTTCCTGATACAACATTTAAAGATATTGATAGGATTAGATGTCGATTTTTTTTGGCAAGGCAGTGATAAAAGTAGAAGGAAATTAATTGTCTTTGGTTGAATATTGAACAGGTAGCACCAGGACTAAGAAGAAAACAAGGGAAGCTACGTGTGAATGCCAACTGAAGAGACTTTAGAAGCAATCCCACTCCGAGTATGGCTGCCTGGTGATGATCAACTAGTGTTGTATCGAGACTAGGATGCCCCTTCCCCCTACTCACCATCACCACCTCCTCCGCCAGACTAAAGACCGGCCTAGTTATAGTGTTTACATTAGCTTTAGTGCTAGTTGCTATTAGGATCTATGTGAGCTTAGTATATGTTATATAGCTCTTAATTTGTTCCTTGCTTATGCATATGACATAGCAAAAGGGTCCTTTATTATCTGATGTTCTGACTTGGGTTATTTTGGAGAGCTTGTGGTTGATGCTCTCATTAAACAATTTCCTATTTTGTAGGTTAACTATGTTTCTTAATGAAGCAGGGCCTCGGCCTTTTTAACCAAAAAAATGTGCAAAGAGGGGCATGGGATTTTTTAATATACACCAACTTATATATTGTATATTTATATTTTTTAATTGACTAAATACATGTTTTACAAAAACTAGTGGCTATTTCATTTCCGCAGAAGTAAAGCCAAGTTCTGCATCCATGAAATTACACTAGTAGACTTATATTTATGTTGTTCTTTTTTAGGGTGTCAATGGTACCTTTTTAGCCGTTTCCCCGATCCGTATCGTATTCGATAAGGCGGGTATGTGTAAGATTTTTTTTTCGTTAGCTTATTGGGTATGAGTATGGATAATAATTTTTTTCATTAAACAAGTGGGTAAGAATATGGTAATGACTATTTCGTACCCATTACCCTATAGGGTAATTACAAAATCTAAATATATATTTAAATTGAATTTCCAACCCACCTAAATATGTATTCGTGATTTTGAATTTCTTCCTTTATAAAATAATTCAATTAGGATTGATTACACATTCATTTTTATGTTTTATTAGAATTGTAATTACAAATGTGTGAAATGAATGAGTTTTTTATATTTAATTTGTAAAATATAATAAAACTAATTATTATATTAGTAATATCCGTTATTCATCCGCTACCGTTTCGTTACCTGGTAATATTAACGGGTAAGGGTAGGGTAAGATCAATTTTTAATGGGTATGGATAGGGTATGGGTAAAGTCAATTTTAATGGGTATGGGTATGAAAATGCTTCCACCCGACCTGTACCGTACCCTTTGACACCCCTATTCTTCTTTCTCCAACAAATTAATCAAGCCTTTCCTAAAAATCTTCAGCAGTGCAAAGCCAAGTATAGGAACATAGTTATTTTGAAACTTTTCGAGGTCACTATAAGTATACTTTCCTTTTGAATAAAGGAAGATGCAATTATTTTGTTGTTGATGCATGTTTCCACCAGACATGAGCATTGAGATCAGAGATCTATGCTGATGCAACTCATTAATCTGAAATCTGTATCAGTATAAATGGGTCCTACTAACCTGGTTCGCTTTTAAACAGAGTCACCACACACACAACCATTTCATTTCGTGCATTATAAATTTATAATTGAGTCACTTTGAAAGTTAGGGGGTGATGGTAGTATAATCTCAAGATGTGGATGGGATATCTTCTTAGATGTCTGATGTCTCAGAAATCGATCGCAGTGCGCAATAATTCGAACAATATGTATAATTAACAAAGTTTCATTTTAAGAAATAATTGACAAAGTTAACTTTATTTAATTAATGTTGTAACACTAACCTAACTCTAAAAAGATTACTAATTAATTTGTATATATATCTTTTACTACTTTCTCTGACTGAAAAGCGAGTACAAGGTACAAAGCCCAAGCCCTAAACATATTCCTTCTCTTTGGAAAAGTAACATATGCCTTTTAGCAACGCAATCGTACGTATTAGCAAGTTAAAAAGATAAGATCGGTGCAAATAAATAAGATGTAATTACGACATGCCCAGCTTTACCTAAATTTCTTTTTTTTTGAGGAAGCAGCTTTACCTAAATTTTAAATTGGTATATAAAATGCACAAGTCATAGTAGAATGGGAAGTGTCATTTGAAAAACATGCTAAAAGAACATGGCGCTATATATACTGTATTGTGCTTGTATGGGGCAGTGTTATCAGAACCGGACCGGACCGGTGGTTTAACCGGAAAAAACCGGACCCGGTGATCTGTCCGGTTCGGTTCTTTAAATGGATCGCTTCAGCTAATGAACCGGTCATAAGAGATTAAACCGTCCGGTTTTTATTAGAAATCGTTGATTTAAACCGACATAAAACCGCGGTTCAAAACAGATTCTCCTCCGATGTTGTACATTTCTCCTTTCCCAAATCTCTCCTCTTGTCGCTCTGTCTCTCCCTCGTCTCTCCCTCCCACTCGCTCCGTGTCGTCTCTCTCTTTATCTCTCGCACACGCGCTCTCGATTTCAGGTTAGCTCCTTAGCGTTTTTGGTGACCATATGCTGAAAGGATAAGAAATAAGAAATGAGAAGATAAAGAAACAGAAGCATTGGTTGCATCTTGCTTCTTCTAAATTTAGTGTAGGTCAGGAGAAGTTGACGCAATCAATCTTCTGTCCCCAATTTTTTTTGTTATTCGTTACAAATTTGATTTTGTTGCTTTCCCCTCTCTCCAATTCATTGTTCTATTTCCGTTACAAATTAAGATCTGTAATTCATTTTTTATTCGATGCTGTTGCTTAAATATGCATTGATGTTCTTGTAATACACTTTCGATTGTTTATGTTCCTTCTTTCGGAGAGCCGAGAGCAATTCAATCAGACTCGATGAACTTATAAAAAGAGTACCAACCCACTGTTAACAGTAAGAAAAATGCTATGATTTCCTTAGAGAAAAGACCTCAAGTGAGAAGTGAGAACACAAAATAAATAGAAACCCAAAAACTTTATGAAAGCAGGTGCTTAACTTACTGGTACCGGTTTTAGTCACAGCTCATCAGTACCTGAACCCCAACTGGTACAATATACCATGTCAAGGTGCATGTCAGATATTTCATAAACAAGGATGTGTAATCATATAGGCTTTAGTTATTTATGAATCTTTTAACCAACATTGCATCACAAACTAATTTGCCTTCATGTCCCTCCAGCAAAAATAGTTTCAAAATCTAAACATAGTCCAAATGACAGCACAATTTAAGGTGATGAATAGTACAATAGTGGGCTTTATCTACTTGTGCTCATTAATTTGTAGATGAATTCTTGAATTTTGGATGCATTAGATTTTGGTGATGAAATCGAAGACTCATGCTCGAACAATATAGAAGAAGTACAAGATCAAGACAATCAAGGTGTTGGCTGGGGTTAGGGAAGATGTAGGCGAGGAATTAGAATATGCAGATGCTAATGATGATATTTGTCAAAATGTTTCAATTACCGAGTGGCATTTTACTCGATCTTAGATTGTAACTTTTAGTCTTTTAATTTTTTTTTTGTTTATTTTCTTAGTCATTTGAAATGTTAAACTTTTATTTTTGATGTATGAGGCTACTTCAGATGTGTTTCACTATTTGTGACAATTGACTTACTTTGTTGACTTTGAAAAAATATTTTGGTACTGTTAATTATTTTTTATGTCACTGACGTGTATTGTTACTGGTAAATCCTATTGTGATTATAAGGACATATGCAAACTTTATTGACATTTTCTAAGTGTTTATTTTGTAAAATGTGACATTTATTCTTGTAGGAGGACTTAGACATAACATTAAATAATATGCTGGGCTTTTAGGTTATAAATTATAATTGTATCAAAAAATCAGCGGTTGAACCGGTTGACCCACTGGTCTGACCAGTGACCAGTTAACCCGGAGCTTTACCGGGTCGATGTCCGGTCCGGTTCTGATAACATTGGTATGGGGTATATGTTATATATTTCCAATTTAAGTAATTAATCTGTGTAACATAAAAAGTTAAAAAACACGCAAGTAGAGTCTTTCTGTAATATAATAAGTGTTAACCCTTAACTAGTTAAGATTCTTATCATTAAATTAATTTTGACCGGTTAAGGGTTAATGCTGTTGACCTAGTCAACATTATATAAAAACAAACATATATAATATAAATAAATTTAATGATAAAGTTTTGAAAGATAATAATGTTATTAACATGTGTACATATCCGTAATTGCAGATTTGCACTTCAATAAACTTCTATAGTTAACCATAATAAAGTTTCACCCTGGTATATAAACCAAAAATGACATATATGTACCTCAATTAATGTGAAGTGTCAAATGGAGGTGCACGACCTCATGTCGCCTTCACATGTGCCTCAGCATATAAAACCATGCACCACAAGGGAGTTCTGTCAAGAAACCAAGCTCTTTGAAAATTAAAGGTCCCAATGAAAGTAAAAGTATATATTCCTCTGGCTGATCCTTGCAAATAGAATCCTAACACAAGGGACCATATCATCACTACTAGAATTTCCGCTTTTTCCATGCGTAGTAATGTTATTTCCATGGGGAGGAAGGGCCCTTGGAAAAGAAATCGAGTTTTCTGACACACTCAACCATTTCCAACGGGGGTCCCATGGAAATAGTAGCGCATAGAAATCCCTGATGTCTGCCTATGGAAATGTTACCTATCCGCCGTTGGAAATACTTTTGCATGACCCATGACCCGCCAAACAGACCGAATACTATATTTTATTGACAGCCCATGGAAATACCTCATGAGCTACCCTTGGAAATAAAATGGAAGTGGTGAGACCTATTATTTCCATGAGCGGCCCTTGGAAATGTTGTGGTTAGTTTGTTTATATTATATTACAGTGGAGGTTCATGGAAATAGTGGAGCACAATGCTCATGGAAATATTTTATGGATTCAGTTTATATTATTTTAAAGTTGGACTTGTTATTTCCATGAGCCTACCGTTGGAAAAGTTTAGTTCCTGGAGACAGCAATGTTTCTGTTTATTTGACATGTCTCTTCGAATGTTCAACAAAATTAAATCACAGCAGCATACAAATATTCATTTGTGATATTTAAAATGAAGTATACAAATGAAGCATACAAATGAAAACATCTTTAAACATAAATTTGAGGTCTTTGCCAATTACAAGATATATTTAAGTTTAATTTAGATTCAAAAATTATGACAAACCAAGAAAAGAGAACAATATTTGAGGTCTTGTGTAGACACCTGTTACAAACCAAAAAAAAGAGAACAAGGTTAGAGAAGGGATTTGACAAAAGTGAAGCATGCCGGATTAGTAAAATGTATAGCAAGTTTAAATGAAAAACCTAACACATGTATGTTGATTTACCAATTAATTAATACTCTTCATCGGAATCATCAGAGCCTAAGTTCACCGTCTTGCTCCATGTCATGCTCATTCTCACCCTCGCCTATGATGTTTTCGTCCCTCGCCAAACTTGACGGTTCATTTGATGTTGCCGGCGGAAGGTTCGTCGTATCGATCACTAGCTCGAACTCATCTTCTCGAAGGACCATACCATCCCAATCAATGTCTTGTCCAATTGTTGGTTCAATTGGATTATCCGGTCTTTTCTCTTGGTAAAATTCGATGTTTGTATCGTCGCCCTCGGCACGAAACCTTGACTTCGGACTTGTTTTCATTGCCACCCACCATGGGCGTCTTTCGGCCTTTTGCGATGCATAAGGTAGGTAGCATACTTGAGTTGCTTGAGCCGCTAATACGAACAGCTCGTAATTTGTAAGGCGAGAAGTATGCTTAACCTCAATAATACCATGTTTGCGGTCGACCCTTACACCATTTATTATGTCGAACCAATCACACCTAAAGAGAATTACCTTGTGGGCATCATATTGTAGCTCAATGACCTCTTGGAGAATTCCATAGTAGTCGATTTGTGTGTTGTTTGCATCTCACTCTCCTTTAATGCAAACACCGCTACTTTTAGTTGACATGTTTTGCCCATATTTTTGTGTGTGAAATCTATACCCATTGACTTCGCACCCTTCGTAGAAGTACGCTTCTTTGCTAGGCTTGATTCCTGCCATTCGTATGTAGTAATCGCCTTCATCCCGAGAATTTATTACCTTTTTACGTAACCAAGTTGCGAAACCCTCTTGATGAATTTTTGGCAGATTTAGTGGGCTTACGGCTACTCCAGAGTTGAGCATGTATGTATCAAACTCTCTGCATTTTAGAAGATGGCAAAATATTGATTTTGATAGGTTCTAGAAAGGATAATTTTGAGATCATCAAAGTAAAATTTATAAGATTGTACCCCATGTACTTCTCACAGATCTCTGGACAATTGAGGATGATATAGGTGTGTGCAGCATCAAATCTGTTTCAGAGAGAGGCCTTCGTCTTCTCCTGCCAATACAACGGGTTGGAGTATCGAATATCGAGAGTTGTCCCGCCGAACGATTACTTGTTTCAACTCCTTCTTGGCCAATGTTAGTTTTTTCGGCAAAGTAGTGTGCGGAAAATGTACCGATTTCTTTGGCAATTGTGGCCTCTACAATTGAACCCTCAACACGTGCCTTGTTTGTGACTCTCATTCTCTGTTCTTTGTTACGCCTGTAATTGCAACAATGGTTAACTGTTAGTTATTACAGTAATTGTATGATGGTATAGAAATAGAAGACATAGTTAAGATTAGAGTTCTTTTATGTAAAATGAAAACAAATTCCAAAACACAACGAACCTTTCGCATGGAAACATCCATCGGGACCCTACTGGCCCCCCCATTCTAGCCTCGTATGCTACATGCAACGCAAGATGCTCCATTGAATCGAAAAAACCAGGAGGAAAATTTTTTTCTGCCTTGCACATTGTGACAACAAAATCATTTTCTAATATCGCAATACGATTGGGATCAATTTCCTTGGCACAAATCTCTCTAAAGAAGGCTGAAATCTCACATAAAACCTCACATACGGAATCCGGGACGAAGTCTCGAAAAGCGACGGGGAGGAGACGCTCCATGAACACATGTAAATCATGACTTTTCAGTCCAATGAAGGTGCTAGTGGTTAGGTTAACCAACCTTGACCAATTGGATGCGTAGCCATCTGGAAACCTTACTACATCCTTGAGCCATGTTAAAACAATCTTCTTATCACCCGGAGAGAGTGCGAAGGGGGCATTTGGTTTTTTCATCTTTCCCGGGTTGTTGTCACCCGCCGGAATTAGGTGTTGGGTGGGACGATCACAATAAAGAGCCAAATCTTTCCTTGCTTTTTCATTATCTTTTGTTTTGCCACCTATGCTTAAAAGCGTGTATAACAAATTTTCGGTGAAATTCTTCTCCAAATACATCATATCTAAATTGTGTTGCAACATATTATCTTTCCAATAGGATAAACTCCAAAAGATACTCTTCTTTTGCCAATGGTGGGTGTCACCATAACCCGGAATCTGTTGTAATCCTGCTTCTTTACCCCATTTAATATCTGGGAGCAAACTCACTATATCGAGCAGCTGCTCTCCCGTCAATCTCGGCGGTGGCGGATCATTCTCGACTCTACCTTTTTTGAAATTCTTCCTATCTCGACGGAATGGGTGATCCGGAGGTAGGAAGCACCTAGTACCATCGAACCAGCTTGCTTTTCCACCAAACTGAAGTTGAAAGGCCTTTGTCTTCTCCATGCAATAAAAACACCCCAAACGGCCTTTTGTACCCCAGCCACATAGCATCTCATAAGCCGGGTAATCACTCACCGTCCAAAGTAGTTGTGCACGCATCTTGAAATTCTCTTTCTTATACCCATCCCATGTCATTTCTCCATCTAACCACAAATGCTTCAATTCATCGATCAAAGGTTCGAGAAGAATGTCAATGTCCCGACCCGGATGCTTTGGTCCGGGGATGACTAGCGCGAGGAACATGCTATCTTCTTTCATTATCATCCCAGGTGGTAGGTTATACGGAAAAACAAATACCGGCCAACACGAATATGGAGCTGCACTCGAGTTGAATGGCATGAACCCATCCGTTGTGATTCCCAACCAAACATTTCTAAGCTCTTCTGCGAAGGTGGGATGTTTCCGAGCAAAATGCTTCCAAGCCTCGGCATCAGCCGGATGCACCATCATCGGGGCTTTATGACGCACACCTTCCTTGTGCCATCGCATATTCTTCGCAGATGTTGCGGTCATGTACATCCGTTGCAATCGTGGTGTGATAGGTAGATAACGAAGAATCTTTTGTGGAATGGGTTTAGCCTTCTTATTAGTTCCGGATGGCTTATACCTTGAAATGCCACATACATCACACCGTGTCTTCTTCTTGTTCACCTCACTACAATATAGCATACAAAAGTTAGGACATACATCTATTTTCTTCGCCTCCATGCCCAATCCATCAACCAATCGTCTAGCTTGGTACCAATTTTCCGGCATTTCTTCACCCGGCGGAAGCGTGCTTTTCATGAGTCCCAACATGTCATCAAAACATTTTTGGCTCAATTGGTGTTTAGACTTCAAAGCTATGGCACGTGACACAGCCGACAATACGGTGTGTGCTTCGCATTTTATTTCACCCGTCGAGTTCAATTTCCATAGGGGTTGTTTTGACGCTTCCATCATGTCGAAGAATTTTTTTGCCGCACCGGCCGGTGCCTCCTCATTCCAATTGAATTGTTGACCAGCGGCATCCCTCACCATTTCACCCATTTGATCATTGGCATCGTTCGTGGTTGGTGGACTTAGAGGTTGGTTGATATCGAAGTTCGGATGTGGCTCCTCGTGTTTGTACCAAACATCATATAAGCTGCAAAAACCATGTTGATAAAGATGTAGTTCGACGGTTTCCAAATCTTTGCTTTGTAGGTTGTCACATCTTTCACACGGACAGGGGATACATTGATTTCCATTAGTCTCGACACTCACAACCGATGGCTTAGATACAGCTGAAGCGATGAATTCGGTAACACATGCAATAAATTCGGGTTCAAGAGTTCCTCCCGTATTTGATCGACTGCTGTACATCCATCCCCTATCAGTGGCCATCTATTGAGCGATCTATACAAATTAAAGTTGAGTTAATAACCGAAGGCTTAAACATAGAGAGGAAAGGGGCTGTTTTGAACAATTTCACAAGACAGTGGGTAACCAGCAGTAATACTTACATAAATTTGGCTCACCAGCAGCTCACTAGCAGCTCTATTGCTCACTAGCAGCAAATTAAGAGCTCTAAAAGCCTGGTCCAAAGATTGAGAGTGGAGATAGAGTGAGAGTTACCTAGCTGAGACCACTGCCTTAAAATGTGAGAGGGAGACCACTGGCGACACCACTGACTGAAAATAGCAACAGACCAGCGAGACCAGTGGCTGAAAAATGTGGAGATCTACAGTTCCCCTGTTGAGTCCCAGAACGGCGACAGACTTTTCACAGAAAGAGAGAAAGAGGTACAAACGGGAAACACGACAGTAGGTAGACTAGAAATGGGGCGAGACTGTTGGGATTAATAGATAGTGATGGTATTTCTGACGGTATTCCCATGGAAATAATGACATAAATTGTTTGAATACAATTTATATTTTTATTGCGTACCCAGTGTACGTTTAAATAGATGTAATTCTCCATCTAACCACAGTACCCATGTTTGATCCCACATAAAACCCATGTTGCAAACACAAAAATCTTTCTGTGATTAAAGTCACATCCTAAGTTCCAACCATAGCATTTAAATAAAACACAAACATAGCATCACATATAACCCTAAGTTAAATAAAAAACATCCTACTTAATTGATGGTATAAAACACATCCTACTTAATTAAAGTCACATCCTAAGTTAAATAAAACACATCCTACTTAATTAAATGGTTATTAACACAAACATAGCATCACATATAACCCTGCAGATCCAACCATAGCATTTAAAACATAATTGATTAAAGTTATTACAAATTAAAGTTATTACAAATCAGTTTATTTAGACATCTCCCCCTCCAGAATTCCCCTTCGATGGTATGGTGTCATCCGCCCTTCCACCTGCTGTGGCCCGCAGCAGCGTTGCCCTCTGTTGACGAACCCTGTGAGGACAAAACATTAATTAGAGTTATCGAAGAATACATATAACCCTTCGATGCTAATAGTTTATAACTTCATCATAGGAGATGTGCTTACTTTAAAGGGTGGTAATGGTAGGCCGTTTGCTGCGAAGAGCGTTGCAAAACATTCCCTTGAGTACTCTTGGTTTTTTTGAACCTCCTCCATCTCAGCTTTGTGCCGCTTCTCTTGGGCAACTATCTCCGCAGCAAACCGAGAACGTTCAGTTGCTAGTAAATCTGCCACCTCGTCCTTTGAGTATTTCCTATTTGCATCACTAGCAGAGGTGGCAGTGCTCTTTGTTGGATTAGAAATGTCTGCCTCTAGTGTCTCCAAGACGCGGGTGGCCTTGCTGGTAATTGATTTTTTGCCAAATCCAAATAACCTCCCTCGGTCCACTCCTTCGACAGCTAGCTCCCATATTTCCTCATCTGTCTTTTGACCCGCGTAGTGCTGCTTAAGGTCAGAATAGGTTTTCTGTAATTTACAGCAAATAGTTGTCAATAACTCATTTAATTTAATTTAATTTAAATGTGTCAATTCCTAATTTAACCATAAAATTCCTAAGGTAACCATCAAAACAGTGGCTGTAACGAATTGGAAACTTGCATTGCATGCATTATTGATTTACTAAGAATGTATTATTGATTTACTAAGATTGCATGCATGCATTATTGATTTACTAAGATTAAGAATGTATTATTGATTTACTAAGATTGCATGCATGCATTAACGAATTGGAAACAGTGGCTGTAACGAATTGGAAACTTGCATTGCATTGCATGCATGCATTATTGATTTACTAAGATTAAGAATGAAGACTTAATAAGAGTAAAATATAT
The DNA here is from genome assembly GCA_025461045.1 of Carex parvula. NCBI lineage: Eukaryota > Viridiplantae > Streptophyta > Magnoliopsida > Poales > Cyperaceae > Carex > Carex parvula. The sequence continues at coordinate 1,262,885 of JAJGRW010001301.1, read as the reverse complement.
GTTGTAGTATGTAAAGACCTAAATACCCTCTCACATATTTTTGTCATCTAAAGTTACAAATAATTTTTATCCTCTACAACAGATTACAAATAATTTAGTATAAATAATTAAAGTTAATGACTAATACAAATACTCAGTAAATCCAAACTTCATCAGTAACTTGCCATACTTGATTGAGATAAGCGAAAACAAATTGTTGCAGAAGGCAAATTCCTCTTTAATTAATCATTCATTTTCTATTTTTTATATAAATTGTTGCTATCAAAATTGTATTAGTATATCTAAAAAAAAAACCATAACCATTATTGCTGGCACAGTGAAGTCACACTAGTGGAAAAACACAAATCAGGATCGGGTATATTCGCACATCAGGATCGGACCTACAGCCGATCCTGTTCCAGCCGATACAAGTAGTCAATCTCAACTGTATCGGTTAAACAACCGATCCAGATAGAAACAATCTGGATCGGATAATTAATATAAACCCGATCCTAGTTTTAGTTATCGCGATCGGTTTTATTAAGTCCAATCATCCAGAATCTGCATCGGTTATTTATTCCAACCGCTCCCGACTTCATAGTATTTGGATCGGTTAAAAATAAAACCGATCCCGCCTTGTCCAGTATTTGCATCGGTTAAACATTAAACCGATCCCAAAATGTAAGTACCAGGATCGGTTTATTATCACGCGATCCTATATTTATTATCTGGGCAAATTAATTAAACAATTGAATCGGTTTTTAACAAACCGATCCAATATTCCGGCCAATATATAAAATATTTTTTAATATAACAACAGAGCAACTGGATCGGTTTTGTTAAAAACCGATTCAGATAACTAGCAGGTTCGGTTTATTTATACGAACCGATCCAGAAGGTTGTTATCACGATTGGTTGTGTATAAATAACCGATTCGGATAGTGATCCGAATCGGTTAATAAATTAATAACCGATACTGATTTTTTACTGTGTTTTAAAAAAATTTATTTTATATTTGGCCAGCTTCCAGTATATTTTGCTGGCCTATATAGGATATCACATGCATCAGGAATCACCACAAATCGATACACATCCTAAATTATTAGAAAAGTATCACATCCTAAATTATTAAGCTCCTAAATCCATACACCATATCTTAGAATTATTAAGCTCCTAAATTATTACAAATTATCACATTCTAAATTGTTTTACTTTTTTGAATGATTACCTCCTTTAAGAAAAAGTTACACCACGAGTTGCGAATCTCGTCCATTCTGTAAACCGGGTACTTAGTGGGAAAGTCCTGCATTTTTTAAATGATATAAGAACACAATTAAATATGTACTTAATTATATTTGAAGCAACTATGCTTACTTTTGGAAAATATATAAATGTATATATACCTTCATTTTTGGAAAATCACGGAGGAAGCGATGTATTATGTCGTGCATGAACATCATGACATAATATCCACATTCCCAACCTCCATTTTGTTGTGGGCACTACATTACACATCAAGATAGTTAAAAAAATTAAACAATTTTTGCACATATAGATTTTGACCAATTTTAATTTGCAGCTAGGTCCCTATAATCATATCATAACCAAATTTCACCATTTTTTACATCTAAGTCCCTCGTTTAACATCACCAACTTAGCAATTTACAAACAATAAGAGAAGTTTAAAAATAAGTACTTACCCTGCAATAATTAATCTTCAAATTAGAGCCTTTTCCAATTCCTCCAATCATCTGGTCCAATTGGTAGGGCCTGTTGAAAAAAATACTACCAATTCTAAGAAAAATATTAATGGAAATCTATAGATTTGACAAATGAAAGTTTGGAAAGCATACATTTTGAGCGCATCGATGATCTTCGGGTGATGTGGAACCGATTTCTTACCAACGGTCTTACCGGAACAATAAACACTGAGAGAATTGAACACGTATACCTCACTCTCGCTTGGCATAAGCACGACCAAGAGCCAATGTGTTCTGAAAATTAGGTTTTGTATCATCTCACATTCTATAATTTATACGAAATGAAAGAAACTTAATAAAATTAGAATGTATATATAGCACTAACTTCTGATGATACGGTATGAATATCAGTTTCTTCCTCCGGTTTTCTCTCAGTACATCCTTTAAGTATTTCTCAACGTATTCTATTGATTGGGCACCACCCTCCAACAAGTGTAAATTGGTTTTCATGGGGTCCATGAAACCAACACGCTCATCTTCTCGATGTTCCTCCTTGTTGTATTTCTGCAGATACCTGCAAAAAAAGGCATACAGGTGATCTCGATTTTTTCATTTTGGATTAAAAGTACTACATTCTACCATTATTACGAATGTTAACTCACATCATGAAGATCTGAATAATCGGTCCGGTGAGCCACTCCTTTGGTTTAACCAACGTCAAAAAATCATCTGCATTGACTACCAGGGGTTCTTCATGATGGAAAAGGTCAGGTGGCTGGTTGACGTGAAATGCTTTGTTAGGTTGGCTCAAGAACCGATCACGCAGATGGGTACAAGACTGTGGAAAACGGACAAAATCGATACCACCAAACATGTTTGTTTCAGTTTGTACCACATCCCCACCAGTACGAACATTGGGTGGTTCCTGCAATTAAGATAATACCATCAACTAAAACTCTACCATATAGATACAAATTTATAACTATAAGAAGTTGTAATAATAATATGCATTTTTAACCTGATCAATATTTATCATAACTATCGGCCATGCGGTGGAGCTGCCAACGGCTGAGATGATGGTTGGCATGTCTTCATGTGGTACAGGTAGAGGGGTGTCTTCTTCACCCGGGACCACTGCATCCACCATTACCCTTGCATGGTCAGGTGGTAGAGGCCTCGTGTGAATGGTCTCTCCAGGATTTACTGGAACATTAATTGTCCTCGAAGCCACTTCAACCTTCTTCCCATCTCGATGCATGAGAAGTCTGCATACTCGTTGCGACGGCTGTACATGACAAGAAATGGGTCTTCGGAGAAAGTGAGATTGCAATAAAAGGTTTTGGTAATCATCTCACTATAGGGTTCATCACACGTGATCAAATTTTCCCAAGGCCAATGACGGATAAACCCGATAATTTTGTCATCCTCGGGAAATGAGAAGGTAACCGAGGCCTTGTTGAAATAATAACAATTCGATAATTTTCGATCCGAAAATTGACCCATGAAATTGGTGTGAGCAATTGGATTTCTAAATAAATAGGTGTTGGATCGATAAATATTGGTATCCTGTTCAATCTCAGTGGCACTAGATTGACCCGCATCGTTGCGAGACCTCTTCTTTCGAAGGATATTCAATTTGGAGAGTTTTGGTGCCATTGATAGAAGAGAGAAATTGAAAATTACCGATTGAATATTGAAGTACAAATCCGTGAAGAGAACGACTCAAGAAGTGCAATGATGAAGACGGATCGTTGATTGAACGGTCGGATTGCCGGATTTGAAAAGGTGGGGAGATTTAGGGTTTTGGTGGAGAGAGAGAAGGAGGGAGAAAACCTTGATTTTAAGAGGAGAAATGGAAGGAGGGTTGAGAGGAGAGGAGAAATCACTTTAAAATAAGTGATTTGGTGGTTTGTGGTGGTTGTAGTAGAGATTGAAGGGCTAGGGTGGCGGAGAGAAGAAGAGAAAAGAAGAAGAGAGGAAGAGTCGGTTCGCAGGGGTCGAAGAGGCGCCGAAAACGTCAGGGACGATTATAAAACGTCTCACAACGATTTCTTCTGGACATTTGAAGATGAAAATTTTGGTTTTGAATTTTGATTTTAACATTAAATCGTCAGGACGTTTTACAAATCGTCTAGGACGTTTTTGTACTTTTTGTCATAATTAAAAAGCTATTTTGAAGTCTGAGAATTTAATTAAATCGTCCATTATGGTGGATGGATATTAAATGCAAAACTAATCTCAGGATCGGTTAATTATGGTGCACCGATCTCGATACTATCCCGATCGGTCTTTATTTGAAACCGACGCCGGTAGTACACACACAGGATCGGTGTATTATTAATAACCGATCCTGATACGTAAAGGTGGCACGTAAAATGAGGCGCCTTCTCCTCTTCCCCTCTTCACACTCAAACCTTTCAACTTCAATTCAAAAATCTGCCATTTTCTCTCCTTCAACACTCGCCATTTCTTGCAGTAGGTTTTCATTGATCACTTTTTCAAGGTTTTAATGTCCTTCCTTTCTTTGATCACTTTGTTTTCATTATTTTTTACGTTGTACGTGTATTTTCTCGTATTAGAAATGCCTCCTCGCCGTCGGTTCATAACCAGCAAGGGCGATGACTTTGCACAGCACTTCACCAAGCGAGAGTTGAAGGAGTTCTTCCACAGTGATGACCCGGCCTTGGCACTCTTAGCTGAGTGCATTCTCGATTCAAATCCTTACCTCGATCCGGATAGTGACGGTGATGAGGACAGTGAGGGTGAAGAAGTTGAGCTCGAGGTGAATGCTCTTCCAACCTTTGCTGAGATGGTGGAGTGCTTCGAGTGCCTCTTGTTGGCCAAGGAGGATGCCGTGCTCCGTTGTGAGACATGTCGCAACACATTCCATCCGGAATGTGTTGGCGAGGAGGTCAAGAAGAACAAGGACCTCCGACTTGTCGAATGGAGTTGCCCAACATGCATCGACGGCCCTCTTGAAGACTAAGTTTATTTTTTTTTGCAACTAATTAATTAAGTTTATTTTGAGATCTATATGATCTAACTTCTTATATATGGTATGAATTTGTTAATTTACTTCTTTTGGATATGAACTTGTCATTTTGAGATCTAACTAAGCAAGTTACCTTATTATTGATATTATGGTTGTTTTTATTTATGGTTGTGTGATGCTTGATTAAATTATGATTTGTTTGGCATATTTGTTTTAATTGCATATTTGTATGTCATGTGTGAATAATGGGTGTCAATCACAAATGAGTTGCTTGAATAATTGGTGTGGATAAGAAATTATATGATTTTCAATATACATATATATCTATATCTGCCTGAAAAGGAAAAAAAAAATGGCAGAAAGACATTCATCAGGATCGGTTTTTTAAGTTTTCACCGATCCTGGAAACCATGAAGATCGGTTATTCTTAAACACCGATCGTGATAATCATCGGAATCGGTGATCTTAAAACACCGATCCTGAATGGCTTATCTGCATCTTTTTTATTTTTTTAAAGCAAAAAACGATTATTTCTTCAAATTTTTATTTTTTCTGCTTACTATATGGATTTATATTGAAAATGCCAAATCTGGACAAATTGGCGCTCATTTCTTTCACCAAATTTAGGTCTGGAAGAGGGGACAAGGGGGTCTACACAAGTCGGTGGTTCTTCTCTGCTGTTGCCATCAGAGTTTACTGAACTTAATATGAAAAAAAGAAATTTAATAAATTATATTTCATGTTCAAGAGTTGAATGAAGGATAAGGACCTTCAAAAAAAAGCAAGAGTCCGATGAAAAGTTCGAAAAATCATATGTTTCTTATATGGAATCGAAAAAATTTGAATCTTATTCTATGGAATCAAAAAATTCATTTGTTTCTTCTATTCTGAAAATTTTTTACAGGATCGGTTATCTATTTAGCCGATTTTGAATGTTAACTGTCAGCATCGGTTAATAAAAAAAACCGTTCAGGATACTTGACAATCAAGATCGGTGTGTTTTTTACCGATCTTGTTTATTAGCTGGATCGGTGTATAGGTAAACCGATCCTGATACACATTATCTACATCGGTTAAACCTGTAATCGATGTTAATACTTAACAATCACGAGCGGTTATCGTGTTTGCCCGATCCCAACGGTATTAGCGTCAGTGTTTTATTTTAACCGATTCTGATGAGGCGATACTGTTTGCACATTTTCCACTAGTGTCAGGAACTGGTACATACCTGTGGTACATGCTTGATTTATTTAACAAAGATTAAGAGGTAAAGGAGGCTTAAGGAGATGTGCCGAACAGGTACGTTCAGTTCAAGATGCTCAATGGACTAAAATTTAATGTGGAGGGATGAGGCACTCACCGCTGCCTTTTCCGCTCTCTCGGACACGTATTTCTTCCCTTCCTCCGTATCTAGCATGTGAGTTCGATCGAAAACCTCCCTCATTCCCACTGGTGTGCCCTTCTCCCTAGACTGCAAATTCAAACAACCATGTAGATGATGTTATTAGAATTAAATCATTGTTAAGCACACTAATTATTTTTATTGTAGTAAATCAATACCATGACTAGCTTGTGCCGATACATGCTCCTAGAACCAGTGACATGCCGGACCGGGGTACCTCCTTTAGTTCTGTTATTACGGTTGGTCACCGATTTCTGGTCCCATTTGGTAGTGGACCAAATGTCACACAGCCCCTTCCAGGCTTCTACATTTTTGCATCATTTGGGAGGGATATCTTTCCAAGCCGTCTTATCTGGCCCGTATTTCCTCGTATACCAAGCCTGTATTTCTGCCAACTCCCGATTGTAAGCTTCCGCTGCGATGTTCTCAAAAACATCGAGACAACGCCCGATGTCTTCACTGGCCCCCCACGAATACCTCTGTAGGAAATGTTTTAAAATTGACAACCTTGTCTTACTTGGAAAGAAGTTGTAAGACCTATACGGTCCCGGCATGTTCTCTAATGTCAGGATCCGGATCGTGGTTATAACCTTTGTGTCATCGGGCGAGGTTGCGAACACCCCGTCGCCAGCCACTTGGAGTTCTGGTCTGTCTTCCGGACGCATTGGATCACGAGGCTTGCCAAGACCCCGCGTTGCCCTCACGGCAGATTTACCCTTGTTTAGCTTTCTCTTTCCCTTGCCAGCAGCTGGCGCCTGTTCCAACTCTTGCCCGTGTGCTGTAAAAGCTTCGGGACAACAGTGAAGAGGCCGACGGAGGCGACACCTCCTACTGCCATCGTCATCCAATAGCGACTGTTGCGCGATTGACTGACCAGACTCACTTCCATCACCAGCATGTGCATCTTTCGGAGCTGGTGTGTCTGTCTGGCCCGCATTCCCCATGGATCCCACTCATTTGAAAACATGTTAATATCTTCCCACGAAGACCAGGACATTTCTTGTTCAGCTGAACGGGTGTTAGTCGAAGCCGGTGACAGAGCAGGACCCGATGCCTCTGCACGAGCCTCTGACATAGCAGGACCCGACTCCTCTGCACGAGTCGGTGACGTAGCGGGACTCGACTCCTCTGCACTAGTCGGTGACATAGCGGGACTCGACTCCTCTGCACGAGCCGGTGACATATCAGGTTCCGACTCCTCTGCAATAGTCGGTAATATAGCGGGACCCGTGACGTCCGATGCACGAGTCTGGGAAATGGCAGAAGGTGCATGCTCAGAGGGAGTCGGTGACATGTCAGGACCCGATGCCTCTGCACGAGTCGGTGACGAGTCAGCACCTCGTTCAATAGTGGCCGAATCCGGTGGCATGGACTGAGCACCGACTCCCTCTGGAGATGGATGAGTATCTCCAGGTGGTTTGCCAGTTGTGATTTTCCTCTTGAATCCAGGTTTACCTGCTGGCCAAGATGGATTTGGACCAAAAAATATCTTCGTCCCACCGGATTTTGAGGTTGGCTTGGCCTGCTCTGGTGTATGGGCCAGATCTTTTGGCATTATAAGGGACCCGGAAACACCAGGATTGAGCCTCGCAGATCTCCTAGGGTTTGGCATGGTGCTCGGATTGAGTTTTGATTTTTTTCGTAGTATGTGCACGAGGATCTGGCTGAATCGGTGGTGGCGGCAGTTGGGACTCCTCTAGGTGAATCGGTGGTGGCGGGAGTTGGGACTCCTCTGGCTGGGGACCAGCTGACATCGGACTCGTGGCGCTCAGATTGAGTCTCGGGGATTTACGGCGAGGTACAACCATGAACTGAGAGGCATCATCGTCACTGGACATGTTCTCTGTGCCAATGAACACCAATACAACAAGAATTAATTAAAAAAAATTCAGAATGTAGAGACATTTTTACAATTAAGAAACAGTTCATTACACAAGTGAAGAAAACTTATATGAGATGATACAGAATTTAAATTAAGCAATAACTATTAATTAATAGTGCAACAGCAATATTAAAAACTTGCAAAAGTTGGTATATAGACAGTTCTATTCAAAATATATTAAAAACCTCCATGCATTTAACACCTATATCACAAAATATTTGGCATCAATTTTTCATCAATTTCACAAAATATTTTGCAAAAGTTCTATTCAAAATATATTAAAACCTCCATGAACTGTCTAAATAGAATTGTCCCAAAATATTTTTAACACACAGGTCAATTTAATATAATGAATACAATTGTCCCAAAATATATTAAAAATATTTAACAAGCAAATATGAAATAAACATATATCACACACATGCATTTTCCATCAACTTGTGTGTTGAGGTTTAAATATAGACAGTTCATGCTGGATTGTGAAGCTCATTAAATTATACAAAATGAATAGTTTCAGGCCTCATATAGCATCTAGATCTCCCATAAAATCACCTTCTAATTAAACACTCCTTGATAAACTTTTAATGCACCTATTGTTCTTAAAACTTGAATAAAAAAAGTTGGAGTTTTTGGGGAATAGAAAATTGAGGGGCTACATTGTAATCTTCCATAAAATTTTGTTAATTTTTATTATGATTCAACCATTAATAAATGATAAATTAATTAACAAAAAGAATGCATGTTGTTCCTATAGACACGACATTAGTGGTGTGTATTGTATAGATACAGTATCGTCATGAAATTTACTTCGATTATAAAATTTAATGCATGCCATGCGTGTCCCAACTCCCAAGGAAACAAAACTTCTCATTTTAAAAGGGTCCCAGTAATTAAAACCTGAGCTCGCACTATCCAACTGTCTAATAATGAAGGTTGCCCTGAGGATCCATCCATCAATCATATCATATTCTCTATCACTTGCCTTCACCAGTGGCAAGTTGGCAACTATGATAGCTCTTACAATTTTATTTGTTTATCATTTTGTAATAGATGGTCAGCAATTAATTCTTCTCTTAATTGAGTCGGGAAAATCAACAACCCGCACTCAATTGATCAAAGCCCCAATTCAAGTGTATACTTCCCCCCGCAATCACATTCCAAGCAACAATTGTCAAGAAAAAAGGAGTGTGCTTTGTATTTACCCGATTGAGGCTCCAACGCAGAGAGGCAAGAAAAATGTCCGGCACCAGGGAATTCGGATCGCCGCACGGCCGTCAAAGGAAAAGCGGCAAGCACGAAGATTGATAGCAAATTCCTAGAGACAGAAAGGATAATGGATTACAGCCTATTAAAAGTATTTTTTCAGTATAATGGATTACAACCTATTAAAAGTTAATGGATTTCACAGAAACCCTTCTAAAGGTATTTTTTCAGTAAAGCCCTTCTGAAATCTGCCACCACATGCCCATTTCACTAAAATTTCACTAAGTACATGCCCATTTCACTAAAAAAATTTCACTAAGTACACAAAACCCTTCCAATGCCCATTTCTAAGATTGTGTCGAATTCCTAAGTACACAAAACCCTTCTCGAGGAGTTTTTCACAGAAACCCTGCAATAAAGTATTTTTTCACTAAATGTTGAGAGGAATTTCAGATTTACCCGTCGGTTGAGAGAGGAGAGGGGCGATCACCTCAAGGTTGACAGGAACCGCAACGGGGCGGCGATTGAGAGGCTAGGGTTGGCGACTGAGAATGAGGCGGTTTGGCGATAGAGCGGAGAGGGGTTGTGGAGAGGAGAGGGGTTGGCGATCGCGTATTTTGGCGATTGAGAGGCAAGGGTTGGCGACTGAGAATGAGGCGGTTTGGCGATTGAGCGGAGAGGGGTTGTGGGAGGGGAGGGGTTGGCGATCGCGTATTTTGGCGATTGAGAGTGTTGGAGATTGAGAGGAGAGGGGCAAGTATGCTCAGAGGGAGAGGAGAGCCAGTAGTTGGCGATTGAGAGGAGAGGGGCGCTTCGGAGGGAGAGGGTTTAGAAAGGAAGGGTTTTTCAAAAAATCGGCTAAGTCCCGGGCTCACAGAGAGTATACATGGAACCCTTCTGTTTCGCATTTGAAGCGCACCTACCAAAATTTTAATCCTCTAAGGTAAAGTAATATATCATGTGAAATCGGGGCCATAAGATTAGGGTGCGCACGATTATTAACAGATGGCCCGTATTGCAGGATGGTGCGATACAAACAGAAATATTGTGTTACCTCAGAGCAATATACCTCCAGAGCTGTAATGGACACATCCATTGTTAATCCTAACTCTTCATCGCCTATCAGACGTTCCACATCAGAGATGGATGAAATTAGATAATTTTGTACAGAAAATAACAGCAATAAATTTCCTAAAATACATTTTATGCATTTTTACATACAATGTGATCAAATAATGTTTGAAATAGTCAATTTCATATAATTTCAACATTAACTACTTCTCAAAATTGAGCGAATAATTGAGGACCGTTCATTTTGACGTGCTCGATCAACGGTCGATCCGCAATGAAATTATACCAAATCAGGTTCTAAACGATCAAGGGCAAATATTTAGCGTAACCAAACAAAAATTTCCAAATTTTTCATATGTCGAAGCATCGATCCATTGCGAAGAGTTTGTGGCCATACGATTAATGTATTTTACGTGAGCTTGATCGAGGAGTAAATGAACGTCAAATTTATTGAAATTTTAATATAATGATTATAATGTGATATTCTTCAAATTTAACGGTTCCGATTGACCATCGGACTTTGTAGACCCGTGGGTCTTCATTATGTCACACTTTGAGAGTTCATGTGCTATGTTCAACATTGAAGCAATGAGCTAATGATGCAACAAACATGTTATGATACATAATTTTTTTTACTAAATCAATTAATAATTCATAAACATGTCATTTCAATCATAACATGTTTATTAGATCTAATATCATTTGCAAATTATATATTATATTACAATAATTTTATATATTAATTCAGTAGCATGTAATTTACTTAATAACCATTTTCACATTAACAGCATTTGGTCATTCAAATAAGTTAAAATAAACAATTTTATAAAATATTATAATATCTTCAAAATTTAAAACTTCTAAAATTTATCATTTCTTATATACATTTAATCATACCAAAGTAATTAAATTAACATCACCAATCTATGCAAAATCACAATTCTCTGCTGTATACATATTTCAGACATATTTATTAACAGAGCACAATTCAATGGAAGCAATTCTCATAATATAACATCACAAGAGTTGGAAACTGATAAGAAACTGCATAAAGAATAAACAGCTCTGTCAATTTGAACATCTATTAATAAAAACATTAATGAAGGAAGAAAGCAGCGCTCACCCTGCACACTTTTTGCCCTCTGCAATGGTGGATGTGCGTTAAAACATCTCAACCGTTAATTGACTTCCGCACGAATATTGAAGTGAATATCTTCTATTTTGGCGGTTTTCGGAATGGCTCAGATCATGAGCAGACGGTCAACCCGATTTAACCATCCCTACCTATTAGTACCCGATGTAGAAGATGAACTCGATGGCCGCTTTCCCCCAATCTGATCCATCCCTATCTTCATTTAGCCCCAATTTCAGCCGCTTTCCCCCCCAATCTGATCCAGAACTCGATGGCCGCCCGAATTTCCCCCGCATTTCCATCCAAATTTCGCCGACTGCTTCGAAATTTTTCGATGGCCGCCAAAATTTCCCCCTCATTTCCCCCGTTAATTTTGCCATCCTCTAATATCCCCACTCTCTCTCAATCGCTCAGATCTAAAATAGAGACAAATCGGAGGTACACCATCAGAGAAATATTGAAAAGCAAATTGGAGTTACAAACTCAGAGAAGGATTTGGGTAGAGAAAAGGAGAGAAGTATATGCAAGAGGTGCTTCCTAACTTGATCGACTTCGAACTAAATTGGTAATTCTACCTAAAATCCTTCAAATTTCCTTGATGTGCATTTTATTTGAGAATGAGGCGACATTTGAGTCTAGGGTTTTGCATATACTTTTCTCCTTTTCTCTACACAATCCTTTTCTCCTTTGTACCCCTTCTCCTTTTCTCCTTTGTACCCCTTCTCCTTTTCTCCTTTGTAAAAGAATCCAACATGAGAAGCATTTAAGGGTAATTCTGATTACCCTTGTACAATATATATTGTCCCTCATGACTAGATTAAATTTGAATTGGACCCATTATGGCACAAGTAGAAACCATTAATTAGAGGACTTTCACTGAAATTAGGGTTTAAATTAAGCTTTATTAGTTGTAAAACAAAAAAACTGTGGTCATCTTGTCCTTTTTCAAACAAAATTGCTCCTTAATGCTTATGATTTGAAATACAAACATTGCTTTTTCTAGCCCAATTGCCACTTTTTTTTGTGCCTCTCCAGTTCCAATCCATTAGTTCTCCTACTCTCTTTCTTCATGCCTAAATATGTCATCTCTATCTTTTTTCCTCTTATTTACGCAAGTTCAACTGAGACATCACAGGTTCACTGGTACCATTTACCAGTACCAGATCGCTACAATTTTTTTCTGTGTACGCATATAGCATGACATATAAAAAAGCATCCAATCAATTAGTTTTGTTCGCAAAGAGTTTACAAACTAGTGCACGAGGATTTAATTTTTTGGCACCAATATGGAACAGATGACAATGGGCATTGGATCCCTCCTCAGTAAAGTAATGCTATTAGAGGAATATGATTTACAGCATCAAGTCAATTTCATTATTATTGAGGTTCAAACAGCCAATTGCATGATTGAATTATTAAATTAAGGACAAATGGTTATTTTGGCTAGTTCAAAAACACACTCACCATTTGGATATTGTACAATACACTACAAACCATTGGTACTTCCTGCAAATTCTGACAAACAGTTCTTCTTTTCTGCAAATATTCCTTTCAGTTTAAATTCATATGGCCTATCAAGTCAATAGAGGCCTCTAGTGGATTATACAAGAATTGGAGCTTTGGTAAGGATAAGGTTAGTCTTCAATAACTCAGTAATATACTGATTCCCTAGTCAATCTCTGTCATCAAGAAATATTAGTTGCTTTTACAAAATTTCAGAAAAATTAATAATAAACAAGCAAACACAGTACACTTTTCAAAACAAGAATTGTACTTGTAATTTTTAATTCAAAGTCCCACCCCAAGTATTCTTGTTTTAATGTTTGACCCTTCTAGTAACATAAACACAGGGGAGAGTAATACATGAAGTTAATAACCATTATATTAGCAGCACCGCCTATCCAGTACTTTTGGGCTGATTCACTAGGAGTGTTAATGATGAACTCTCTTGTACTGGAGTCCTAAGTTGCAATTGTCTCGACCCCTCGAACCTAGAAATCAATTCAAATTTCACTTTTACAATAACTGAAAAAGAAATTAACCCAAAAATTAATGAACCCTTTCAAAATGTAGATTGGCAACACAGCACAAATGGCCCCCAGAAAATCTGGTGTACGACGAGCAAATTGCAAAAAATACTCAAAGAGAAAGCGGAGTTCACAGGCAGTACCTGATGATGGTCAGTGTTCAAATGCTAGCCCAGACCGTGAACTTGCACCACCGGAACCCCCAAAGAAGAAGGGACGAGGTCCTGGAATTATCAGAAAATCAACGGATGTACTGGAAGACCGCCCAATAATCTGGCCCGTTGGGCCTCGCGAGTTCACATGCGACGACAATCCAAATCAGATAAAGGCAGCAATCACTAGGTAACATGTCCTTTCCCCTCTCAATACTCTTTTGTTAGTCTTTTCTAAACCCATAAGCTACGGTTTACATTAGACTTAGGATTCAGTACATTTCTGATACGATACCAGCCATGAAACAGTCTAGTTTGAGCTGAACATCTCACCAAAATTTTCTTACCAAATACAAGGGTTGAACATCTTACCAAATTTGAAAAGGGTGTGATTTTTCGCATGGCCATAATTGATTACTCAAATTTTCGTTTCGAAAGGAAAACCTCTAATGTATTCATACATAATTGTTACTACTGGGGGTAGTAGGCAAAACAGTTCAATATACTGCTTGTTTTTTTGCTTACTGAATGTGAAAAAAATTGTAGCCTCTTAACTTTTTTTCTTACTGAATGTGAAAAAAAATGTTACTAATGGGGGTAGTAGGCAAAGCAGTTCAAAACACCCATCTTAACTTCATCAATTACAATACAAATCACATCTTTCTTATGGTACATATTTTAACTCATGTTGCTATCAATAGGCTTGCCCTACAGAATATGCCGGGACCATTGAGGAGCTTCCTTGCCTTTGATGATGCCACAAAGAATAATATCGAGTTTCTCTTTTTGGTACCCTTTATTTTAATTAGAGTATATCATGGATTCACCATCAGGAATTGATTGGATAAGTGATGAAAAGTTAATCATCTAAGCCTTTGAGGTCCCAAACTAGTCAACATTAATTACGATTCACTTTGAGGTCCTAAAACAAATTGATTGGATAATTTATGATAATGTCCTTGAATAATTAAGGTCAATCTGAACAACATATAAGTGAACTTCATCAAATACATTCAAGATCAGTTGCAATTATTTAAATTTTAGGGTCAAGGACCACTATTAAGACAGTGCATATATATGTTTTGCAGAAGAAATTCAGGTACCGTGATGGGGAAGACACTGACCATTGTCGGGATGTTCTGGAGGCCATAGCGAGCAAAAGGTACAGCGAGGAGCTTCACGAGGCAAGGGATAGCTGCATCAAAAGATTTGGCAGAAACTTACAAGCATGGAAATCGGCGATTCCGCATTGGTGCCTTGACCAACCCAACTGGCATGGCTTGTGTGATATGTTTTTCACAGAGGATTGGCAAGGGGTCAGTAGACAAAACTATGCTAACCGCACAACTCGTGGACGCACATCACACCACGGTGGGTCAGCAAGCTCACACCAACACCATCGAATGCTGGTAAGCTGCATGAACACTTATGCTACCAAATTATTAGTACTTGTAATTTACAGATTAATCTGACCTTTACCACTGCTTGTGTGAATTTTCCTGTGGAGACAAATTTGCGCAACGGCAAAGAGCCTTCTAAAGTACAACTTTATGCACATATTCATTGTCGTAAAGTAAATGGCAAATCACCGGTTGTCGCCCAAATTGAAGCTGCCATGAAGGCTGTGTCTGGACCGGAGGAAAACAATGCCAACAGTGATGGCAACGGGCTAATGGATGCAAGTACCGAGGAAGTTTCCACACACGTTCCGGATTTGGATATCAACACCTTAAAATTTTGCAACACAGAAGCAGAGGCGGTTTATGTAAGTTGCATTACCTACATTACATTGTATTCATTTTTTTGACTTATGCGAGAATTGATTTTTGTTAGGAGAACAGGAGTACAGTTTAGATGGGTAAATAACAACTTTTTAAGTGAATAAAGGAAAAAATGGGGATATTAATTATAGGGAGAATTGTTATAGTATACCCATGCAATTTTTTCAAATAGCCAATCTCCATGCAGTAAAAACACCATAATATCCAAAATCCCCATATAAACTCAACATCATTTCTTTTATCCCCATTCATTTATTTAATCTTTAATTTAATTATTTTAAAAAAAAATTGACAAACATACCCTACTCTCTTTTCACATTCAGTAAGCACAAAAATTTAGATCCTACAATTTATCGAAGTGTTTCTAATTGATGAAGTTATATATGATGGGCATATCTAAATTTCTCATATTTTAAATTTGGAACAAATCATAGCACAAGGTGAGGGACATGATGGCTGATCAGGCCAATGCTGACCTCGACGAACGCGCCATGTTTCTCTCAGCTGTGGGCGGATCAAGCCACGGTAGGGTCCGAGGATTGGGAAGCATGCTTCAAAAAGAGGGGCAAACAACAGCCACCCGAGCCAGGACCAGCCACACAGCATCTTCTATTTCTGGTGTGACAAACAATGGCGTGCAGACAATGTTCTCTCACGCAGACGTAGCAATGCTCTTAGCTGACCGTGACCGTCGTCATGAGGAGGAGAAGGCCGAGAGGGACAGAAAAATGGCAACTTTTGACCTGTACTTGAACCGATTATTCTCAATTTGTGGTGCTCAAAAGCCTACTTTGCAGGTACGTAATTCCAAATTTGTGTAGAAACCTTTTATTACATAACTCCTACCGTGTCGATCTGAATAGCGTATACCTGGCCATCGCTAAGTTTCAGGTTGTTTATCCTTGGGTATAAAGGACAAAAGGAGAAAAGGAGAAGGGGTGTAAGTATATGATTTATATTAGGTTTATTGAATTAGGTTTCTGTTTAGGAAATTCCAACATATACGATAATTGACAAAATATTGTTGTATCTGTTCTTGTAACCAAACCCTCTTTATTTGTTGCTTGATTGAGTGATTGCTTGTGCTAGTGCTCTGTGTTGGTTGTGTGATCGATGTGTGATTATGGTATTGGCTTCGAATCGGTTGTGTGTTCTTACCAGCCCTTGAACTGACAGGTGCCAAAATGTAAAATAAAGGATTAAACAGAGAACAGGAGCATTTCTGCAATTAATTGAAGTTCTTTATTCGACCTGTTGTGGTTGTCTCAGGAGTTTAGATAATAGAGGTACACTAACAATACACATTGTGCATTGTTAACCTTAGGCTCAAGCAAACGGTTCTGGAACTGAGCAAGGTGTTGGGAATTTGCCTACTTTTCAGGTACAACTATTGACTTGTGAACTGAATGATGTAAATTTCATAAATCTGACCAAATATTGGGTTGTTATGAATTATAACATGGTGCTTTTTGTATTCTATTGTTAGGGTCAAGGGCCTCACTTTCAACACTCTAAAGATGGAGCTTCAGATATGAATATGCCCATTTCCCATGTAAGTGGTTATAGAATGTTTTTTTCTCCGCATTTAAATCAAGGGTTCATATTCCTACTGGTACAAGTATGTCAAGTTAATATTGGTACCTTTTAAGATTTAAATATAAGAGGTGTAGTATAATCACATTTAACTTTAATATTAACTTTTAACAAAAACCCATTTAACAACCACCCATTGCAATCACAAGAAATAATTGTATGGTGCAAAATTTGATGAAATCCTTTATTTGTAAGATAAATTAGATATTCCAATGCTTAAATTGCTAAATTTATTATTTTGAGGGTGTACATGCAAAAACCCTCATAAATATAACATGTTGTCTCTATATATGTGGTATACATAGGGTCTTCCTTTTCCTATGCAACCAAGTCAGGGAGGGGCTTTCCAAGCACTCTTGAATCAAGCTCCACTTGGAAATGATGCAATTGCAAGGGGGGGGAATGGTGGGACAATCTACCTTCAACATGAACCTGACCTTTTAGTGTTGGAAAGTGCACATTTTTGTGAATTTACAAGCTCTAACATATCAGCAAACTAGGTGGTAACTTAATTATGTGAATTTTTGTTAACTCATAGTGGGTATATTTTGGGTGTATTAGCAATGTGTAATTACACAGGGATAGTGTATTAATGGGGTTTTCACAGTTTGTTGGTACAATGTATTTTGGAAAATGCATGTTTTGCCTGAGGTACAATGTATGTTGATTATGCTATGTTAATGATTTATGCCTATTAAATGCTTTATGTTGTATTTTCTCAATTGTCTTTTCTATCTATTTGTAAGATGTATTTATGTTTATCAGTTTCAATGAGAAGTGGGGATTGTAAAGGATTACTGGGTCGGTACCGGGCCGGTACAGGGAGGATTGTTCATTGTGGGCATTCTGTTACCAAAAAAAGGAGGTCAGTATTTCCGTGGGTATAGACAAGGAAATAATAGCGCCCAGATCTGACCAGGTGGGCCCACATTCAATGGCCATGGAAATGCTGGAGTGGGTCCCACGTAAATTGCCCATGGAAATACTCAAGTGGGTCCCACGTAGATTGCCATGGAAATACTCGGGCGTCTTCCTTGGAAATAGACAGGTGGGACCCACGCTCCCTCCCTTGGAAATACTCGGTGGGTCCCTCGTTGGATCCCCTTGGAAAAAGTAAGGTGGGTCCCACGGATGCTCCCCATGGAAATAATCCAGACGATGGCCAAGTTTGAAAGTTTTTCCATGCGCCCTTTTTCCATGAGCTGGCTCATGGAAAAAGCCAGAATCAGGTATTTCCAACGGCGCCCTTGGAAATACTGACTATTTCCAACGAGGGTATTTGCAACGGGAGTTTTTCCATGAGTATCGCATGGAAAAAGCCATTTTTGGGCTTTTTCCATGCGTAAGCCCATGGAAAAAGCCATTTTCCTCCCCATGGAAAATGCGAAAATTCTAGTAGTGCATGTATGGGTGTATCTATGCAGTCAGACTCTGGAGATACTAATTATGGCACAATTCAACTGTACCATGACGGTTGGGATCGATTAACATCTTGGAGGCCTAGTCTATGGGAAACCACAACTTATCGCAACAAGCAAGGGCACTGTGAGAGTGGACAAGTATCCTCTCCAATACTATAAAAGATTTCCTTCACTTTACGGTTTGAGATTAACTCTCAGCTATTTTGAGATTCGGACTGGCGCAGGGGACAGTATTATTTGGTGCTGAAGTATATCTATGGTGTAAAACAATTCTTGTTTTCTGATTTTTGTAGTCATACATTTTGGTGTTGGTTTTAATAATGTGGTTTAAAATAGTTGTTAGTTTTATGGTACAATGAATATTGCTCTATATATATTATTGTATGTGTGATTTTGCTAACTTGTTGGATTATAATTGTTGTCTACTTTATATATTGCTTGTTGGATGGATTAATATATATGTTGGATAACTTGTATATGTATATGTTGTTGATGCTTATATTAAATTGTTGGTTAAAATATGGGTATATAATGCATGCATGTTTAGTGTTGTTTTGCTGGATTTTAACAATGACTAGCAAATATATGATGAAGACTAGCTCCTAATATAAGAATTAATAATAAAACATAATAATTATATATAAGAGGACAAAGTTGCTGACAAAGAAGATGAGGAGTTTGTAACAGTAATGGAAGAACATGGGGTTCTAGTGGATGATAGTGAGGACAGAAGTGAGGATGAGGTTGAGGAAAAAATTGAGTTTCCAAAGATGTTGATGAGGAAAATGATGAGGTATTTGTCCTGATTCTTAGTATTTTTTTGAGTAAATTGTAAAATCTCTAGTGTAGAATTTTTGTTGTCTTGTCATAAATGGTTAGTTTTTCCATGTTTTGATTTTTTTACAGTTGAGTTGTTAGTATTTACAGAGTTGTTACACTATGTTTACAGAGTTGTTCATTAAGTTTACATAATATGTTTGATAAATTTCAGGAGAATGAAGTTAAAGAGAGATGTGTGCAAGAAAACATGGACAAAGCAAAATGTCCAGAAGTGGTAGAAGTCATATAAGAGGTAAAGAATATTGTAGTTGTTAGAACTTAAAGTTTTTTTAGGATCTGTTTACAGAATATAATTAATAAATTTTAAGACAAGAAAGTTGAAGAGATAGCAGTGCAAGAAGTGTTGGAGAAGAGTAGAAAACATGCAGTCAAAAAGAGCAAGGCACCCAAACAACCTGTAACAACAAAGAGGAAGGAAAGGAAAGTCGTGGTCAGAAACAAACAGACTATAGAAAAGAATGCAAATGTTGGCAAACTGCAAGCTGAATATGTAGATATTGTTGTGGACGAACAGACCACCTCGTCCTAAGATGCTCTGGTTTAAAGATAGTCATGTTAGCCTAAGAAAACTTAAACCGTTACGATTCAAAAAATATGAAACTGATTGGAGTTTTGAAAATTCTCTATATGCTGATCGAGGCGACCCACTGATTGAGAAGCCTCCACTTTCCAAACAGTTAATGTACGAACACAAGGAGAAGTTGTCGTATGATGTAACCAGCGTACTAGACGACTGGTGGGTTGATGTTAACCAAAGAAACTGGTAGACCAAGATTTCGCTTTCGAGCACAAACTGTCACGGCATGTTTTTTGTAGAGTCCAATTTATCAGGGATTTGATGTTGCCTGAGCATGATGTTAGCAGCGAGGTATTTTTTTCAATATTTTATACTTGTTCAATTTAAATGTTAATTTATTAGTTATTACTTTATACATTATTTGTTGTTTCATGTAGCTCCTTGAGCTTGTGCTACAAGTGATGCAACTAGAGACACATGTTAGGCATCCTTGGTTCTTCATATCATCTTATATTATTGTAGGTTAATTTGTATTTTGATATGTTATTTACTTAAATTTACATAATTTAAATTCTCAAAGAAATTATCATAATCTTGTTATACTCAGTAATGTATTTTCTTGTCGTACAGAGTATAATGCATCTGTATGATCATGAGACTGCTCTGAAAAACCTTCCCCAGTTATCTTCAGACCAGTTTAAGAATCAAATGGCTCTTTATTCCGGTGTGTGCAAAGGAACATTGGGTCCTTGCTGCATTTGATTTGAAGTGTAAAAAAAGTTCTTTATTACACTTCTGCTGGTGAAAGTAATGCAGCACACATAAGTTCTCATTGGCATACAACTACTTGGTTGGAGGAATTTATCGTCTAGCGCCTTCTTGAGTATTGTTTTAAAATTATTTCATTGTGTTTACAGAATTATTGCACTTAGAGTACAGAGTTGAAGCATTTTGACTATAATTTAACAAACTTGAAATTATTAGTTATTGTTTTGAAATTTTATTGTATTATTATTACAAAATTACTGAGTTTTGACCTTACAATTAAAGCATTTATGACAATCATCTGAAATTTGCAACCTGAAAGTCTCATCAATAATTGATCTGAAATTTTACTGTGTTGTGTCTACAGATATAAGGCACTTTGCCTACAGAACTGTTTCACTGTAATTATAGAGCTTTTGCATAATATGTATAGAAATTGCAACCTGAAACAAATATAAGGAACTGTGTTTGCATTGTGTATACAAATATCTGGCACTATGTTTATAGGACTTTTTCATTATTTGTATAGAGTTATTGCCTTACATGTATAGAAATTGTAATCCCAAACTCTTACTAATTCTTTATTTGAAATTTTATCTTAGGTGATAAATTCTGGAAGGTAGTTCTCTTTGATTTCCAGCAATGCCCGAAACAGTATAATTCACGTGATTGCTCAATTTTTGTCTTGCGATTTGTGTACAGCTTAATTACTGAGAGTAAAATGGATTTTGTCAGGTTACTTTTTTTTATTGTTCTTATTTTATAATTAAATTTTTTTATTTATATATTATTGATAATATTGTGGATTTTTTTGCAGGAGGACATCACTAGAAAAATAATTATTCTCGCAATGAGACTTCTGTCTCATCCTCAGAATATTCTACAAAGGGTGTGCAAGTAGATTTGTTGTCAAATTCAATTTGTTTCTCTTTTTTTGTTCTGTTTCTTGGATGATGGTAATGTGTGCACAAAATGATTGTAATGTGTTTATAGGATTATGGTTATGTTTTTACAGAATGATGGTTATGTGTTTACAGGATTATGGCGATGTGTTCTGAGAATAATATAAAATTTTCTTTTCATATTGTCAAATTTGTCGAAATTTTTATTTATAGCATTGATTCAAAAAAACAATAAACCAAAAAACCACGGTTTTTTGGGAATTCAAAATCTACCTTGGCCGCACTAGCATTCTGCGGCCCCATTTACTGAAGACCATAGAATGCCGGTGCGGCCCCAAATATATATATATATATAGTGGCTAATATCAAAACGTTTGCACCAAGGCCCTCGTGCAACCAAGTCCGTTAGATGTTCAATCTATATTAAAATCTGCTTGGAGACCAAATTTTACATTTTTTTTTGGAATTATCTTACTATTTATTAAGCCACTATGAAAATTGCTGATCCGGGTGAACAATAAAAACAGTGCAACCAAATTATGGACCATGTGATCAGCAGTTTTCAAATTGACTTAATAAATAGTAAAAAAATTCAAAAAAATGTAAAATTTGGTCTCCAAGCAGATTTTAATATAGAGATCACATCTAACGGTTTAGATCGACCGTTTGGACTTTGAAAATCCAAAAATGACTTGGTTGCACGAGGGCCTTGGTGTAAATATTTTGAGATTGGCCTCTATATATATATATATATATATATATAGATAGATAGATAGATAGACTATGGTGAGTTGTCAAGTAAAATCGTTGTTTTACTTCACGCCATATTTTTATTTTGAAAATTCAAACAACCGATCCGAACCTCTCAACATGTTCTAAATATTAAAATGTGCTTGGAGACTAAATTTTACATTTTTTGGAATTTTTTAGTATTTATTAAGCCACTTTGAAAATCGCTGATCCACTGTGAACAGTAAAAACCAGTAAAAATTTCTGGACCACTGGATCAGCGATTTTCAAAGTGGCTTAATAAATAGTAAAAAAATTGCAAAATATATAAAATTTAGTCTCCAATCACATTTCAATATTTAGAACATGTTGAGCGGTTCGGATCGGTTGTTTGGATTTTCAAAATGAAAATATGATATGATTTGGTTATGATATTTAAATGGTGAAATTTGGTTATGATATGATTATAGGGACCTAGATGCAAATTAAAATTGGTCAAAATCTATATGGGCAAAAATTGTTTAATTTTTTAACTCTCTTGATGTGTAATGTAGTGCCCACAACAAACCGGCGGTTGGGAATGTGGATATTATGTCATGATGATCGTGCACGACATAATACATCGCTTTCTCTGTGATTTTCCGAAAATGAAGGTATATATATATTTATATATTTTCCAAAAGTAAGCATAGTTGCTTCAAATATAATTAAGTACATATTTAATTGTGCTCTTATATCATTTAAAATATGCAGGACTTTCCCACTAAGTACCCGGATTACAAAATGGATGAGATTCGCAACTTGTTGTGTAACTTTTTCTTAAAGGAGGTACTCATTCAAAAAAGTAAAACAGTTGGTTGCGTGTTATGTGGCAACGATGATCAAGAGACAAGGGACCACATTCTGTTCTCATGCCCATATGCGAAAACTTTCTGGTCATCATTGCTTCGGCACATGAATCCGGTCAGGACCACTGACTCCACGGTGGTTGACTTCTGGCTATCCAATAGGAAACCGGGGAATAAGGACGCATGTGTTCGGTGGGATGTGACGTGGGCGGCTGGTGTGTGGGCCTTGTGGAGAGAGAGGAATAGGCGCACGTTCGCGGGCGAGGCAAAGAGTGCTTCTCGGTTGCAAGATGACGCCAGCATACAAATCCAACAATGGATCGCGGCCGTCTAATAGACACCAGGGACTGGAGATCAGCTGCGACTCCCTGTTTTGTATATTTATGGGTGTTCGGTATACTTTGTGATTATTAGTTTTTAGTACCTTATTTTTCTACTTTTTCTTTTTTCCGTTTTCGGTCAATGGTGGTGTAAATAACTGTGTACCTTATTTTCTTACTTTAATGAAATAGTCGGTAAGCGGTTCGCTAACTGACCTTCAAAAAAAAAAAGTAAAACAGTTTAGGATGTGATAATTTGTAATAATTTAGGACCTTAATAATTCTAAGATATGGTGTAAACTTTGCATGAACGTGATACTTTTGTAATAATTTAGGATGTGTATCGATTTGGGATAATTCCTGATGCATGTGATATCCTATATAGGCCAACAAAATATACTGGAAGCTGGCCAAATATAAAATAATTTTTTTTAAAACATAGTAAGACATCAGGATCGATACTTTATATACAACCGATCATGTTAACTATCCGGATCGGTTCTTTATAAAAAAACCGATCCTGATAACAACAATCTGGATCGGTCTAGTTTATAACCCGATCCTGATAGTTATCTGCATCGGTTGATTAGTTAACCGATCCAGTTGTGTAGTTGTAATTTTAAAAAATATTTTATATATTCGGTCAGAATATTGGATCGAGTAAATTTAACCGATCCTGATACAAATTATAGGATCGGTTAATAAAGAACCGATCCAATTGTTTAATTGTAATTTAAAAAAAAAATTTGGCCAGATAATAAATATGGGATCGGTTGAGAATGAACCGATCCCGATACTAAGAATGCGGGATCAGTTATTTACATGAACCGATCCAAATACTAGCACGTCGGGATCGGTTTATAATTCAACCAATCTAGATACTAACAAATCGAGATCGGTTGATAATTTAACCGATGCAGATTCTAACTAGTCAGGATCGGTTGTTAATTACAACCGATCCAGATACCGACAAATCGAGATTGGTTTTCTTTTAAATAACCGATCCAGATTGTTTTTATCTGGATCGGTTCTTTAACCGATACAGTTTAGGTTGACTATTTGTATAGGCTGGAACAGAATCGGCTCTAGGTCCGATCCTGATGTGCGTATTTAACCGATCCTGATATGTGTTTTTCCACTAGTGCTTGCAGCATCTTTAAAGAGAGAAATTGGAAAACTAAATCAAAGCAGTTTATGAAATTATGATAGCATTCAAAATTTTGAGTCAACGGAGTAATAGAAAATTTGCACATATTTTTGTCGTCGTTCATAAATATAATTGTCAGCACTTCAGCTTATCCCTTTACTGCACAAATGTTTTTATTGTAGTTATCAATTTTTGTTGCTATTCATTTCTTCTTTCTTCTATTACGTTTTTATTGTATTATGCTTTACTTGTCGGATCAATCATTTAATTTAAAACTTAATGTTTGGAGACAAGTGGTAATGATGTCTTTTCCGAAGTGAATTTTGTGATGACATTGTGTCAATAAATTCGTTTATTTCGTATTTTTAAGTAGTAAAGATCACAAAAAATAAAAGAGAGAACAGAAAATAAAGATACTTTGAGAAAAAAAGATCTATTGTGGGTCCATGAAATAGGCATCTCATATATTCTTCATCCCCAAAATGATCAGACAATGGGGACCCACTTTGTACGAAATGTGACTAACATCACAGCTTTATCTTAAGAGGAATATTGGCAGGCATTTTAGAATATCTGAATGCACTTTGTAGTCTTGTTACCTATTGACTATTGCATCAATTGGATCTGCACTGCTAGAGGGATTTGATGTCGAGAAATAATGGGCCATGGTTCGCCTAACCGGTCTCAAAATGTTAAAACTATTTGGGCCTGGACGTTGAATTCATTTGGAATATATATTTGCAATAACAGAAGCAAAGCATATAATTTTAAAAAAAAATTAACGTAGTGGATTTAGTTCTTTTTAGGGAGAATTAAAACCTAAGATTAATTAAAGATTAATTAAGTTTAATATTATAAACAATATAATTAATAATTGAATTAGTCCCTTCCCCATCTACGATCAGAATTCTTCTCTTTTTGGTGCTAAAACCTAGCGTCTCTCCCGGCTCCTCCTCTCCTGCAATCCTGCTCCGCTAAAACTTTCTCCCCATCAAGCAAACTCAAAACTTAAAAATAACAGTTAGAGAAGATGGAATACGAAGAGGAAGAAACACTCGCGCCGGAGGAGATAGATAGACCTAGATGGGAGCTCGGAGTAAAATCACCTCCCATCGAGTAAAGTCTTTAATTTTCATATTTTCCCACACAATTAACATTTCATGCGATAACGTCATTGCCGCTAATTTTTTGAGAAAAAACATGGGTCGATGCCCATATTCCATTAATTGATTGTTCAGTTACATAGGAGAGTAACCCCAATTGAAAATGAAACGAAATTTAAAGCTCAAAACAGTTGAGCTTGTTTAAATATGAAATAGAAATACAAAACAAAGTAAAATAAAATAAGGTGAAGCTGGTGAGTATTTGTAGAGGCGCTTGGTACCAGTACTGGTACAATCCGCATTCCTTCTCAGAAGGAGATCAAAGCTAGTTGTGTCTGCACCTCCATCGTCAGTTCTTGAGTCGACTTGTCTATTTCTCTGAAAATTCGCGAGCATCGCTCTCTCCATAAAATGAAATGAGTAATGAGTAGAGTTGATCTGATTTTGAGCTGTACTGTTTCTTGCAGTAACATTTTCCTCGGTTTGACATTTACTGGCATCTTTTGTTCAACAAACGAACTAACATCTTTTGTACTAACATCAAATGGACTGAAATTATGTTATTGAAATAGGCATACAAAATTTATTAAATAGGCCTACAAGATTTTATTTTTTGGTGGTTGTGATTGAAATTACATTTTCAAATAATGTTGGCATCAAATGGACTGATATCTTTTGTACAGGAATTCATTATTTCGCTTTTTTTTTTTTTTAAACTGGAACAATGAATTTTTCTGGCAATACTTCGTTGACCATAATTGTTAAAATGTTCACTTTGCTCTACTTATAATATATTTTTTTTGTTGGATTCTAGATTATGTTATGTTTCTTTTGAAAACCTTTCTTTGGAAGCGAGCAATAAGAAAAAAAAAAAAGGAGAATTTCATATATACCACTCCAAGATTTTCTTTTTGTAGTCTGTGAAAATAATGTTTAATTTGACTAATAAAATTGTTGCTTATTTTCTTACTTTTTGCCACTGAGAACATAGATAGTTATATATGCTTATTTTTTATGTTTAATTTGCTTTATTAGACAACTGAATTGAGACATGATAGTTAGGCCGATTGGGCATGCTATGAGTTCACTGATGAAGACAAAGGACTCCAGTTTTTACTGTTATTTTATTGTTTTTATGTTTATTCAGAAGTTTAGGGATGTACTTGTAATTTTTCCAGGACTAGTAATGTACCAAGGTAAAAAATTCAGGTATTGTAGTTTTCTAAGGAAGTTGGGGTTGTTTTAGGATAAATATTAGGTTTGATTTTATTTAATGAATTGGGATTGTATTTTTCTAAGAAAAAAATTGAATTGCTAATTAATTAACAAAAATTGAATGTACATGAGATTGGTACATGATCTGTACCAGTATGGTGCGAATATGTTCATGAATTTCTTTTAATTAATGTATTCTCTGATATTCAAGCAGGTATATAAACTATTGAAATCGAAAATTAGATTTGAACGGCTTGCTCCAAGGGCTACATGGGAACGGGTCTACTGTAATTAACAAGGGAGGACAGAATATTTTGTTAAGGTTCTGTATCTTACTGTGGCAACTTCTGCCAAGATTCAGAAAAAAAAAAAGAGAACGGGTCCAACGAGAGAGAAGATATTAAGTTAATCTTTGATTAGTTACAGTTTTTTAAATATTAAACATAATTAAGTTGAGTTTTGGGTATATTTGTTATATACTAAAATTATTTTGGGAAAATATGTGAGTTATTAGGTTTTTAGATGGTAAATATGTAATTACAAAAATTTGAATGGCAAATACGTAATTTTATAGTTTTTGAGTGGTATATATGATATTCCCCCTTCTTTTTATATTTGCTACTGGCCTACTCAATGTTTTAAAATGAGAATTCATATATACATATTCATATACGTGTATTTGAATTTATTTCCACATAAACAACATGAAATGTGTCCTTGATGAAGCGTAGGCATGGAAAAATCGGGTGTTCTTGTCGCCTTCCTTGAGCCATAAGCAATGAGACCTTTGTTGCCAGTGCTTTTCGATGACATTTGCCAATTGAAAAACATTTTCTCTCATCTCAATTCTCAACCGAAATTCAGATGAGGTGAGGCTTCTTATTTCTTCTAGTTGGTCGAGATGTAAAATGGTTTTTCACATGAGTCCAGGTGTTCATTTGGCTTATTGAAGTTCAGCAGGTGCCATTTTCTCAACTCATGCACTTTCCTCATTTTCTTCTGGAAGTTAGAAGCCGAAGAGACGGTAGAAGAAATCTTAGCATTCATGATTGATTCATTTGCCTCTTCATAGTGCAACAAAAAAAAATTTCGATTTTGTAAGGTTTTGAACTTGTTTGATGCTGCTTGCAATGCAATAATAGCGAGGCGTGGTCGGAATCTGTCATCTCAAGTGCATTGAGGCTGATCACCGGAAATCCTACAGAGAACTCAACAGAGGTGAAACATGGTCAAGTCTAGAAAATACCAAACTTGGTCTTTTGCTAGACCATGTGAAGGATCTGTTCCTTAAAAGAATGTCCACGAGTGCCGTGTCTCTAATGAATTCATTGAGGGCATGTTCGGATGTCACAGGATTACACGGGATGAGATTTGAAGGGAATGGGAACTCACTTTTGAAAAAGTGGGAACCCACGGGTAGAGGTACGCATGGGATTAATTATGGAAATGTGTTGAATTGAGTGTTCAGTTGTACCGTGGGATTAGTTATGGGAAATTCTATTTTTCTTTCTAAAATATTTGATATTATATAATTTTCTTTATTGATATATTATCAATAATGCAATTAAATAAATAGATTAAATAATAATATAATATTTCTTCTTAATTATTATTTTATAAAATATAAACATTTTATATAGTTCAATATTTTTAGCTGTTACATTTAAGAAAATTGAGTAGTTGAAAAAAAAATATTAGATGAGGTAGCCGTTGCATTTATGATATTAGATGATGTAGTCGTTGCACTAAATTACAATAACTTCGCTAATTGATAAAAATGTGGTAAATTATACTAAACTACGCAAAATTATGCTAAAGTAGACCAATTTTGTGCCATCTTTCATGAATCATAAAAAATAGTAAAAAAATTTCAAAAATAGTAAAAATTGGTATTCTACAATTTCATTATGTAACTAATTTACTGAGCTACTTAGATGGAATAATAGAAATAAAAATCTTAATCAGAAACTTCAACTCAAGTTTTGAGGCTCTTTCCTTAGTTTTTTGGCAATTCTGAATTTTGAAATCCAATATAGCTGGCACAGACGCATGCGTATTTTTGTAAGCTTTCTGAAAAGTGGTCATTTGCTGAAATCGAACACTCGAGCGCCGTTTTATAGCTATTTGAAGTTTCGTCGTCGTTTTTTGTCTTTTCAGTGAAGATATCGTCCCTATTCATATGTAATTTACCGTAATTTAGCATACTTTAGCGTAATGTAATGTAATGTAATTTTAGCGTAATTGAACGTAATATAGTGTAATTCAACATAATTTTAAGTAATTTAGCGTATTTTAGTATAAATATGCTAATTATACATCAAAATAAGTAATCTAACAAAAAATTTAATTTTTCAGTGTTAGATTTCATTATCTTGCTCTTCATAGTGTCTCCTAAAAAAAATAGTTTCTAATTATAAATCACTATGAAGATAAAAGAGAAACAAAAAATAGTTTCTAATTATACATCACTATGAAGAAACATAGTAATTTATCAGAATTTATCGTATTTTAGCGTAATTTAATGTAATATAGTGTAATTCAATATAATTTCAAGTAATTTAGCGTATTTTAGTATAAATATGGTAATTATAAATCAAAAGAAGTAATCTAACAAATAATTTAAACAAAAAATTCGAATTTTCAGTATTAGATTTCATTATTCTTCATAGTGTCTTCAAAAAAAATAAAAAATAAACCGGCCATAAAATGACTGGTTTCCTAAGGAGAGTAAACTGGCCATTTTATGACCGGTTAGACATTTTGGGCGCAAACTCGAAAATTCTGAATATAATAATTAATTTCTATTAAACTTTGGATATTAATAAAAATGTCGGCGTCCAACTCCTATGTGGGAAAGTTAAAAAAGAGTCCTTCCTTCACAGTAACTCGACACAAATGTACACACAGATAATTGGCGCTATACTGACTGGGGAGCAGCTTGGGTCCGATGGACGATGGGCTCCATTACCGTCCGATATGCTTTAAGATTGGTGCGCACGTCAATAAAGCAGACGCGAAAGTTCTGACGTGTCTCAAAGCAGATCGGACGGTCATCGAGCCCATCGAACCAAGCTGCTCCCGACTGACAGTGCATCAATTGATGGCTTCCTGATTGATGTCCCAATTTCCCACGTCTTCTCTCCACCTATTCCCCAGCATTCCATAACCACCCGAAGAGATTTCTTCTTACACCCGGCTTATATAGTCCAAAACCCTATTATCTCTCTTTCCTGCGGGACCCATGTAACTAATGAAGAGAAGACGTGATATGCTCCTGGAGCACCCTGCTTCCAGCTTCTCTCTCCCTAACCACTTCTTAGTAAAACACTAGAACCCTCCCACTCCCCCAGGAATTCTGTCAATAAACCCCACTCTCTATTCGATGGCTGATGATCCACCAGAGCACGATCGGCCGGAGGTGGTTACAGTACCGGTACGGCGGAGTTTACCATTTTTTACAGCACAATCACAGTTTGCACCTTCGGGCGAGTATCACCAGTTCCCGGAGACAATCGCCGGACACTCCCCTGTCGTTATTAATGCAACCCCTGTGAGTTCCAAACCTTATGTGGTTTGTTTCTTTCTCGTATGGTTATGATTACGCTTTGGATTTTGTTGTAGTAAATGCTCTTTAGTTAGAGATTGTCTTGATTTATGTTTTGTTATACTCGAAAACGGAAGTAAATTTAGCTAGACCATAGACAATTCGTTAGTTGACATTTCTTTTGTTCCTACGTCGATTTGTTGTACTTGTACAGTTCTTCCCTATTTCAATTTTGTACCATGACAATTTTTTTACCGCAAAAAGTTGTTCGTATGTGTTCCGAAAATTAGTTAGCACTGTCAACTTTATCTATTTTTTATTCAGTTACATTGAAGCAAAATGGTTCACCTGTTCAGTTGGCTAATTTGTATAAACCACTTCAGTATCATAGACATGGAGCTTTTTAGTGCAAATGTTATAATATCGAAGCCTGATGAGGCAGAAACTTTAGGAGGATTGTATACAATACATGGTTACTTATCATTGCAGATGAAGCGAAAGATGGAAATGAAGGATAGGCGCACATCAGGAACAGGAAATGAAGGTCTGAGCTAATAGTATTGAGAGAACAGTCGCTATCCAAAAAAAAAGAGTAAAAAAAGACCAGCATTATCATACCTTATGGAAGGCCCTAACATTTGATCTGATCCGAGCCTAAAAAAAGAAATATCAAATTGGGTTGTTGCCTTACTGGTATATATATATACTGCTCGCTTGACAGTACCGATACTCAGACATGATATGCCTGATAGCAAGTACTATCCGCCAAATAAACAGTACTAGAAACAATTCTCAAACTGCTAATGCTTGGTTATTTGCAATTACCCAACCGCCAATTAAGTATCATAATAATTCCCTTAACTACAGTATCTGCCACCCCGTGGTATACTCTAATATGGTTTACTACAGTGGTATCAACCTGCTAATGCAGGACCTCTTAGTTAGATCCCCTTTTTTCTAACTTCTTCATTTTCTTTTTTATTTCTGTAGAATCTCCTTGCAAATCTACTCGTACTCCTAATACATGCCGCTTTGATAGCTCCTTAGGTGATTCTCATATTCTTTTTAAGGGGTAGTTTCATGTTTACCTTCAAAACCAAAAATGTAAAGTATTACTGACCCTGAGAAATTAGAAATAACAGTAGCTGAAGTATCTGGAATATTTTTGCTTCCAATTTTTGTGGCTCCCAAAACAGTTGGTTCTTTTCAAGTTAGATACAACATGACAGCTGGTGTCAAAAATAATTGCGAAAGAAAACTGATATTATGTGTTGTGTTCTATTAACTTATCATTGTAACATAAAGTCATTTGTCCCCTATAAGATTATGTAATATCCAACGGTTTAAACTTATTGGCTTTTGATGGATGGCATATGATTTTTAAATTGTGCAAACTTGTATACCTGACCTTTCTTCAATTTTGTTGAGTTTTGAATCTAATTTTCGCCGTTGTTAAAAATGTTGTGAGTCAATATGAACTATCTCTGCAGCTACATCTCTGTTTTACAAGGTTATCTGCAGTTTATTGTTGAATTTACTAGTTATGTTTACTTAGTGAGGGTGACTAAGAAGTTCTTGGAGTTATTTGACAAAGCACCTGACAGCTCTCTTGATCTCAACAAAGCTGCTGAGACACTAGAGGTTAGTTTTTATATTAATTGAACTGCACTGGTACATTAGCTGTATTTGCAGATTTTTGGAGTTATTTGACCATGGCTACAATTTTAAGATCATAAAAGCTTCAGGAAAGACCAAAATTTTAGCAAATCCCGTTATTGTTATTAATGGTAGATACCGGCAAGGAGGCAACTGACTTTCTCAGAACCATATCAAGATTTTGTGCTATTTGGGCAGTTGAATATTTGGAAAGCGAGGAAGGCGTCATGCATGCCATATTTCATTGTGTAGTTCCAGATAAAAAACTGTTAGAAGGCACAACACCTATAAAGAGAGATCATTCTGAAATTCTTTCTCTGACTCTCTCTCTCTCTCTAGGTCCCTAAGAGGCGGTTGTATGACATAACTGGTGTACTTGAAGGGATTGGTTTAATAGAGAAGAAACATAAGAATGCTATATGCTGGAAGTACTCTCTCTCTCTCTCTCTCTCTGTAGATTATGTACTTCTTTAATAATACTTTGTCCTAGCAGTACCATTTCATGCAATCAGAATACAAAAGACTCGTCTTTGCTGGAAGGATATATTAGTATGGTACCGGGGTGCAACAGTTATTAATAATAGCAACATTTTTAGTTTATTTAATTATCTTGTTTTTGTCCTTGTAGGGCCAGTCATATGTATGGAATATCTACTAGCGTTGTGGCAATCCTCACTAGTGTAATTATTAATTTTTTTTTTTCCTTGATTTTATCTTTATGAATTTCCAATTTAAACAAAAACAGGATCCAAGAAGAACCCAATTCAGAATTGAATGCTTCAGTTGCTAGGCTGAAGGTACATTGCCTTTTATGTTCTTACCTCTCCTATCCCAACGCTCCTTTTTAAGAATATCAAGTTATAAATTTTGCTTGAATTTTTAATCAAGTTTTATTGTTGTATCATAATTTCTATTGAGCTGCTCGATCGAAGTACTGGTAGAGTAAGGCACAGTATACATTTTCTGTATTTTGTAAAATTAGAGCATCAATTCACATTGAAGGCTTAATTAAGAATAGTTCTGATAGTTATTTGAAATTAGTGAGACTTAAATGACACTAAAATCTTGTTTATGACACTTCATTTTACAATAGCTGCATATTCCTTCTCAAAATTGCACTTCTTCAGGCTAGCATTGAAGATTTAATTTCGAAGGAGCACGAACTAGATGAACAGATAAGGTTTGGACATGATCTAATTTTATTATGTGGTTGTTAGTAGCTGACTTGCTGTGCAAAAGATACTGGTACAATACCTGGTCCATACCAAATTTGTGTAATTATTATATTTTTAGGTTCTTTATGACTTTCTTTACTGGTTGAGATGTATCTTGTATAAACTCTATAATTTTATTGATCCTGACCATTGTTATGATATAATGCACAGTACTGGTTCCCTTAACACTGCTTCATCTCTTTTATTTTTTAACTTTTTAATTTTTCAGTGAAATGCAAGGAAGGATAAAGAAGTTTATCGAAGATGAGAAAGCTCAAAAGTAAGATGAGAATACTGTTATGCTATTACTTCTGTTACAATTTTGTAGTATTCGATTCTGTTAATTTCAAGTTTGCCCTGTAAAAGAAATATTTTTTCTAAATAAAATTCTGACATGATCACAGATTGCTTTTCCTAACAGAGAGTGACTTGAAGGGACTACCTGGCTTCAAGGTACTCCTGCACTTGTTTTCATTAGATCTGCTTGTAAATTGCACCAACCACTTTGCTATTTTGCAAGTTAGGCCCATTATATATCTAATTTGCAACCTGGTCTTAGTTTTGTTTATTCTGGTTTTATTCAAAGTAACTATTTGATATTTGGATTAAAAGTCAGGTAAGCTTAAACCCAACTAGTATTGTTCTTTTTTTCTCAGAACCAAACTCTAATTGCGGTTAGAGCTCCCCAAGGAACAACTCTTGAAGTCCCAGACCCTGACCAGGTTAGATTTGTCTTTTCTTCAACATAAAATTAGTAAATTTCTATTTTCAAATCCTTGTAATATTCTAAAAGTTTGTCCCTTAAATATAGCGCGGTGATGGTACACAGATGAGATACAGATTTATTGTTAGAAGCAATGCAGGTCCAATACAAGTGCACCTTGTCAGGTTAGCATTTGTCTTTTTGAAAGAAAGATATTATATTTCTCATGCTTAGTTTGAGCATATTTCATAATGCAATGACATCATTCATCTTGGTGTATTTTGAATTTAGTAAATTACAAGAAGATTTCGGCGGTGCAGCTGAAAATTCAATGGCATGTCTTGGTGCAAACGTGCAAAGTGAAACAATTCCTTCAGATGATGCAAATTCAGTAATTCTCATGAGCAACTTTTTTCTTTGGGATTTCTGCAATTTAAATAAAAGTTTCACCCTATTTGTAAATAACAACAAACCAGACAATAAGCAACCAAAAAGACTGAAACAACCCTACCAATCTGCTAAAATTTGGTAACTACAAATCCAGATGTGGTTGACTTTAGCTCCATTTGGGGCTTAGAGAAAGAAAATCAGACCATTAATAAAAAATTTGACTCATTAGGAGTTTTGGCAAAATTATGAGAACTTAACATAATGTTACAATTTGGTAACTACTAGGGGTGAAAACAGGTCGGATATTATCTGACCTAATCCAGATCCGTATTCGAAAATTAGATACTGATATCTGATATTCCGTGCGGATAGTGGTAGGGATATGGTTTTAAATTTTAATTATCCGTATCCGAACAGTAGATATATACCAAATAATTTAATATATATTATGAAAAAATTTATAATTAGATAAATATTATGAACTTTCATATTTTTTTAATAATATTTATATGTTTTTTTATAAATAATAGTATTGAAAAACGGATATCCGATCTGGTGTCCGTATCCAGGGAAAAAAAAATCGGATACGGATATGGCTTTACCACTATCCGATCCGTTTTCACCCCCAGTAACTACCCCCGCAAACCCCTCCCCCCCCAAATAAATAAATAAAAGGAAAAAGGTTCACAGCATGGTTATTGTTGGCATAATATGTCGTATGTTATTACTAAAACAAGAAATCAGTATTATTTGGAAATATGGTACGGTGCCAGTATGAAAATTGGTGGGATCAAGCCAATGGTAAATCTTATTCTATTGTAATTGTTGATTATGTTTATTCTGAAACGTCTAATATTCTCCTAAAAGAATGATGTTTTGGTTGACAGGATGTTACAGATTACTGGCTTTCATCAGACCCAGGATTTAGCATCTCTGACCTTTGGGACCTATCCCGTATCCTTTCTTTGCTATACCAGTTAAATTTCCATTTCTAAGCTAATCCACAAATTGGTCTACTTGACCCAATTAGGTATACCATCTGATTTGGAGGGTGGGGACCAGTTGCCCATATTACTAATTTAATAAACATTTCACATCTTTATATAGCTGTTGTGTGTTCAAGTAAAAGAATGAAAAATCCCATTGTTGTTTGAAGGGCTTCTCAAATTACAGCCCACACTTGATTCTATTTTCAGATAACACCCAAGGTAATTTAGTATTTCAATCCTGATATGTATGTTCTTAAGTTCTTGTGGTTACTTATAGGACTCATGCAATTGTTAAATTTTGGGTCAATTCGATTAGTAAATTACCAAATAGCCCATGATAATTATGTGAAACAACTTATAAAAAAAAAAAAGAATATGTCTTGTTAGCTTATAGTTTGATATTTTTTTTTCTGTTTTCTTAAGGAGGAGAGGTCAAGCCAGTAAAATTTTAGATTTACTTTTTTATTTATAAGCAATATATGAGAAATATTTGTCTCACCTGAAGTGCATCAAAATGTTGAGTGTGCATTTATCAGAAAACCCCCTCTATTTATGGTTGAACTTAACAGACAAAACAGCTGAGGTTAAATGGGACCATTTTCTAGCAAGTGAAGTGCCAACAGTACGACCTGGCAGAGATAAACTACTCAGCACAGATCTCGATGCACTCACTAGATTCTAATTGAAAGGAAAGGCTGTTTACAGAAGCTAACATTTAACATATAGAGGAAAATGTTTTTTTGTGCTTCAAGCTATAGAATAGTCCTAACAGAGTTTGAATGACCAACTTGGGTTGCCATCTTTTGTATGCACGTTAGTATATATGTTTAGTATGGATGGATTATTCAATTTCAAATGTTAAATTTTCCTATTACAGTATGAAATGAGGTTTTTATAATGCTTGATTCTAGTATTTATACCCCTTTGAAGCATGTTATCTCGGACTTGATTGGTTGCTTTTGATGAGAAGCGGAACTAGAGAAAATATTACGGGTAATGTAAAATTGATTTTCATTGGTAATATGGAAATTTTACATGATTGGTCCGATTTACATTTGACCCCATAGTTAGAAAGTTTAGCTCCGCCTCTGATTTTGATAGCACGTCAAAATATACGCCATGATTTAAGTTTTTGGGATCATGTTGTTTTATAGCATCCCATTTAATTGGCAGGTCATTTTAAACTATACCGAGTAGTTTATCTAGTTGAACGCAAAACAAAAATGAAAAAAAAAAGAAAGAAAAGGTTGTGATACGAGAGAAGGGAACGATACAAGAAAAAATATATATCGCTTTAATCTCACGTTTGCAAGTTTTGAAGATCAAGCTCATTTTGTACAAGTAGAGCATACAAGCCTAGAACATATCTTCCTAAATATCTTTTGTTGTCTTTTTGGAGTGACCGGGTCGGGAAAATTTACAAAATAACTTTCTTCCCAAAAAGTTCAAATATAATGCTCTCTTTAATTTTTTTGTCAAAATGACCCTGTGGGACCACTAATGTAAAATTTTTTCCTCCCTTTATTTTAACTCCCATCTTTTTTGAAAAGAAGGTGAATTTGTAAAAAAAAAAGAAAAGAAACTGATCTTATAAACTCAGCGGTTTATATTTGGATTTTTTGCTTTTGAAACACTTGGCTGTAGCAGCCTACATTTATTTCTATTCTAACATTGATTACAAAAACGCTGTTTTGAGAGTCGCGTACGCAAACCCTAGCTTCCCGCCTCCGCCCCCCCACCACCCCCCGCCTCCCCTCTCCAACTCCGCCTGCTCCGCCTCAGATCTCCCCACTGCCAGCTCCGCTCCAACTCACCCTAGCTTCTCGCCCTTGCCCCCCTCTCCAACTCCGCCCAGCACCGCCTCTTCAACTCTACCCAGCACCGCCAGCTCCGCCTCCTAGCCGCTTGGTCGCCTACAACGGCCCCCGGTCCCGCCTCTTCCCTTTTCCGTCTCGCCCTTGCCCCCCTCTCCAACTCCGCCCAGCACCGCCTCTTCAACTCTACCCAGCACCGCCAGCTCCGCCTCCTAGCCGCTTGGTCGCCTACAACGGCCCCCGGTCCCGCCTCTTCCCTTTTCCGCCCCTCTGATCCACCTCCTTGCTGCTGGCTCCGTCACCCCTGTGCTGCTTGTTCCGCCGCTTCGTCTGCCGCTTGGCTTTCAGACGCGATGGCGCTACTGTAGTACTACTTTTTATCTACTTTATGTTAATTAGGAAATAATTTAGTTTTTGTGATGATGATGTTGTGCGTTGTTTTGTGTTGCTTTCTGCCTCTTCATCTGTCTTTCCGAACTCTTTAGAGGTGACTGTCCTGGATTGGTTTGATTTAGTTCACCGTCTAGTTTGATTGAGTGCCTTCTGGATTTCAGAACCCTTTAGAGGTGACTGTCCTGGACTAGTTTGATTTAGTTCACAATCTAGTTTGATTCAGTGCCTTCGCGGCTGATGGGTGACTGTCCTGGTCCGGTAGATTCAGTGCTTTTTAGGCTGTGATATGCGTACGGAGGAAACCATCACTAGGCCCATCTCCACTCTACTCAAGCAAGGATGATCAATTAGCGTCCCCTGGATGCTCATATCTCTGTGCGTTTATAGTTCTATTTTTAGCTGTATACTTTTCACAGACACTAGTGGTCTCATCTTATGTAACAGCTTCTTTGTAACTTGCTCTATCAATACAATTGCCTACGGGCTTTCAACCAAAAAGAAAAAAGTAGCAGCCTACATTTATGGAAACATGGATACGAAGATTTTTGTCTCGTGGTACTGTGTATTAGTCGGTGCTGACATACGGAACAATAAAATTATATTTGCAGTTGTTTTTTATGAGGCTTCATTAGATTACTAATTAAATTAAATTAATGTCCAGGTTTTTAATAAAATGTTGATTTACAGTGTACTGGTCGCGTAGTTTAATGAAATGTTGATTTTTCATGAACTAACTTCATTACAAAAATTATATACAGTGCAAAAGAAGAGTACATAAATTGTACAGATATAGCAAATACTGTAAACATCGACGTCGCATTTTCATTTATTTTTCACATATATAAAATCCAAAAAATTATTAAATTACTATATAGGCAAACAAAAAAGAGTACAAAATATAAAATATATTGCTAAGAAATAAAAATCATAAATGTAAACTACTTTCATAACCTTATATGCTTGTATCAAACTTTCTAAATACCTGTAATAAAAATGATACATTTAAAAACTCATATAAAGTGGACATTTAAAAAGGTACATATAAAGTGAATATTAAGCAAAGAATTTTAGCAGATATATTCACAACTTAAATTGAGCAATACAAGAATTAAATTGAAGTTGATATATCCATACAAGAATTAAATTAACATTAAGCCGTAAGTTCTAATCCATACACGAATTAAATTGAACTTCCAAATGTAGGCTTCCATTAGTGGGTATTTTGGTGGTTCATTTTGATAGAAAATTTGAAGAGAGGGTATTTTGTTTGAACTTTTTGGAAAGAAGGTTATTTTGTAAATTTCTAGCAAATTGATTTTTTTTCATATTTGGATAATTCATTAACGCCCTTGTGACCCCTGTTTGCCTTGATCAAGAAAAAGGCATTAATGAAAGCGTCAAACCCCAGTATGAGAAAAATTATAAAAGATATGGTTGTTGGTTAGCCCAACTACCATTCCGTAAACAGTAGTGATTAGGCTAACGAATTATTGGGTCCTGCAATTATAGGTAGCTTGTCATGTGGCTATTGGAATTTATGATTTAATTGATGCATTCCCCCATTCCACCTACTTGCTATATGGGTTCCTATGGAACTATGTGCAATCAGAAAATGCAACAGGAAGTTTTGATGTGGGGAAACCATGGAAGTAAAATCTAAAGGAAGTTGCTAATAGTTTTCGGATATCAATTTCCGGATTATCTCTGAATTCAACTGAAAAGTGTCTGTAACTTCTTCATGAGATTATGTAAATTTCAATACTAAATCTTGTAAACTAACCGGAACCACTTATAAATTCTGTAAACTTTTTCTTTAAATTATGTAACCGTAAAAAAAAAAAATTCAAATTTTTTTTCAAATTTTTTTTTTCAAAACTATTTTTGTCATATGCATCTAGATGCTATTTCCAATTGTTTTGAATTTTGTAAACCTTATCACATAACTCTGTAGACATTTTTTTCTGAATACTGTAAACAGGTAATTTTTTTTCAAAATTTTAATTTTTCAATTTTTTTAATTATAATTTACATGTTTTTTCCAATTATTTTTTAATTCTATAAACCTTATCCCATAACACACTGTAAACCATTTATTTAAATTCTGTAAACTGGTAATTTTTTCAACATTTAATATTATTTTGAATCTGCATCTAGACGTTACTTTCAATTGTTTTGAATTCTGTAAACATTTTCACATAACTCTGTAAACTTAAGTTTTGAATACTATAAATCAATAAATAAAATTCACCAAGTATAACATATCTTACAAATCAAAACAAACATCAAATAGTGTAACATAGCACTACCTATTACAAAACATCCTTCCAATCCAGACATATTACAAACCATAAGAATTCTCATCACTAGAATAAGACGTTCTCTCATTATGTCCTCCTGCAAAAAAAAAACAAGGTTATGTCTTCCAGGTTTTATTATCTGAATAAAAATTTAAACAAATAAGTTTATTTCTCCAAATCCCATTTCTGGTAAAAAAAATTAATATGAATCATTAATAAAAAAAATTCAGGTTCTGCTTAATTAGCTTGGTTAATTCTAGTTAAAAGTACAACACGTTAAGAAAAAAAATAAACAAGGTTATGTCTTCCAGGTTTATTATCTGAATAAAAATTTAGAGAAATAAGTTTATTTCTCCAAATCCCATTTCCCGGTAAAAAAAATTAATATGAATCATTAATAAAAAAATTCAGGTTCTGCTTAATTAGCTTGGTTAATTCTAGTTAAAAGTACAACACGTTAAGAAAAAAACCAATTAATCAGTACTAAATCTAACCAATTAGACACTGAAGATAAAATAGGAGGAAGGAAGGATGAACTGACTGTATCCCATGATGCGGGGCGGGGGCTACTGCCACGTGGAAGTAACCGAGCCAGCGCGTGAGATAGGTCATGTAGAACGACATATTGAACTAGAAAAAACACATGCCAACACAGACATTGATACAGTTCAGATTGCATACATACATGAGATAAAGGCGTGCCAATTAACAATTATGGGATTAAGCAATTGGATCAACTAAGACAATTGAAAAAAGAAAAGAAAAATATGAAAGATCATAGTTTAAAGGTCTACTGACTGAAACTGCAAAGTACACCAGGAAAAAAAAAAAATAACCATCAAATGACCACTTAACCCTCTAGGATCCAGTCTGTTGCAGGACCTGTCCCCAAGTCAAACAATTGTATATTGGAAGAGCAAAGGGTATTATAGTAAATTAAGTGAAATGTTGGATCTATTGCAACCATACCTACAACTAGAATAGCTTGTTTAAGGGGCAAAATATGTCATTCATTCTCCAATTTTACACTACTAGAATTTCCGCATTTTCCATGGGGAGAAAAATGACTTTTTCCATGGGCTTACGCATGGAAAAAGCCCAAAAATGACTTTTTCCATGCGATACTCATGGAAAAACTACCGTTGCTAATACCCTCGTTGGAAATAGTCAGTATTTCCAAGGGCGCTGTTGGAAATACCTGATTCTGGCTTTTTCCATGAGCCTGCTCATGGAAAAAGGGCGCATGGAAATACTTTCAAACTTGGCCACCGTCTGGATTATTTCCATGGGGAGCATCAGTGGGACCCACCTTAGTTTTTCCAAGGGGATCAAACGAGGGACCCACCGAGTATTTCCATTGGAGGGAGCGTGGGTCCCACCTGTCTATTTCCAAGGAAGACGCCCGAGTATTTCCATGGCAATCTACGTGGGACCCACTTGAATATTTCCAAAGGCAGTTTACGTGGGACCCACTCCAGCATTTCCATGGCCAGTGAAAGTGGGCCCACCTGGTCAGATCTGGGCGCTATTATTTCCTTGGATATACCCACGGAAATACTGACCTCCTTTTTTTGGTACCAGAATGCCCACATATGAACAATCCTCCCTGTACCGACCCGATACCGACCCAGTAATCATTTACAATCCCCACTTCTCATTGAAACTGATAAACATAAATACATCTTACAAATAGATAGAAAAGACAATTGAGAAAATACAACATAAAGCATTTAATAGACATAAATCATTAACATAACATAATCAACATACATTGTACCAACAAAATGTGAAAAACCCATTAATACACTATCCCTGTGTAATTGCACATTGCTAATACACCTAAAATACACCCACTATGAGTTAACAAAAATTCACAATAAATTACCACCTAGTTTGCTGATACTCCCTTGTGTATACTCTTAATGAACGAAACTCCCTTGTGTATACTCTCTGCCAATTCCTTCTTTGCCTTCTCTAATCCAGACCTGCCATTTCCAGGTTTGAAATACTAAGTTTAGTTTTTTTGGAAGACTGGAATAAGCCAAATAAAATTTATATTACTAGAACACTGAAAATAAGTCGATCAATACAATACAGATTATTAGGAAACAAAAGAGATTTTACCTCTCAAATTCATTTAATGGACCCATGGGGCATAATTTCCTCCACACCTCCTCTACCTAGACGTACTTTTGAGGCAAAGAAAGGAAGCTCGATCACCTTAACCAAAACAGAATTATAGACATAGTCAGAAGAAAAGCTTAATAAATGTTTGTAAATTAGACAAGAAATTTAGTCTTGGATTTTCATTTCCTTTGTTCAGGACAGCACGTACAGATATGTGAAACTGGTACACGCTAACACCAAATTTTTTTTTGTGAGAAAAGTAAACATAGCCCACCGATTTCATTGATGAAATCAGAAAACTAAAAGGCAGGTACCAAGTGGTCCGATTTAGTTTATATCGTTTTTTGCCTTTTAGTTGCTTATTAACAACATAAAAGCCAGAGTGAAGCAAAATCGATTCTAATGCACAAGTTGTCTGATAATGGCTAACCAAAATTAAACTCAACCAAATATCAAATCATGTAGAGAGAGAGAGAGAACCTGAGAAGCAACATAGGAGCACTCCACAATACCAGCATCTCCACGCAATCCACGCAAGCATGCATCAGCGAATTGAGCAGCCGCATAAGCCTTAAAACCAGTACCATTAACATATGATCAATGACAAATTGGCTAAAATATTGACAACATGGCAGTAATGGCACTGACAAGTTTATGAACACTAACCATTGATAATGTAGCTGAGCCTGTACCAGCTTTTGCCTGAATTAAAAAAAAGTTTTATTGAAACAATAAAAAGATCAAATGTTAATAGCTGTCTTCATTTTTATTATTAATTTTCCTTTGGAAAATAGATCCACCAGCCTGTTGAATATTTCAAAAGACAGAAATTGACATAAAATCAAGGAAAATAAACTACTGTCAAATGTTGGATACAGTTACTGAGGTTAACCAGCAGCTAAATTTGGTACTGAGTACTGAACATGAAAGCTAAGCAAAAAAAAAAAAAAAATTAATGAGCAAGAAGTCTTGATAATACCAATAACAATGAAAGAACACTAATACCTCAACTACTTCTGTTCCCCCATTCTGTATGCGGTCCGTTAAATAAGCAACTTCTTCAGGTGTGAAGCTTGAAGGAGGTTTTACCTGTGAAAATTAATTAGTTGTGACTGACAGAGAGAGAAAGAGAGAGATGTGGCAGCCTCTGCCAAGGATTAAAAAAAAACAGAGAGAGATGTGGCCATACGGCTCATACCTGGTACAGGAGGGGTAGTAGAATTGTCACACCAGCATGGCCACCAACTACTGGAACATTGACATCCCTTGGGTCAAGTTCCAGCACCTCTGCCTGTTTTAAACAAAACACAGCACAAATGATGAAGAAAGGCCAAAAAGGGTACAAATAGAATATATCCTTTAATAATTGTTGTATTGGATAAAGTTCGACTGTAAATATACATCATTATTCTAGATTGCTACATAGGCTCCAATTCATTTGTGCCAATATACTCCAACCAAGCCTATAAAACAGACAGAAAAAAAAACAGCATCCAAATTTAGATTGCCATGCCCAATTATATAGTGACATCAGATCCAAACTATATAGTGACATCAGTACTGTTGATCGAATACTAATTTTGAACTATATAGTGACATCAGATCCAAACTTACCCGGGTTACTAAATTCTGAGAACAAGCCATGGAGCCGACAATCAAAGATCTGAACACAATCATTGACAACTCACATACCCTCATCTAAAATCTATTTTTGGTTTGAGCATTTCATCGAACCCTTTAATGCATTAATGTATTCAATAAAATCATCTAAAAAAATTCAAGCTTTTGAGTGCATGGACTACAAATCCGAATTAAATGATGAAATGGATTACTTACGGTATTTGATAAAATCAAGCTTTTTAAGTGCATCGAACACCTT
This sequence comes from Carex parvula, assembly GCA_025461045.1. Taxonomy (NCBI): domain Eukaryota; kingdom Viridiplantae; phylum Streptophyta; class Magnoliopsida; order Poales; family Cyperaceae; genus Carex; species Carex parvula. Next base: position 1,219,158 of record JAJGRW010001301.1, on the reverse strand, counting down.
TTGACTTCTCAGCGTCGCCAATTGGGGATCATGGCATCTAATGGACTGGGCAACTAGCTATGCTCAACTTCGCTTCTTTTTCGCTGGAGGCTGAGAGTTTGAGGCATCCACGGCTTAGGGTTTAGGGTGTGACGAGGTAGTGGCTAGGGTTACTTTAGGGTGCGACGGAGGAGGTAGCAAGTAGGGGCGAAGGAGGCCTAGTGAGGAAGACGGGCGATATGTGAGGAAGAGGGAGACTGGCGATGGTGATGGCTAGCAAGGCTAGGGTTTAGTGAAGAAGAGAGAGAGCGGCGAAGGAAAGCGGGAGATGAAAAGAATTTTGGGAGAGCGTGAAATTTCGGAGGGAACTAAAGGAGGGAAAGCGAAATTTTGGGGTTTTGATACAAGCTTGGTTTATTGGAAAGTACACAGAGGAGAGGAGAAGGGGCTTTGTATTGTGCTGGGAGACCTACCCACCAATTCATATACTCTGAGGTAATATAATATTTGGGTTTAGATCGGACCCGCTCTGATCATAATTACGCCACGAATATTAAGAATCCTGTGTATCGCCTAGGTTCGGATCTAAACAAAAATATTATGCTACCTCAGATAATAGAGACTCCCTACCCACAACTCTTAATGAAGACATCAGGACAACACATGTTCAATCGAACGGTTCAGATTTATATATTACAAATTAGTTAATGCATTTACTTGAAAATAATATGAAAAAATTCAAAAAAATATTTTTTTAAATTGTTACAGTTTTATGCCAAAGTATACTTATATTGTAAATTTTATAGATTTTCATGATTATTTGTCCCTTCAAATTTAGTAAATATATTGCGAACCGTTCATTTTCACGTGACCGATCGACGGTCGATCTGCAATGAAATGATTCCAAATTGTTTTGAATGATCAAGGGGACCAACATTGAACGTAATCAAACTAAAATTATGAAGTTTTATTATGTCCAAGCTTCGATCCAACATGAATCATTTATAGCCCTTCGATGTTTCCATATTCCGTCGACTCGATGGATAGGTAAATAAAAATAAAATTTCATCAAAATTTGCTGCAGGAATATATATGCAGTGCTCTTTCATTTCAACGGTTCCGATCGCCCGACGGATGACGTGTTTACGTGCGCCTTCATTAACTCACAAAGCAAGAGTTTATGTTTCATAAGACATGAACTCTTGCTTTGTGAGTTAATGAAGGCGCACGTAAACACATCGTCTGTCGGGCGATCGGAACCGTTGAAATGAAAAAGCACTGCATATATATTCCTGCAGCAAATTTTGATGAAATTTTATTTTTATTTACCTATCCATCGAGATGACGGAATATCGAAACATCGAAGGGCTATAAATAATTCATGTTGGATCGAAGCTTGGACATAATAAAACTTCAAAAAATTATGTTGGTTACGTTCAATGTTTCCCTTGATCATTTCAAAACAAATTTGGAATCATTTCATTTCAGATCGACCGTCGATCACTCACGTGAAAATGAACGGTTCGCGAATATTGACTAAATTTGAAGGGACAAATAATCATGAAATTATTTAAAATTGACAATTATTAGTATGATTTGGCCATAAAAGATGTAAAAGAGATTAATTTAAAATTTAATTATTTCATATTATTTATTGTACATGCATCATCTAATTAGTAAATATCAAGCTCCGAGCCGTCTGATAAACAATGAATGGTCCTGATGTTATCATTTGAGCGATTTTATTAGCAGAGCAGTTTTGATTTTATGCAGCACACGACCTATATAAATTAAAGAACGTCCATATATTTAACAAACTTCTTGAAGCTAAAACTGCTCTGTTAAAATCTAAATCTATACTGGCCAATTTTTTTTGTTCCCCTATCGCATCCAGAGAGGATTCCTCTTTGAAAAATTCATCTTTTCTCCTTAGCTAGATTTTTCTCTTCTCACAGTCTTCCCCACTTTTCGTTTCCCTCTAAAACCAATTCGTTTCCCTCTAAAACCTCCAAACAAAACCATCCAGTGCCACAGTTTTTTTATTCACTATCTCTCTCACTCCCTCTCTCTCTCCTCGACTCCTCCCTTTCCCTTCACCACTTCAGATTCTTATCGGCCGCCGCGATTGAAGAAACCACCGCTCCCAAGGTTGAAACCCAAGGGGGATTTTCGCCTTCCCTTTCTCTGGTGTGCTTGAGGCGGTCACTGTCACGAGTCACGACTCCGACTGATGTGCTCGCCTGCTCGGCGAGTTACCGTCTCTTTTTCTCTTGCTCGCGCCTTACATGTGTTTGTAGAAATGCCCCATTAGATTCTCGAATTATTTGATTTGGCTTATCAAGCGTTTGATAAGGATTTAGTAGGCGGCTACCTGTCCAGTGCTACTCGGTTGTTTTTCAATGGATCTAAAACCATTCAAGCTGGATATAGATGAATTGTTAGACGAGTTTACTCAGGTATTGTTAGCCTTTCACCTTTACTCAACTTTTGTTTTAAATTCCTTTCTTTTTCTCCTTTCTCATTTTAGTTTATAAGTTTCTCTTTATTGTCCTTTTTGTTTGACTTTCAGGGGAATTGCCTGACCTTGGCTGATTTAAAGAGAATATGGATGGAGAGAAAATTCTCTTACATATTTGAAGCTAGACCTATTAAGAATTCTTCATATTTCATCCAATCACTGTACACACATTGTATTGGTATGATATTAAGTGAACTATTGGTGTAATTATAGCTAATTGATGCTGCTATTCAACCATTTGCTTTGGCCACTACCAGTCATTTATCGTGCCTGGTACAAATTTTTGTGCAAATAAGCCATATAAAGCCATTTTGACTCAATTTGGCTGGAATAGCATTCCTGCGATCGAGGCTTAGCTTGTGCTGACAAATTTAGCATAAAAGTGATGGTTTTACAATTAAGGTTAGTTCAGTTCCAACGTATCCCTGACTTGAAGATTAATTTTAAACCCAATATAGGTTGCAACAGCCTATTTTCAATTAGTTCTCAAGGATTCTTTAATTTGGCTTTTGAAAATCTTCAATTAACCATGCCTTCTCTACATTCCAAACTTATTGGAGATGTTTATGTTTTCAGGTCACATGATTTCTGCAGGGCCTTTATCTAGGAGATTGGGTGCTCTCTACTTACTGCCTCTACTGCTGGAGTAACCGCTAGAAAGAGAAAAAGACCAGTTTCACAATTTAGAACTGCTCATGGCCTTTTTAGGATGTCTGTTAGGAGTCAAAGGTTCAGTTGGACTGACGAGTCTGACAGGTATCTCTTATAAATTCATGTAATTATGAAATTACCTATTTTTGGATGGTTTTCTATACATTAATTGAGAAGTAATAAACAGGAGTTCCTGTGCTGGTGTTATTAGTCTTGACTTTCCGCGAAATCTTTTTTTTTCTGGCACAGCAAGACTAACTGTATAATAAAATGCCATCAAGCATTAATTTCAGAAAGCATAAGCAAACAAAATTCTAGAACTGGTATTGACTTGTGTCTACAAATTTCTTACCAATGTTGACCTAACCAGCACGAAGATCTTATGTTCCGATTTATAAATCAACCATAGATAGGCATCTTTGATTAGAATGATTATGTATGTCCGTTGTTTGCTTATAACCTAACTAGTTAAAAACTTTATTTTAGGCAATTAATAATGTGGTAAACTAGAAATTGAGGTATGTTCCAATAGATGTGCATGAATGTGATTACTTGTTAGTTTTCCTTTTGGACTTTAATTTTTCTAAGAGTGCCGGCCATTAGATAGTTAGATTTATCACAACAATGTGCAGTACCGTGTACCAACAATTATATGCATGTACCAGCAGCTCTGATGATACGATTGGTTCTTCTTATAGTTTTAATAGAAACAAATAAGATATATATGCCATAATAGTCTCAAAAAGCACTATTCAAACAAGAACCAACAGATGTATATATGGTACATGCCAAAAATCATGTGTCATTGCATTTCTTTATTTGTAAGGGACTCGTCAAATGATGTAAATATAATGGCTCTAGCTGGGAAAGATTCTCTCAGGTTACTTCTTTGCATTTATTTGCATTTCCAATAGGTTTCTTCAATTGTGATTATCAATTTAATTATTAGGTCAAAATTTGGGATCTGACATCTGTTAGTTCTTTGCATTTCTCAGGATATTATGTGGAAAGATTGGCTAATTAATTGTAGTTTGTGTTATTTGACTTGAAATGGAGCTTCAAAATCTCTTCTTTCATAAATTTCTCTCTGTTGCCAAAATCAAAAGTAATTTATAGAATATTATTACGTTGGGGAACTAGAAGATACTTTTGATGGTATTTTGGCCTATATAATTAAAATGCTGGACACTGACATTCTTCTTTACATTTTCAAATAATTTAGTGAAGTTCTTTAAATTTGAATTATATGATCTTTAGTTAATGCTTGGTGCTTAGTCAATGCTTGGGGAAGGTTACCGTACCAGACAAGTGCAGGGAAGGTGCGAGCAACACTACAATGAGTGGTGGTGGCATGATTAATGAGAATAAGCTACTCTCTAAGAAGAAAAGACTTGCCCTTTCTCGAAATCTAATTAATTTTTTAATTTCTTGTTGAATTTGATCTTATGCTCAGATGATAAATCAGCTTTAATTAGAGATAAATGGGAAATATGCACAAATTAGGACAATTGGTTGTGGTTGAATTTAGGTGTTCTATTGATGCTGGAATCAAATGGACTGTCATCTTCTATACAGGAAATTCATTAATTTCATGTTTGTCCTTGTTGTTGTTTATTTATTTAAACTGGAACAATGAATTTTCTGTTGGTTTTCATATGCATTGGGACTTAATCAAATTATTGTAGAGCCTAGCTGCACATTTGAGATAAAATAAGTAAATATTGGTTTTTCAGAGATTTGATTGTGGGCTCACATATGGATAGATTATGCCATTGATATAAATTTGTACTATCATTTTGCTTCTCTAAAAAATCATTATACTTGTTGTTGTTGTTGTGATTTATAATAAAATTCATCATTCAAAATGAGCCTATGATGATTCTAATCAAGAGTTTTAATTGGTGAATTAATAGTTGTATGTGTGTTGTGTCACAATGTTTGTACAATTATTTTTTGGGTGAATCAATTATTTGTATGTTTCATTTTAAATATCACAATTGAATATTTGTATGCTGCTGTGATTTAATTTTGTTGAACATTCAAAGGGACATGTCAAATAAATAGAAACGTTGCTGTCTCCAGGAACTTAACTTTTCCAACGGTAGGCTCATGAAAATAACAAGTTCAACTATAAAATAATATAAACTGAATCCATAAAACATTTTCAAGAGCATAGTGCTCCAGTATTTCCATGAACCTCCACTATAATATAATATAAACAAACTAACCAAAACATTTCCAAGGGCCGCTCATGGAAATAATAGGTCTCACTACTTCCATTTTATTTCCAAGGGTAGCTCATGAGGTATTTCCATGGGCTATCAATAAAATATAGTATTCGGTCTGTTTGGCGGGTCATGGGTCATGCAAAAGTATTTCCAACGGCGAATAGGTAACATTTCCATGAGCGGACATCAGGAATTTCCATGCGCTACTATTTTCATGGGAAAGCCGTTGGAAATGGTTGAGTGTGTCAGAAAACTCAATTTCTTTTCCATGAGCCCTTCCTCCCCTTGGAAATAACATTGCTACGCATGGAAAAAGCGGAAATTCTAGTAGTGACACTTAACATAATAAATAATTAAAATATTAAAAGACCTATAACGCACTAAATACACACTCACCTATTAAATAATTGGAAGCTGATATGAATACCCGCACTTTAATACTGACATTGTACTCGTACCTTAACTGCCATAACTGCTTGGGGGGACCGCAAAATTGCAACGCTAATTTTTTTTCTGAAGTATTTATACCTACGCACAGAAGTATGTATATCTATGCACGAAAATATTTATCTATATGTGAACAATTTTTACGTAAATAATTGTCTGTCAAACCAAATCTCCCAAAACATATCCGCACCATAAAAAACCTGTGGGGGACCACTCAAACTACATGGAGGACCATACACGTTTTTAGAGGTAGTTTTTTCTTCTTCGTTCGAATATAAATTATGAACGTCTTCTATGCAATTTTCCTTTCAAATGAGATCCATAATGACGTACTTTCAGACTAGTCATCACACAAGAATTTATACCTCATCGTGCAAGTATTTATACCTATACTTGCAATTATTTTTACATATGGCACTGGATTACATCTGAAAGTATTAATATTAAGTATTGCAAGTATTTATACCTATGCACTGGAGTATTTATACCTATGAGGTCAACTATTTTTATTAGAGGAAGGTTGACGTAGAGACGATTGGAGAAGGTTGATGCGAGGCTACGGGCTCCCTACAACTTCATTAGAAGATGGTCGACGATAGGACGATTGGGGACTGGAAAAGGGGATGATCGGGGACTGGAAAAGGGGATGATCATATCAAGTTACGCATGCAAGTATTAATATATTATTTTGCAAGTATTAATATGTTATGTTCTAAGTATTTAATCTATGAAGGTTGACGGAGAGACGATGCGGGACTGAAAAATGGAGACCATATAATTAGTGGGGATCATAGTACAACTTTTCTCTATTGTGTTGCGGTACGATGTGGGTACTGGAGTGGGGGGATTGAAATAATTATTCTAAATAATGAAGTATTAATGAAATGCAGACTTAACAAAACCAAACATAATATAACTAATTTAAACTTAGCATTAAATCTTTTAATTTATTTTAATTAATCCACAACCACCACAATAACTAAATGAACTTAATCAAATTTAACCAAACTGTAAACGTGTTTATCAATGATAAACAACAATAACTAAATGACATTGCCCGGCCACGCCAACACTTGTGGGGTGTTTTGAGCTAGCGTTGTGCTTTGCATGGTACGACAACTAAACATGCAAACAAATTAAGCAAGCATTTTCTTATACATGTTGCACGTACTGCTGCTTAATTAAGCAGAAAAAATTTAGTACCTGCTAATGGTTTATGTTTTTAAAAATGATTAATCACTTGTGAACAGAGACAGATCTAGCACGAAAAAATGATGGTCAATTGATCTCTATTTATTTCTAAAATTTTGTGTATAGTTTAAAGTAAATAATACAAGTATGTAAAATTGATTTCCCATACTCATATGAAAATTTTATATAATTGATTCTATAAATTTTTAGTCCGGCTTCACCCCTTATTAATTATGAATTTCAATATTTTTATAAATAAGGATGAGGAATGGTAATGTGCAGATAGCCCGCAGATAAGCTTGGAAAGAAAATGTTAAAGGCGGCCTCGCATGCATTGTTTAACAACTTAATTTGTCAATTCAATAATTTCTAATTTTTGTATTGATAAATTAGACTGTGCACTAAGTCGTCTACTCGGATAAGGATAACAATAGTGGCATGTGACGCTGGTGTACGAATTAATTATACAATTAGTGCGAGGGGGATATCATGCTTCTTTAGTAAGTTTTTGTTTTACTTTTTTTCAGTATTTTTTATTTTCAAAGTTCAAATTTTTGATCTGAAATGTTCAACATGATCTTCATATTAATATATTTGAAGATCAAATTTTTTTATTTTTTACTATTTTTTATATTTTTTTTAAATCACATATTAATAATATGGTACCTCTATGTAATGATCCCTGAAAGTATATTATTCATCAGAGATATTAGAAGTATATTATTAATGAGAGAGATATATATGACCGAGGGAGAGATATATATTTGACATAGATGTTGTTCCCCAAAGCAGTTTTTTTTAAAAAAAAAAAATCCGACCCTCAAGATGCTATATAATATGCAATCAGCAAAAATATAAAATAAAATAATATCAGGATGCGATATAATAGAAATCCGACCCTGATACTCAAACATTTAAATAAATAATATCAGGATCGGATATAACGGAAATCCGACCCTGATATTAATGTAATCTGTATCGGGTAAACGTAAAATCCGACCCTGATTTCCAACACTTTTAGTAACAGTGCTATTAGTGTCGGACACATTTCATTTCTGACCCTGTTTTCATTATAAATCCGACATAAACTTATTATGTACTAGAAAAATGTATATGGGCTTTAGAGTTAAATATGTACATTTAAATGCGGTTTAAGCATTCCTAGACAGAGATATGCAATTCTCTAATTAGGCCTTGTTCAGATTGCAAAAATTTTATGGGAAATGTTGGGATTTTGAACTAATTGGGATAAAATTATCAAAGGTCCTTCGGATGAAAATTTGTGATTTGTGTAAAATTTATCAATGGATATTTTTCCAATTTTCCCTTCCATCTCAGTGTAATTTGATGGGAAGAAAAATATTAAGTGTGACTGAATTATTTTTTTTCCAGAGAGGACTAGATGCTCTTAATTTGCGGTTTTTTGCACCCGAAGTTCGCTGCACTAACAAAAAAGGGTTATATATGCAAAGATTTACGGAATTAAATATAATGTTGCTATTTGTTTTGAAAGAAGACAAAATCTCACCATGTACCAGAGAGAATAATAATTTAAGTTCACTTTAATAAATTCAGGAAATTTCTCAAGCAAAATATAAGTAATATTTTGTTTTCTAAATGAAAGGATATATTCCCCAGTACAGGGTTCTTTATGTATTGTATTATCTTGCCTTGTCTACGTACTCAGAAAATTAACTTGCAAATTATTAACCAAGTTAACTTTTATGTATCACATTCAATCTAACATAAACAAAATTAACTTGCATATTAATACAAGTTCACTTTTATTTTGTGTGTGTTGTATTATTAAATGCAACGGCTAGTTTTATTTCGTTCATTTCATTAGTTTCATCCAGTTTATTAATTTTATACAATATATTTGATTATAAAAAATAAAAGTTTATATTTTATGAAATAATAATTAACAAATATTGTTATGTTATGTTTAATCCACTTTATTTAATAATAATAATTTTATTAATAAGAATAATTGTATAATATCAATTACTTTAGAAATAAAAATAAAATTTCCAACAACTAATCACGGTACAACTGAACATCATTTCAACACATTTCATAATTATTTCCGTACACATCCAATGATTCGGTTTCTAAATTATCTTCTGGGTTCCCGTACCCGTAAAATCTCATCCTGCATAATCCTGTGAAACCGAACACGCCCTAAAAGGGAGGTTCTGAATGCCACACTGAGTGATTTGCCACTCACTCACTCACAATGGTTTGCAAATTTTTAGGTACAGAGATCGGTGACCAAGAATGAGAACCGCTAGGAGTCGTCCATGGAAGCAGTGTCTTGGATTTTACCTTTTCTTCTTAGGACCTTTGTTTTGTTTTGGTGATTCTTATTACTTGTGTGTTGTGTGCCAGATTCTTTTAAATGTTGTTTATTTTATATTGAAGACATGAATTTGTAAGGACATTTGTAATATTGATGTAGATGGTAATAATGTGTATGATTATGATATTATTTTTTGTTAGCACGGTTGTTTGTATTCATTCAGTGATCTATTGTGCTACGAAAATTCGGAATACATCACACGAATTAATCATGCTTAAATTGTAATTTTGGTTTGATTTTATCATTAAATGGTTCCAAAATTTAAAATATCCACTTCAGTTTAACAAAAATTCCGAATGCTCCATCTCTATTTGAAAAACCAACTGTTATTATCATTTAATTAAGAATCAAAGCAGCAAAAACAGAGAGGGAATGCATATAAGCAGTTCAAATTACGCAAAAAAAAGGAAGAAAAAGAACAAAGAATCAAGGAATAGGTTTGGTGCAATACTTGAGATGCTTGTGAAATCCACAATTAGAGCGTGGTTCATAGTTTAGTCTAAGTTTTTTTTTTTTTTTTTTTGTATATATCGATGAAAATAAGTAATAAACTCAATTATTGGTAACTTCATTGTCATTGGTCCCCAGAGAAAGAGATTTCCCAACCGCAGAATAACAATTTGGCCATCTAAAAATCAATATTGGTAGCTTCATTGGTCGCTCATGACTCATGAGTGTGTCGCATGTGTGTGGATGCGTCATACGAGGAATTAAAGGAAATGTAATCGAAGCTAGCTAGTTAGAGAGAGAATTAGTGGAAAATTTAGTGGGTTAGGTACGGCTATAGTGGGGGTTTAGTGATCTGAATCCAATTCACTGCTTTTGATTTTGTATGGCAAATTCTCTCAAAGTTAGGAAGTGGCTGTCACACGGTATTTTTTTTTTTGGATAGAACTGTTCCACTGTATTAATTTCATTGAACGGGTATATGGTTTTCTGGGTTTTTCCTGTTGACAAAGAGGATTGGAGAATCAAGAAAATCAGACCATGTTCTCTGTTTTTTTTTTTTTTTTTGTTGCGAACCTGTGTTAAAAAAGGATTTACAGAATTAAATTATCATTTGAATTTATTGAACATGTGATTCGTATATGACACTTCTTCACTATAAATAGCAGACGGGCTGGTACAAAATTGCTCATATAACATTGGCAAGTTTTTATTTTGTTTCATCTCTTCCATTTAATTGGATTACCTATGAATAGGGGTGTTTATTGGGTCCGGTTTAGCCGGTTTTGAATCAAACCGAATTAGTTTGTCCTAAACGGTTCGGTTTTTTTGGTTTAATGGTTCGGTTCGGTTTAATGGTTCGGTTCGGTTTGCTTTTTAAAACCGAATTATAATTTCGGTTCGGTTCTGTTTGAAAAATTTGAAAACCGAAATAACCGAACGACCGAAATTTTATATATTATGATTTGGTCCGGACCGTCCCGGTTTATTTCTTAATATCCCGATTATTTCTTGATACCTCGGTTTATTTTCTAATATACTTCGGTTTTATTAAAATCAATTGCTTTAAATAAAAAAATTAATATATTTCGGTTTGAACCGAACAAATCGAAATAAAACTTGGTTCGGTTCGGTTCTATTTTAGAAACCGAATTATAACTTTGATTTGACTAGTTCGGTTCGGTTTCAACCGAACCGAACCGATGCACACCCCTACCTATGAAGTATATACACCGTGATAACGGATGGGCAATCTCTTAGTTGTATTTATCGATGAATAGCCGGAGAGGTGTAGCAGCAAAGAATTAGAATATCTTTTTTGAAAAGTAAAAAAAAGTACTAATTAAAAGCCAATTCACTCTGTTATCAAGAAAAGATTCCAATTCACCCTTTTTGATTTTCTATGGCAACTTCTCTCAAAGTTAATGTTACAGATCTCAAATTTAATCCAATTAATTCACTCTTTTTATATTTTCAGACTGGTACAATGTACGTGCAGGCAGTCCAACAATATTTGAACACAAAATTATATATAAATTAACTTATCGTTCATGAAAATATTTTTTTATTTCCCATAATATATTAGATTTAAATTTTCAACAAAGAATTCTAAATTAATCTGATACTATACAACATTATAATAACTAGAATCACAACCCGCGCTTCATAGGGAGTTTTAGATCTTTGAATATATCGTTACCATTAACAGTAAAATTGAAAATAATCCTCAAATTGAGAAGAATTAAACTGACAAAAGTGCGATTAATTGACCCTAATTAAACTACAACCGGACAAATTATTATATTTTATTGTCATATTCTGACATGATTACCAAACATAAAGGAACAAAACTCCTCAAAATAAGTAGTTGACTCTACAAAAAAAATAGCAATTGACCCTAATTTAATTGTCAAATCTGCATCTATATAACAGTGATTTTTTATTATGTTGATCTCATTCTACAATAAATTCAAAAGGTAATATTTTTTTCGCATATTATTTACACTTGTGACATTAAACAAGATCCGCCTACAGGCTTCCAATAAAAAAAAAAAGACATTAATTAAACAAGATCAGCTGTTCCTTTTTGTTATTTATAATTGTAAAACTATACGTAATAAATAAAATTCTAAGTGGATGTCTTCTCATTTAATTACATCTCAAAAAAAAAAAATTCCAAGAGGATATTATGCCACAAGTTCGCTACATGCAATATGTGTCAACAAATATTACGGATGATCAAAATTCCTGTTGGACATCACTTCAAGCTTTTAAAAAGAATTTGCACTGCAATTCGCGAAACAAACAAAGATGAAAAGTAAGTAAGAATCTCAAACTTTGCATCTCTCCACTCCATTTCCCTTTCAAAAACCCAATCAATATTCATTCCCATCTTTCTTCTCGCCTAAACCATTCTGCTCTGAGATTGAAAAAAGCCCTTCAATTTTATTAACTCTTGCCACCAATTACAGTTCCAATTCAGCAATGGCAGACCTGCTGCTATCAGCTCTAGTTCCAATCGTGGTGCAGAAATCATCAGACTTACTGGTGAAGAGGATCAGCGAGATGTGGGGCATTGCAGAGCAGCGCAAGAAGCTCGAAGACAAGCTGCTCGAGGTTCAGGACGTGCTTACGGATGCCGAGGAGCAAGGGGATACTAAACCGTCTGTGAAATCCTGGCTGGCCAAGCTGAAATCAGCTGCCTATGACTGACGATGTTCTCGACGAGTTCCATTATGAGAAGCTACGCCGGGATGCCGTGAAACGTGGCCACAAGGTCGGGAATGTAAGTGGCTTTTTCTCCCTTGAAAATCCAACTCTGTTTCGGTTCAAGATGAGTAGAAAGTTGAAGGAGGTTGTAGGGACGATTGATGAGTTGGTCACTCAGATGGAAAGGTTCAAATTTGTTCGTGGCCGGGAGGGCGTGTCGTTCATCATGTCAGAACTGATTCTTATGTAAGTGAGTCGGAGGTTGTAGGGAGGAGGGACGGCAAGGAAAACTTGGTGAAATTGTTGACTGAGGTGCGTCCAACTCAGAATTTGATGGTCTTGCCGGTTGTCGGCATGGGTGGACTCGGCAAAACCACTCTTGCCCAGCTGGTATAACGATCTAACGTGAAAGAATACTCAATTTACAATTATGGATTTTGTATCCGAAGAGTTTAATATTGGCCGTCTTGTTAAATCATCATTGAATTAGTTAACGGGGAATGCAATATTCCTATTGAGAACATGGAGCTACTCCAGAGGCGTTTACGAGAAATTTTAAGTGGAAAGCGATATGTTCTGGTGCTAGATGATGTTTGGAATGAGAATGTCAATGAGTGGGCATTTGAGAGCTCTATTAGAATGTGGTGATTCAGGGAGTGTTGTTATAGTTACCACAAGAACGACAGAGTGGCTCAAATAATGGGTACCATGGAGAGTTATAATTTGGAAATACTTAGGTGAGGAGGACTCATGGAGCCTATTCCAAAACAGAGCATTTAGCAAGGGGGTAAAGGAGCACCCAGACCTGTTGATTGGCAGAAAGTGGTTCAGAAATGTGGGGGACTACCGCTAGCCATTAAAGCACTCGGTAGCTTAATGAGTTATAAGGATGAGGTATGCCAGTGGTTAGCAATACTCGAACAAAGCACGATATGGGAAAATAAGCATGCTAATGATAATGATGGTGTTTGCCGTATTGAGGCTAAGCTACGACCACTTGCCTTCATACATGAAACAATGTTTTGCTTTTTGTGCGGTGTTTTCCAAAGGATCATGTGATGGAAAAAGAGAAGCTGGGCAGTATTGGATGGCCCATGGATTTATTCCATCCGACTGTCCGGATCTCTGGAAATGAGGGGTATGATATTTTCAAAGAGTTGGCTTGGAGGTCCTTCTCCAAGATGTCAAGCAAGTTCATGATAAAGGCAGAAGTGAACATGGATATCGCTCTCAGACCACGTGCAAAATGCACGATCTTATGCACGATACTTGCACAATCAGTAATGAGAGACGATTGTATTTCTTTGCTGGAACCATTACAAATTAATAATAATTTACCATGCAATATGCCATATCTCGCTCAGAGATTTTCCCCAGGATATTAATGATGTCATTCATGCTATCCTGCTGCACGTACTATTATTCCAGAGGTAAAGAATACTGGTCATACTCTGTACAGAAAATTGGATTTGTGAAATCTAACTTCTTGCGAGTGTTTGACTTGTCACGATGTTATCCTGTTAAGGACACTATGATTACCCCTAGAAAGATGAAGCACCTGAGATATCTTCATCTTTCAAGTCTGAAGGTGACAACAATACCAGAACAATTACCACACTTTATCTTTTGCAAACTCTTAGGCTCTCTTATTGTGATAATCTTTACAACTACCTGAAGGAATGAATATATGATGAGCCTTCGGCATCTCCACATTGAAGGATGTTATAGTTTGAAGTGCACACCACCAGGCCTCGGAGAACTAAAATATTAAAAACACTAACACAATACGTAGTAGGCACCGGTGTTGGGAATAAATTGGAGAGCTCCAGACCTTAAATCTTGGCGGCCAACTAGAGGTGTACAATCTAGGAGAAGTTGGAGTGCTAGAGAAGCA
>JAJGRW010001301.1:964554-1200235 GCA_025461045.1 Carex parvula | reverse complement strand
GTTGTTTGGATGTTTCAAAATGAAAATAGATTGATTTGGTTATGATATTTAAATGGTGAAATTTGGTTATGATATGATTATAGGGACCGATGCAAATTAAAATTGGTTAAAAATCTATATGTGCAAAAATGTTTACTTTTTAACTCTCTTGATGTGTAATGTAGTGCCCACAACAAATCGGCGGTTGGGAATGTGGATATTATGTCATGATGATCGTGCACGACATAATACATCGCTTCTCCGTGATTTTCAAAAATGAAGTATATATACATTTATATATTTCCAAAAGTAAGCATAGTGCTTCAAATATATTAAGTACATATTTATTGTGCTCTTAGATCATTTAAAATGCAGGACTTTCCCACTAAATTTCCGGATTACAAAATGGACGAGATTCACAACTTGTGGTGTAACTTTTTCTTAAAGGAGGTACTCATTCAAAAAAGTAAAACAGTTTAGGATGTGATAATTTGTAATTTTAGGAGCTTAATAATTCTAAATATGGTGTAAACTTACATGAACGTGATACTTTTGTAATAATTTAGGATGTGTATCGATTGGGATAATTCCTGATGCATGTGATATCCTATAGGCCAGCAAAATATACTGAAAGCTGGCCAAATATAAAATAAATTTTTTTAAAACACAGTAAGACATCAGGATCAGTTCTTTATATACAACCTATCATGTTAACTATCCGGATCGGTTCTTTATAAAAATCGATCCTGATAACAACAATCTGGATTGGTCTAGTTTATAACCCGATCCTGATAGTTATCTGCATCGGTGATTAGTTAACCGATCCAGTTGTGTAGTTGTCAATTTTAAAAATATTTTATATATTCGGCCAGAATCTTGGATCGGGTAAATTTAACCGATCCCGATACTAAAATTATAGGATCGGTTAATAAAGAACCGATCTAATTGTTTAATTGAATTAAAAAAAAATTATTAATTTGGGCCAGATAATAAATATAGGATCGGTTGAGAATGAACCGATCCCGATACTAAGAATGCAGGATCGGTTATTTACATGAACCGATCCAAATACTAGCACGTCGGGATCGGTTTATAATTCAACCGATCCAGATACTAACAAATCGAGATCGGTTGATAATTTAACCGATGCAGATTCTAACTAGTCGGGGTCGGTTATTAATTACAACCGATTCAGATACCGACAAATCGGGATCGATTTTCTTTTAAATAACTGATCCAGATTGTTTCTATCTGATCGGTTCTTTAACCGATACAGTTTAGGTTGACTATTTGTATCGGCTGGAACAGGATCGGCTCTAGGTCCGATCCTGATCTGCGTATTTAACCGATCCTGATATGTGTTTTTCCACTAGTGCTTGCAGCATCTTTAAAGAGAAAGAAATTGGAAAACTAAATCAAAGCAGTTTATGAAATTATGATAGCATTCAAAATTTTGAGTCAACGGAGTAATAGAAAATTTGCACATATTTTTGTCGTCGTTCATAAATATAATTGGTCAGCACTTCAGCTTATCCCTTTACTGCACCAAATGTTTTTATTGTAGTTATCAATTTTTGTTGCTATTCATTGCTTCTTTCTTCTATTACGCTTTTATTGTATTATGCTTTACTTGTCGGATCAATCATTTAATTTAAAACTTAATGTTTGGAGACAAGTGGTAATGATTGTCTTTTCCGAAGCTGAATTTTGTGATGACAATTGTGTCAATAAATTCGTTTATTTCGTATTTTTAAGTAGTAAAGATCACAAAAAATAAAAGAGGAGAACAGAAAATAAAGCTCCTTTGAGGAAAAAAAGATCTATTGTGGGTCCATGAAATAGGCATCTCATATATTCTTCATCCCCGAAATGATCAGACAATGGGGACCCACTTTGTACGAAATGTGACTAACATCACACCTTTATCTTAAGAGGAATATTGGCAGGCTTTGTAGCATATCTGAATGCACTTTGTAGTCTTGTTACTCCGATGCCTATCGGACCTACTTTTAGGTTCAACGAGCACGATGACCGTCCGATCTAATTTAAGATTTGTGTGCACGAACATTGAAACAAACACACAGGAATTTTAAAACATTCCGCATGAATCAAAGCAAATTGACAGTGATTAAACCCATCGAATCAGAGTAAGTCCGATGGGTCCATCGGACCAGAGTAGATCCGATGCCCATCGGACCTACTCTCAAGTGATTGACTATTGCATCAATTGGATCTGCACTGCTAGAGGGATTTGATGTGGAGAAATAATGGGCCATGGTTCGCGTTAACCGGTCTCAAAATGTTAAGACTATTTGGGCCTGGACGTTGAATTCATTTGGAATATATATTTGCAATAACAGAAGCAAAGCATATAATTTAAAAAAAAAGTTAACGTAGTGGATTTAGTTCTTTTTAATGAGAATTTCATATATATCACTCAAAAACTATGATACCATCTAAATTCTGTAATTATATATTTATCATCTAAAAATCTAATAACTCACATATTTACCCATTTAATTAAATCCTGAAATTATTAAAAATTAATTAAGTTTAATATTATAAACAATATAATTAATAATTGGATTAGTCTCTTCCCATCTACGATCATAATTCCTTTCTTTTTGGTGCTAAAACCTAGCGTCTCTCCCGGCTCCTCCTCTCCTGCAATCCTGCTCCGCTAAAACTTTCTCCCCATCAAGCAAACTTAAAACCTAAAAAGAACAGTTAGAGAAAATGGAATACAAAGAGGAAGAAACACTCGCGCAGAGGAGATAGATAAACTTAGATGGGAGTAGAATCACCTCCAATCGAGTAAGTCTTTAATTTTCATATTTTCCCACACAATTACATTTCATGCGATAACGTCATTGCCGCTAATTTTTTGAGAAAAAACATGGGTCGATGCCCATATTCCATTAATTGATTGTTCAGTTACAGAGGAGAGTAACCCCAATTGAAAATAAAAAGAAATTTAAAGCTCAAAACAGTTGAGCTTGTTTAAATATAAATAGAAATACAAAACAAAGTAAAATAAAATAAGGTGAAGCTGGTGAGTATTTGTAGAGGCGCTTGGTACCATAGAAGGCAAAATCGGCCATTCCGGGTCGGGATCGGACGGTACTGATCCGATTTCAGGCCGAGTTACGCGGTTAGCGAAGATTTCATCAAATTTCGGCCGTTCCGGTCTCATTTCAGAACAATTTCGTCCATTTCAGACCGAAATAAACCGATTCCACCGAAATGACCGAAACGCGAATTAACCAAACTCCAAAAAAAAATTTTGAGCTCTCTAGGAATCGAACTCGCGCCCTTTAGCATGGCAACCAAACACAACTCCACCACAGCACAGACTCTTTCTTGTTGAAAACCAGAACTCATTTGTATATATCATATTTCAATTTGTACCTCCATTTCTATATATCATATTTCTGGGAGTGAAAGAGTGTGTTTTTAGTTGTAATGCTTGTATTATATTGTATTAGTGGATTATTTAATTGTAATAATTTTTCTAAATTTTTTTATTAATTTTTTTCTATTTTTTTAGTGTAAAACAAGCTTCTGACAAAAAAGTCCGATTTTTCGATCCGATTCGGCCGATCCCAACCGATTTTTCCGATCCCGATACCGATTTTTCCTTCTATGCTTGATACCAGTACTGGTACAATCCGCATTCCTTCTCAGAAGGAGATCAACGCTAGCTGTGTCTGCACCTCCATCGTCAGTTCTTGAGTCGAATTGTCTATTTCTCTGAAAATTCACGAGCATCGCTCTCTCCATAAAATGAAATGAGTAATGAGTAGAGTTGATCTGATTTTGAGCTGTACTGTTTCTTGCAGTAACATTTTTCTCGGTTTGGCATTTACTGGCATCTTTTGTTCAACAAACGAACTAACATCTTTTGTACTAACATCAAATGGACTGAAATTATGTGATTGAAATAGGCATACAAAATTTATTAAATAGGCCTACAAGATTTTATTTTTTTGGTGGTTGTGATTGAAATTATATTTTCAAATGATGTTGGCATGAAATGGACTGATATCTTTTGTACAGGAAATTCATTATTTCGCTGTTTTTTTTTTATAACTGGAACGATGAATTTTTCTGGCAGTACTTCGTTGACCTTAATTGTTGAAATGTTCACTTTGCTCTACTCATAATATATTTTTCTTGTTGAATTCTAGATTCCGTTATGTTTCTTTTGAATATCTTTCTTTGGAAGCGAGCAATAAGAAAAAATGGAGAATTTCATATATACCACTCCAAGATTTTCTTTTTGTACTCTGTGAAAACAATGTTTAATTTGGCTAATAAAATTGTTGCTTATTTTCTTACTTTTTGCCACTGAGAACATAGATAGTTATATATGCTTATTTTTTATGTTTAATTTGCTTTATCAGACAACTGAATTGAGACATGATAGTTAGGCCGATTGGGCATGCTATGAGTTCACTGATGAAGACAAGGGACTCCAGTTTTTATTGTTATTTTATTGTTTTTATGTTTATTCAGAAGTTTAGGGATGTACTTGTAATTTTTCCAGGACTAGTAATGTACCAAGGTAAAAAATTCAGGTATTGTAGTTTTCTAAGGAAGTTGGGGTTGTTTTAGGATAAATATTAGGTTTGATTTTATTTTATGAATTGGGATTGTATTTTTCTAAGAAAAAAATTGAATTGCTAATTAATTAACAAAAATTGAATGTACATGAGATTGGTACATGATCTGTACCAGTATGGTGCGAATATATTCATGAATTTCTTTTAATTAATGTATTCTCTGATATTCAAGCAGGTATATAAACTATTGAAATCGAAAATTAGATTTGAACGGCTTGCTCCAAGGGCTACATGGGAACGGGTCTACTGTAATTAACAAGGGAGGACAGAATATTTTGTTAAGGTTCTGTATCTTACTGTGGCAACTTCTGCCAAGATTTAGAAAAAAAAAGAGAACGGGTCCAACGAGAGAGAAGATATTAAGTTAATCTTTGATTAGTTACAGTTTTTTAAATATTAAACATAATTAAGTTGAGTTTTGGGTATATTTGTTATATACTAAAATTATTTTGGGAAAATATGTGAGTTATTAGGTTTTTAGATGGTAAATATGTAATTACAAAAATTTGGATGGTAAATACGTAATTTTATAGTTTTTGAGTGGTATATATGATATTCCCCCTTCTTTTTATATTTGCTACTGGCCTACTCAATGTTTTAAAATGAGAATTCATATATATACATATTCATATGCGTGTATTTGAATTTATTTCCACATAAACAACATGAAATGTGTCCTTGATGAAGCGTAGGCATGGAAATCGGGTGTTCTTGTCGCCTTCCTTGAGCCATAAGCAATGAGACCTTTGTTGCCAGTGCTTTTCGATGACATTTGCCAATTGAAAAACATTTTCTCTCATCTCAATTCTCAACCGAAATTCAGATGAGGTGAGGCTTCTTATTTCTTCTAGTTGGTCGAGATGTAAAATGGTTTTTCACATGAGTCCAGGTGTTCATTTGGCTTATTGAAGTTCAGCAGGTGCCATTTTCTCAACTCATGCACTTTCCTCATTTTCTTCTGGAAGTTAGAAGCCGAAGAGACGGTAGAAGAAATCTTAGCATTCATGATTGATTCATTTGCCTCTTCATAGTGCAACAAAAAAAAATTTCGATTTTGTAAGGTTTTGAACTTGTTTGATGCTGCTTGCAATGCAATAATAGCGGGGCATGGTCGGAATGTGTCATCTCAAGTGTATTGAGGCTGATCACCGGAAATCCTACAGAGAACTCAACAGAGGTGAAAAAATGGTGAAGTCTAGAAAATACCAGACTTGGTCTTTTGCTAGACCATGTGAAGGATCTGTTCCTTAAAGGAATGTCCACGAGTGCTGTGTCTCTAATGAACTCATTGAGGGCCTGTTCGGATGTCACGGGATTACATGGGATGAGATTTGAAGGGAATGGGAACTCACTTTTGAAAAAGTGAGAACCCACGGGTAGAGGTACGCACGAGATTAATTATGGGAATGTGTTGAATTGAGTGTTCAGTTGTACCGTGAGATTAGTTATGGGAAATTCTATTTTTCTTTCTAAAATATTTGATATTATATAATTTTCTTTATTGATATATTATCAATAATGCAATTAAATAAATAGTTTAAATAATAATATAATATTTCTTCTTAATTATTATTTTATAAAATATAAACATTTTTTATAGTTCAATACTTTTAGCCGTTACATTTAAGAAATTGAGTAGTTGAAAAAAAAATATTAGATGATGTAGCCGTTGCATTTATGTATTTATGGTTCTAAACGTTGGATGTACAAAATCTCTATGGTTACAACAACTTTGCATTTATGGTTCTGAACGTTGGACAAAATCTCTATATATATGTATGTTGTTTAATAATTTTCATTTCTCTTCCACACATATCTATATCCGTAAGAAACAAAAAATATGGATCATTTCCAATTGCAAAGAATTGACAATGATGACGATGAATATACAAATGTGATTACGCCCTACATAGAGAGAAACTCATTCGAGCCAACTCCTTGGCATACTTCAATTTTAACAGGACTCAAGTATGTCAATGAAGTTCTAGATGGTCATGAGTATCGTTGCAGACGAGAATTTCGTATGGAGACTTATGTCTTTCGAGCTTTAGTCAGATTGTTAAGAGCGCAAAAGTAGTTACTTTTCGATGGATTGCTAACGGTGGAAGAGCAAGTAGCAATATTTTTGTACTCTCTTGCGAGAATGCAAGCAATCGTAGTGTGCAAGAACGATTTCAACATTTAGGCGACACTGTGAGTCGTCATTTTCACAGTGTATTGAATGCTATCAATCAACTATCCTCCGAGGTTATCATTCCACCTCCTTTACATACGCCTCAGTTTATTGCATCACGTTCGGAGTTTTATCCTTTCTTTAGGGTACTTTTTATTTGAATTATTTTAAATTAATTTTGTTGTACATAATACAAAAATATTAAATAATAATATCAATTTTTACAAATATATAGGATTGCATTAGTGTCATTGATGGAACTCATATTTCAATAACCATTTATGAAAATCTGCAAGATCGTTAACGAAATAGAAAACAAACACTATCACAAAATGTTATTGTTGTATGCGATTTTGATTGTCGATTTACTTATGTAATGGCCTAATGGGAAGGATCAGCATCCGATGCAACTGTTTTGAAGAGTGCACTAGATGATGGATTTGTAGTACCACAAGGCAAATATTATTTGGTTGATGCCGGTTATGCAAATATCCCAAAATTTCTTGCACCATATCGAGGTATCCGGTATCATGTGCGGAAGCAAGGTCTAGCAAATGAACGACCACGCAATTATAAAGAGCTTTTTAATCTCCGTCATGCAGAATTAAGAAATCATATTGAACATATTATTGACATATTAAAAAAAATGAAATAAAGTTCTTCATTGATATAACATATATCAGATTTAAACAGTAAGTCACAACCAGCTACACTATGATTAGCACATACATCAATTTCCAAAATGAACAACTATGTTCTCAAAATATAACATCCATTCTTAACCACTACACTATGATTTTCACAAAAAGTTCAAACCTAAGTAAACACTAATATTTTCCAAATAACACATTGCTAACCTTATTGTTTGGACTTGGATAGCTCAATCATCCCCTTGATCCATTCTGACCGACGTTCTTCACTTATAAATAGGATTGCCTCACGGGTTTCAACCTTCGTGATGAACAAATCACTTGCATAAACAAAGTCAAACATGTTAAAATCTGGTAATTGTTCGTATGACTCCATTGCAGCAGTAACTGAATACTTGTCAGCGCGATCAATGATTAGAGTCAAAAAAATGATGATTTACGTAGAGTTTTGGCTTAGATTTTGCATATTTTCTCACACTTATGTTTACTTTATTAGAGAAAAAGACTGCTGTCACCCTTCTTTATGTTTTATTACAGAAAATAGGTTTTATGACTATTTTACACCAAATGGAGCAAGAATCGGGTCAATCGGATCAACGACGTTTATCGACGAAGTCTCTATTATGGTCCGTATTGCCTAATACATACCAAGCCTGATACAGACCGGGAGATAGTGTGATACGTATTAAAACCCTTAGCAACAAGGTCTCAATACGAGCCATATCACCTGATACGGGACTGTAACCGAAGGCGCCTCTTGGAAATTAACTGCCGACAGCTGTATCCAGATCAGTTCCTTAGCCCCTACTCAACCACCAGACGTCCCTACACTCCTATATAAGGCTCCTGGGAAGAAGAAGAAGTTATCTTTGTAATTAGGGTTAGATTTGATTAAAGGGAGAAGAGATGAGTGATTGTAACCATGCCGTTCCACGGCTAAAATTATTTTCTTAGGGTTAGGCAGTAAACCTTGTTACTCTTGATGTTTTGATATATATATTTTCTGTTGATTATGATTTCTTGTTGTTTAATCAAAATACTTTTGTGATTTACTATCTCTTCATCTAACTTCGATGATCTAGTTTAATCCGTTATGATAGTGACAGTGCTTTAATGGTAAGAGAAACTATTTGTACGAATTAGCCTCGTTGGATCTTAGGTTTATGTAAAGAAAACCTTAGCGGGGAAACCATAAACCAGAACAACAAAATGCGAACCAAGTTCTATCATTTGCGTAAGGTAAATCGCAGTGATTTGTGCAGTAACTTGTGTATTTAAGAGATCAGTCATTTGCGTAAGGTAACTCGCAGTGTCCTATGTAGAATCTCGATGAAAGATCTGTCATTCTTGCGTAACATAACTCGCAGTGACCTATGTGGTGTCTTTTATAAAACAACAACAGGAAATCAGACCCGACAGGAATATATTATCAAAGCGGATTGAGTAGCAATGGTGTGCCGAAACCCTAGAAATTCTCATCTCTATCTTTATTTTAATTATTTTTAATTATTTCCTAATTTATATTGATCACAACAACAACTCTTAATTTTCATATTTCGTCTAGCCTTTCGAAAGATTGTGATTCGATCGCTCAAAACTCTGAACTAATATTCCCTGTGGATCAACCTCGAATATACTACTCGATAGAATTGTGCGCTTGCAGTCCGAACCGATAGCATTTCTGAGTTTATAAATATTAAAAGAAACATCGCTCTCTTTTGAGTGATCAATCAACACTCTTGTTTGCATTCTTCTCCATGACAACACAATATTTAGTTAACTCCTCTCTCTTATATGCCAAGTAATTCTCATGAAATGTAGACATGGCCTTTCTCTTTTTAGTCTGAATTGTCTTCTTGGAAGAAGAAACTCCAATTGAGTGAGGCGTGCAAACATTAGGTGTAGCTTGGGTGAAGGATAGTACTTGAGCTTGAGTAGAGATATGGTCAAATGTTTGTGTACCAAGAAAATTGTCATCAAACTCAAAATCATTTAAACCTCCTGGAGCAGGGATCGTGGGACTAGGAGAATGCATTTCAACTTGATTCTCAGAATTTGTAAAATAATTACTTCCACGACGACGCGAACCATTCACGATACATCTTGAAAATTTGATATCAAAGGCTAAACTACTTAAAACAAAATATGTAATATATAAACAATGAATGTATAACATCAATATATTTCAAAGGAGCTCATACCAGAATACAAGCTGTGCAAGTCATCATAGCCTCTTTGTCTATTTGCAAGATAGGGGCCCAAACTTCTTCGGGAGCATCAACCATTTTTTTTTGTAGGGTCCCATCCAAAACCGCTTTGATCTCTCAATCGATTTATGGTTTTGTTGCCTTCTTTAGCGTATGTTCCTGTTCTTTAAGTTGCTTCTCGAGAAATTTGAATCTACAAACTTTGCTTTGAACCTTCGTGTCATTTCATTCATGCAACACTACTCCATGCATTTTGTAAGCGTGTACCATGTCTATTAAACTCAACAAGCAATTCAACTAGGAATGTCTTTTGCAACTCATTCCATGCAGCCCTATTGAATGACTCATTCCCGTTACCTACATATCATACAAGAAAATGTCAAAAAAAAATTAACAATACTTAGCGCTCATTTATTCTCTCTTTCTTACCTTCACATGTTTCTTAGCTCACTACAAGAAAAACAACTTTTCCCGGCGCTTCAAAATGCCACTAAATACACTACAAAACGCCACTAAACATCTTTACCGGCGCTTGGCCAAGTGCCAGGAATACTTCCGTCAGCAAATATCTTTACCGGCGCTTCAAAATGCCTTTACCGGCGTTTGGAAACGCCGCCCGAAGTAGCTTTTCCTGGCGTTTGAAGGCGCCTGCAATACTTTTGCCGGCGTCCAGAGACCCTTTACCGGCGCTTGGCAAATGCCGCCCGAAATTTTCTTTCCCGGCGTTTGGGAAGTTTTCCCGGCGTTTACAAAGACTTTTATTGACATTTGGGAAGTGCCGCCAATTGTTTAACCAGCTTTTTTACAGGCCCTTTGCCAGCATTAGGGCAACGCCGCTAAAATACTATTTTTCAGGATTTTGTGAGTTTTGCCGGCACTTAATTTGGAGATGTCTGGAATTTGTTTACAGACGTTTGTTTCTATTTATTAATTAGCGACATTTTTTTAGGAGGCTTTTCTTCAGACAATACTCAAATAGTGAGCTAATATAATACAACTTCAAATATATATAAACACCATACTAATCTAAAAATAAAGAATTATAAAAACACAATTAAATGACTCTAAATTTTACTTAAAGAATTATAAATGTTACATATATAGCACCTACAAAATATTAAAAACTCTTAAAGCATTCTGAACTTAATTAAGAAGAGTTTGTAGCTACTCAAGTTTAGTACACAACTGATTTCTTGATTCAACATCAACACCTCATCTTCACAATCTTGTGCAGACATGTCAAAAAAATCCCTTGGTGTGGTGGGAACTACAAAATGCCAGCTTGTATCTATAGGGTCTTGTACATAGAAAACTTGACGGACTTGTGATGCAAAAACAAACGGTTCATCTGATAAATTTCCATTGTATAGTAGCTCACTAAAATTTACCAACGTGGAGCCAAACTGATCCTTTTTTGTTCCTCTACCGGCACGCTTCACATCAGCCCAATCACATTTAAACAACACAAATTTCTCTTTTCCACCATAATTCAACTCGAGTATTTCTTTCAAAACTCCATAGTATACGACATCAGCTCTCATGGGGTTGTTATCCTTCGAACTAGAGAAACTAGAAGTACTTGCAATTACCATGATGCCGCTACTTTGTGTAGTTCTGCCCTCCTCTACATCTTTTATGTGAAATCTATAACCATTGATCAGATAACCCTTAAAACTCTTGCAATCCCATGTAGGTCCACTTGCCAATAACTTGATATCTTCTGGTACAGTTTCTCCTTTGTCAACCAACATCAAAACCTAGCACATGCACAAGGAAAAAACAACAATAACTTTTTAACTAAATTGCAAATATGAGGATTGAACATTCAAAAGGGATGAAGTACTTCATACATAGTCTTTCAACCAACGATGAAATGTCTCATTGTGAGTTCGCTCAATATCTTTCGGTCGAGCCCGACGATTTTTGCTGCGGAGTTCTTCAAGATGCTTACTGTAAAAAAAATGTCAATTACTCACAAACCAGAGATACATGTGAATTGGGGTATCATTTTAGGACAAAAGATGCTTACTCGATATAAGAGTCAAGAGAACCACAATTAAACAACACATGTCTGTGTGCTTGTGTGTAGCTTATGTAATCTAAATTGACTGATGTTACACCACCCAAAGGACGTCCAGCTTGTGGAAAGACACATTCATGCCGGTGGAGTTCATTGCCATCGTCATTTCGTCTCAAACGATTTAACTTTGTATCAACTCCTGTCAAATACCGCGAGCAAAAGGTTAAGGTCTCTTCAATTAAGTAGCCTTTAGCAATTGAACCTTCTGGTCGAGTCTTATTTCGCACATATGACTTGAGAATCATCTGAAACCTATCAAAAGATAAATTCATATATTTTGTTAAGTAAAGAAAGGTAGAAGATAATAAGTAAAAAAATTATATGAAGGATGTCATACCTTTCAGGAGGATACATCCAACGAAAATGGACTGGCCCAGCAATTTTAGCCTCTGTAGCGAGATGGATTGGCAAATGGATCATAATATCAAAGAATGATGGTGGAAATATTCTCTCAAGTTGACACAAAGTTAGTGCCACTCTTTTCTCCAAATCTTCCAAGTCTGATACACGAAGTACCTTAGAACACAATTCTCTAAAGAAATTACCGATTTCAATAATTGGTCTACTGACAATTGTTGGTGTAATCTTTCTTATTATTAGTGGCAACAAGTATTGTAGCAAAATGTGCCAATCATGGGTTTTAAGGCTCAAAATCTTCTTTTCTTTAACACGAACGCGACTAGATATATTAGAAGCATATCCATCAGGAAATTTCACACTCCTAAGGAATTCACATAATAGAACCTTTTCCTCCGGACTCAAAGTGAAGCAAGCTGGTGGAAGATATGTTTTACCTCCTATATCCACTACCTGAAGTTTCTTTCCAACACCCATTGCTACAAGATCCAAACGGGAATTTGTATTGTCTTTTGACTTAGCCATACCTAAAAATGTGTACACCAAGCTCTCACCAAAATGTCCCTCGATATGCATTGGGTCCAGGTTGTGACGTAACAAAATGGTCTCCCAGTATGGCAACTCAAAAAAGATACTCTTTTTTGTCCAGTTAGACAACAACTCTCTATTTTTTCCTCTTTTGCGCAAGTCTGGTTGCAACTTCCCAAATGTAACATTTAAATCTCTTACTTCCTCCAAAACATCCGATCCGGTAAGCAGTTTGGGTGCTTCTCGAAACTCTTGCATACCATCAAATGCTCTGGCATCTTGTCTGAATCTATGGGTCCTTTCGAGAAATCTGCGATGCCCTCTATAAACTGTCTTATGGCTGTATTTCAAATATTCTGAATGAGTGTTGCCAGCACAATCAGGGCACCCATGTTTTCCTTTTGTCATGTACCCAGATAGTGATGCATAACCAGGAAAATCACTTATAGTCCACAAAAGGGCAGCATGTAGTTGAAACATCTCACATTTGGATGCATCGTAGGTTCGTACTCCATTGGTCCATAGGTCATTCAACTCGTCAATCAGAGGCTGGAGATAGACATCAATGTTATTTCCAGGTGAAGTTTTACCAGGTATGATCATGGACAAAATGAAGTTGGACGACTTCATGCACAACCAAGGAGGGAGGTTATATGGAATATGGTACCATCATACCATAAGGATTAAATCCGTCACTTGCCAAACCAAGTCTGACATTGCGCGAATCTAATGAAAATTGGGGATGATTGAAATCAAAATCCTTCCATGCTAGGGAGTCCGCAGGATGTCTCAATAACCCATCTTTAGTGCGACCATCCTTGTGCCATCTCATGTTAGCTGCTGTTTTTGAAGACATGAATAACCTCTGTAGTCGTGATTTCAAAGGAAAGTACCTCAATACCTTAGCGGGTATCTTTTTTCCCACCTTGAGCTTGCATCTTCCAATTGATTTTTTCCTTTTGATCACCTTGTACCTAGATGCATTGCACACATGACATGTGATATCATTAGCAAATTCTTTCCGATATAACATGCAATCATTAGGGCATGCATGAATCTCTTCGTACACTAGGCCCAGATCTTTAACAATTTTATCAGCTTCATAAAAACTGTTTGGAAGGGTATCTTGGTCAGGTAATGCAGCCTTAATTAATTCAAGCAACTGTTCAAAAACTTTGTTGCTTATGCCCCCCATACATTTCAGCTGCATAAGTCTTAATAAAAATGACAATTTCGTGAATTTCTTGCATCCTGGATATAGTTCTTTATCACCATCTTCACATAATCGATAAAATTTTCTCACTTCCTCATCAGGAATCTCATCGCGATCATTGACTCCGAATTCTGATTCAGTGCCTATAGGGTGCATCCCAAATGCATCATGCAACATACTATCGATATGATCACCTTCTGACTGCTCATTTTGAACATTGCTACTAGAGATATTTTGCGGAACTGAAATGTTTTCACCGTGAAAAACCCAATTGATGTATTGTTTCATAAACCCGTTGCATATAATGTGATCGCGAATTTCAGTTTTACCCAACCAACAAGTATTCACACAAAAATTGCAAGGACAAAGTATCATATTCTCTCTAGATTTGTTTCTAAATGCAAACTCAATGAATTGTTCACACCCATATTGGTACTCAGATGTAACCCTGCATGTTTGGGTTTATTGTATTAGAGCATTACCTAATTAGTGAACCACAAGTAATTATCGAAGTGATTAACAAATACAAAGAAACTATATATATGCTTCATACCTTGGAAGTTCTATCCAAGTCTTGTCCATTAGAAGAATCTGCATGAAATTAACAACAAGGAAGCAAAAAACAACTAGCAGTTCAAAATCTGTCCATTTTCTATCATATATTTTTTAATATACCCTCAAAGTGTACATGCATTTATTAGAAAGATCATGCTTAATTTGTACATTTAATGTCTAAAACTCTAGTTAACCTATTAGAAAGCACTTAAAGAATACCTTTTTGGTCTTACTACTAACCCTAAGTAGACTTGGCTTATGAAATTCATCCACCCTATAAAAAACCTAAATTGCAGCAACATCCAATTTATTTTTCGAAAGATATATTACAATTAAGTAGCAGTATATTCAATTAGAGATGGACCTAAATATTGCATCGAATAAAAATAACAATTATTGAGATGTTACGGTGAAGACTTACAATGTTGGAACTATCAGAGATAGCTCCCGAATGAACCTCTGTCTTGTTCCCTACAATTAGAATACAATTGATTAAAATTAAACAGTGATGCATATAATTATATTCCAAGAAACCAGAATTACTAAATATGATAGCCCAGAATTTGTGCCAGTGCAGTGCATTCTGGTATGCAACTTTTCTTAGTAGTTATGATTAACCATACCGCCGGTTCATCTCAGCATTGGCCAGCTCATACCACTACAGTACCCAGCTGTTATGTTAGCAAAATTGGAATTTTAATCTGTCTGGCAGAAGAAGGACACTTTTGCCCCTGTATCTTTTGTTATGTTAGCAACCTGTGTTACTGTTTAATTCTTTTTTATTTTATTTATTTTCACAAGTTGTTAAAATGAATCTGGTATGAATATAAATGCATGGGAAATCTGAAAATCAGTTCTATAAATGCACTCCGGTCAAAAGTTCTTAATTTTATGAGAAATTTATCTGTTCCCAAAAGAAAATAAATTTAGCCTGGACTTGTGATGCTAATTTCAAGAAAAACTTGGAATTAGTTGTTCTATTGAGAGTTTGACAAACAATTATAATGCCCTCTACTACGAACGTGTTATTTAGTAGGAATCTCAGTGGGTTATTTTGGAAAGCAATAAATAAGAAAATGTTTCTAGTAATTAATAAAATCTAGTAAAATTAACAAAGGTTTATTGTTTCCAGGAAAGGTAACTAATTTAACCTTAACCAGTGCAGTGCTCTCTCTCTCTGAGCGACCTCTGTAAAGTTCTCATTCTTCCTATAGCGAAATGCCTTTTTGTTCGGAAGATGTAGTTGCAAGGACCTCACCGAAGAGTATATCTTTCTCAAAGGAAAACACAAAATCGAATTAAGGAAAGCAAAGTCACGAAATTTGGTAAAAATTTGTACAAAATTCACCTCAATTTTTTGGTATAAAACTCACGAAATTGCTCAATTAAGAAATAAAGAAAGCATAGTTTATTACTATATCAAGAATCTCAATTAGGCGAAGTAAAATTACGAATCTCAAATTTTCTTTCAGTAAAGAATTCCAATTTTTTCATACTGTGAAAGTTGAGGAGACGGAGAAACGAAGAAAATTGAGACGTAGAAAGAGTGAAGCGCGCGAACGACGGAGAAGAGAGATTCACCCGACGGACTTGAGACAGACGAAGAAGAGAGAGAAGCGCGCGAACTTGAGCCAGAGAGATCGAAACAGTTATATATTGTGCGCGCGCGGAGAGATTCACCCGGCGATTTCGATCGCGCCGAGAAAACTGCATACCAAATCCCGGCAGTTTCGATCGCGCCGAGAAAACCACATACCATATCCCGGAGTTTCCTATCACGCCGAGCCCTTCAACGCCGCCCGATCTACACCGTATCCCGGCGTTTCAATTCGCGCCGAGCCTCACAGCGCCGTTAATTGCATAATTTGTTGTAGTGCTTCTCATTTAATCTCCTAACTTGATATCTATTTTAAATACAAGTAAATACCTATAAGTTACCTCCAGTTCAAATCAAGTAATAAAAGAAGCCAATCCCCAATTATTAGAACAAAAGTGATAAATCCCATTAATCTAACATTGTTCTCTTATGAAAAGGCTGAATTCAAGGGACAATCCAACTAAAACACTAATTTACAAACTCAAAGAGGAGGTCTTATGGCAGCTTCAGTTTTGTGAGGAGTGACATAAACAATATCAGGAAAATATGGGACTAAAGTGCCTATTTGACTAAGGAGAAGCACTGACAAGATGCTAGTAATAGTGTTCAAAATGGGGCTCTATTTCCAGCAGGAGGGTATTGGGCAAATACTTCAAGGACTAATGTGCTAGTACTTCTACAAAGAGTCTGACAAGCTTGCTTGAGAGGTGCTACAGCCTTGCACATGAGGGTACCAGCTAGCATACGAGCTAGAATTAGTGATGACAAATTGAAGCTTAAATTGAAGAAAAAACAAGTTTAAGAGGAGCAAAATAATCTAATCAACGAAGAAGCACAAGCAGCTAGAGTTAATGATAGATGAAATCAATTAACATTTGTACCTTCTCCAGTCATGATCGATGTTAGCAGCTCTTCCCGTGGAGTTTCTTGCACATCCGCTTCTTTCTCCTATGCTCCCGCTCCTGCTCGACTTTCCCGCGCAACAATATTCTCTCCTGCGAAAATGAGATTGAGAAAAGAGGTCAAAAAGAGAGAAAAAGTAGTATACAGCACGATTTGGAAAAATGAGAATCTAGTCGGAGTGAATTTTTTATTTCCCATCAATTTACGTTGTTTGGGGAGAAGTATGGGAAGAAAGGAAGGAACTTATTGGGATGAAACTGAGCATCCGAATGGACCTAGGATTTAGAAATGAAATTACAATCAAACCCTTCAGTTCTCATTTTGAACCCAAACATCCGAACAGGCCCTAAGCGATGTCATGAGGTCTATCTCCTGTAAATCCCCATATCTTTCTATGATCCACCTCAGAAGATTGAAATCACCTGACAAGAACCATGGTTTATTAATGAGATTAGCAAGATGTCCAAGTTTATGTATAAACATGCCCTTTTGCTCCTCTCTACTCGGCCCATAAACTGTGGTAACAATGAATTCTTTACCCCACAAATTTTGTTTTAGCACCACCGACACTGAGTGTTTTGTCACTCAACAATTCATCATCTCAAAGTTTCTTTTCCAAGCGATGAAACATCCACCTGATGTATTTAAGGTTTGGAGAGACAAAATTCCTATCGAAATAGGATGATTAAACTCGACCAATTAAAAGAAATCATCCGTCTTCCATTTGGATTCTTGAATACAACAAATCACACCTAGTACTTCTAATTAATTACTGCCCTAACAACATTGCACTTTTCTAGATTGCCTTGACATCTCACATTCCAAAAAACACTTTCATCTTTTTAAATAACATTTAAAAACAAAAAAAACATCACTTAGCAAAATCCTACAACTTAGATCGACAATAGACTGATATCGTTCCATGTGAGATAGCTCATCTGCCGGGTCTAGTTTGAATCGTTCCAATGGCTCTTCCTGTAGAAAGTCGGAACTCTTTGTACGGTCCGTGTAGAATAGTACACGGCCCGTGTATAAGTATACAGAAAGTGGAAATAGAGAAAGACACAAGATTTAACGAGGTTCGGCACCAATTCGGTGCCTACGTCCTCCACACCCAAACTCACACTTTTTTTATTATTTTTCTGATGATCGATTACATAGAGGAGAAGAGAATATATAGAGAGATTAGAGAGAATAGATAGATTTGTTTCCTAATAGATAGATATGTTTCCTAATAGAATAGATAGATTTGTTTCCTAATAGATAGATATGTTTCCTAATACAATTATCTAAAATGGGAATGTAATAACTCTGATTGATTCCCTCAGCTGTTGCCTTCCTTCTTTGAAGATATGGTCCATATAGGCAACGATATGGACCACCATTTATTTCAACACCCGCCCTTAAGTTGGTAGGTAGACATCTACCATACCCAACTTGGCAATTGAATCTTCAAAGCACTTGGTTGACACCGCCTTTGTTAACATGTCTGCCAACTGTTGTTCTGATCTTACAAATGGAAATGAGATGATCTTTTCTTCCAAATTTTGTTTGATGAAATGTCTATCAATTTTTATGTGCTTGGTCCTGTCATGTTGTACTGGGTTATGGGCTATCTCAATTGCTGACTTATTATCACAATGTAGTCGCATTTCTCCTTTTGGCCCATATTTCAATTCATTAATAAGTTTTCTCAACCACAACAACTCACATAGGCCCTTCGACATCCCTCTGAATTCTGCTTCTGCACTTGACAATGCAACCACATTCTGTTTCTTACTTCTCCATGTAACCAGGTTTCCTCCCACAAAGGTGAAGTATCCTGACATTGACTTTCGATCTATTCTGTCTCCAGCCCAATCAGCATCTGTGTATCCCCAAACGTCCAAGTGTCCATTTTTCCTAAACTGAATGCCTTTCCCTGGAGTTTTCTTTAGATACCGCAAAACTCTTATCACAGCATCCATGTGTTGTTTTCTCGGGTCCTGCATAAACTGACTGACCATGCTCACAACATATGCAATATCGGGTCTAGTATGGGATAGGTAAATGAGTTTACCTACTAATTTCTGATAGGCTTCCCGATCCACCTCCGGATCTTCTGGGTCATCTTCAAACTTCAGGTTCGGAATTGTGGGTGTATCAGCTGGCTTACAATCGAGCATCCCAACCTCTGCAAGTAAGTCAAGTGTATACTTCCTCTGTGATAGAGATACCTTCCTTTGAGCGCAGTACCTCTATTCCCAAGAAGTACTTTAGACCGCCTAGATCCTTCATCTCAAATTCCTGTGATAACTTCTGCTCGAGCCACTTGATTTCCATAGTATCGTCCCCTGTAATTATCATGTCATCAACATAGATAATTAAGATGGTTACCTTGCCTTGACGATGCTTGAAGAACAGAGTATGATCAGAATCACTTTGATTGTAGTTATAGCTCTTCATTGCCTTACAGAACCGCCCGAACCATGCCCCGGGGGGGGGGGACTGTTTTAAGCCATATAGACTCCGTTCCAACTTGCACACCAGTTTCTTGTTGTTTTGGTGGGAATATCCTGGCGGTAGATCCATATAGATTTCCTCTTCTAAATCACCATGCAAAAATGCATTCTTCACATCAAACTGATGTAGGGGCCAGTCAAGGTTTGCTGCAAAAGATAATAAAACTCGAACTGTGTTAAGCTTTGCAACTGGGGAAAAAGTTTCCTAGAAATCTATACCATATGTCTGAGTGTACCCTTTTGCAACCAACCGTGCCTTATAGCGCTCAACTTTACCTGTAGCATCATATTTCACAGAAAAAACCCACTTGCATCCTACTGTTTTCTTTCCAGTCGGAAGTTCTACCAAATTCCAAGTTTTAGTGGTTTCTAGGGCTTTCATCTCAGTTTCCATGGCTTCAACCCATTTGGGATCGTGTAGTGCTTCTCCCACAGTGTTTGGTACTCGAATTTTCGATAATTCCTTAGTAAAGGTTTGTACCAAGTTGGACAACCCTTCAGTGCTGGTATAGTTAGATATCGCATACCCTTCTTCGTTATACCTCTTTGGTCGTACATTTCGGTTGGCTCTAATGGGATACCTTCTTTCAGAGATAAGAGAACTTACCTCAGGAGCATCCTCAGGAGAACTTGAGAGTGGTATGTCATCTGAATCCTCGTGGGACTGTATCACATCTGCCTCTGGACTTTCTGCTTCATCAACCCGTGTACGGTCCGTGTCCTCTGATGTACGGACCGTGTAGTCGGCTGTGCGGTCCGCATCATCAAACACATTTTCTGGTGCCTGGTCATTGTCCTCTGGTATATGAACTGGGTTGGTGTTCTCCTGATTATCCCACCATACTTGGTAATCTGGTTCCCCTTGTACTGGTACTGGGATTGGTTGGTTTGGGAAACAAGATTCATTCTCTAAGAAAGTTACATCCATTGTGACATAGGTCTTTCTGGTTTCTAGATCAAAGCATTTGTACCCTTTCTGATTAGTCACATACCCAATGAACATGCATTTAATGGCACATGGTTCTAACTTTGTTCTCTTTTCTCACGAAACATGCACATATGCTACACAACCAAAAATTTTAGGTGCCAAGGTCAAGGTTGAAGGGATTTCTACAAATGAGGCCAGTTTTTGTAATTGAGTGAGAAAATTTAGGGTTCGTGAGGGCATTCTATTCATGAGGTATACAGCAGTAGATATAGCGTGGTTCCAGAAATTTTGGGGCACATGACTTTCAAACAATAATGACCGTGCAATTTCTAAAATATGCCTATTCTTCCTTTCGGCCACTCCATTCTGTTGGGGAGTACCAACACAGGATGTTTCATGAACAATTCTGTTATCTCTAAAATACTTCCACAAGAAATTATTCACATACTCCCTCCCATTATCACTTCTAAGAATCTTAATCTTTTTCCCAAACTGTCGTTGGACCAAATTCAAAAAATCTAGAAAGCATGTGGCAACTTCATCCTTAGTTTTTAAAAGATATAACCAGGTCATTCGGGTACTATCATCAGTAAACAAAACAAACCATCTTTCTCCATTAATAGAGGTAACTGGGGCTGGACCCCACACATCAGAATGAACTAAATCACCAAATTTCAAATTCTTAAAACAAGCACTAGGATACGTGTTTCTATGACTCTTACTTTTAATACAAGTTTCACATGAAATTTCAGAAATTGATATATTAGCCCATAATGACGGAAACATCTTCCGCATATAACCAACAGAAGGGTGCCCTAACCTCTTATGCCATAACAAAATATTATCTGTCTGAACACTCCGTCCAGTCAAACATGCGGAGCCAATACTCTCATCTTCAAGGTGATATAGTCCATTGTGCTTAATACCACGCCCAAGTATCTCCTTCGTGAGGATGTCCTGAAAAATGCAAAATTTCGGGTACATTAGAACAGCACAGTTTAAGTCTTCAGTTAATCTTCCCACTGATATGAGTCTCGTGGTCAGCGAAGGGACTAGTAGTGTTTCTTTTAGACATAGAGATGAAGTAGCAGAAACATTTCCCGACCCTATAACTGGTGATTTAATCCCATTTGCACTCACAATTTCTTTCCTGTTTGATTCGTGGATTTTATCTAGATCAGAATCTAGATAGGTCATATAATCAGTTGCTCCCGAGTCTATTACCCATTTTTCTAGATTATGTGCAATAAAAGCATTACCTTTCTCAGCACCACTCTCTGTACCTTCAACAAAATTTGCTAGTGTCAGAGATGCTTGTCCGGTGTTGCTTCTGTGGCTCGGGTTCTGACCTGTACGGTCCGTGTACACTGTCTGGTGAGCCTGTCCCTTCTTACCTGCTCCTTTTCTCTCCTTCAATTCATGCCACCAGTCTGGATAGCCATTCAGCTGAAAGCACGTCTCTCTAGTGTGTTTTGGATTGTGGCAGTGAGTACATCCACCTCCTTCAACTCGTTTCCCTTTTCCCTGGTTTGTTTTAGTTTTAAGAGAAAGAGATACCTCAGGAGCACGGGCCGTGTGACTACCTGTGCGGTCCATGTTCCAGTTTGTCCGGTCCGTGTTCCAGCCTGCACGGTCCGTGCCCTTCACTGCCATAACAACAGAGTTTGAGTTACTGTTGCCACACATCACCTTTTGCCGCATCTCCTCCCGTCTAATTCTGGCATATGCTTGCTCGATAGTTGGAAGAGGTACCATTTGTATTATGTCGGCTCGAGTGCTATCCAAACGATCATCTAGCCCGGCAAGGAACTTGTACACACGATCTTGCTGGACCCATAGGTTGTGCCTCTCGATATCCATCGTGCATGTCATGGGATTTGGCCTCCTGAAGTCAATTTCCTTCCACAACCCCTGTAATTCATTATAGTATTTCTCCAACGACCCCCCCTTTTGATACAACATATAAACCCTCTGCTGAAGATCATAAATTTGAGAGGAGTCACATCCATCAAAAAATGTTGTGGCTAAAGCATCCCATACCTCCTTTGATGTGGGATACCAATGAAAATTACCAATCAAAGCTGGATCCAAGGAATTTAGAATCAAACCTTTCACCATCGAGTCGTGCATCTTCCACTGTTCATACCCCACATCGCCTACTAAGGGTGCTTGTTTGTCCCCCTTCACATATCCCAACTTGCCCTTGCCGGCCAAATGCGTCTCCATCATGGACAGCCACAGGCCATAGTTGTTTCCGTCGAGTTTAACAGTGGTCGAGTTAATTGGTACGTCAATCGGTACGGCAGTCGCCTTCTGTGAGGAGAGAAGTTCCTTCAGCGCTTGAAGCAGGGTCATGTCAGCGCTGGGGTCTGGGATCTTCTCTCCATTTGTCTTCATGCTAGGGTCGTCCATCTCAAATTTCCCTTGTTAGATCTACACCTACGCCTGGCGCTCTGATACCATGTAGAAAGTCGGAACTCTTTGTACGGTCCGTGTAGAATAGTACACGGCCCGTGTATAAGTATACAGAAAGTGGAAATAGAGAAAGACACAAGATTTAACGAGGTTCGGCACCAATTCGGTGCCTACGTCCTCCATACCCAAACTCACACTTTTTCTATTATTTTTCTGATGATCGATTACATAGAGGAGAAGAGAATATATAGAGAGATTAGAGAGAATAGATAGATTTGTTTCCTAATAGATAGATATGTTTCCTAATAGAATAGATAGATTTGTTTCCTAATAGATAGATATGTTTCCTAATACAATTATCTAAAATGGGAATGTAATAACTCTGATTGATTCCCTCAGCTGTTGCCTTCCTTCTTTGAAGATATGGTCCAGATAGGCAACGATATGGACCACCATTTATTTCAACACTTCCATTTCCAAGTCATCAATGCCTAGTTGGTCCAGTCGGCTCTGAAGTTGAGGCTTCATTTGGGTTGGACTCGAGTAATAATAGTTGGTATCTACTAACTCAAATACAAAATAACAATTCAAAATAGTGCTAATCCGGGAACTATTCTTCACCTGTCCAACTCAGATTTTTTTTTAAAAATATAATTAAAAAAAATAGTTTTACCAAACCAATATGATTACATTTTTTTTACAAAAACCATAAGAACCGAATTGCCAATTCGGTCCGCTTGGTTTTTTTTTGGAACCGAATTGGCAATTCGGTCCCTATTGATTTCACAAATTTTCACAAAAAACTGTGTTGCCGTTTGTGTACCTAGGGACCGAATTGCCAGTTCGGTCCAGAGTTTTTTTAGTCTGGACCAAATTGGCAATTCGGTCCCAACTTTTTTTTTTCTTTTTTAGGGTTTGTTGAATTTCTCACATGTGTATCATATATCATATCAGATGTAGGTCAAATTAAATTTGAAACCGAAAGACAATTAAATAAGAAAATTTTACAATTGTGCCATCTTTTTTCAAAACATAGAACAAAATACCCTCCTCTCAAAATTCTTAACAAAATGCCCTTGTGGACCCCACTTTTCTCCTCTCTTCCCTTCCCTCCCACTTCTCCCTATTTACTTTTCTTTATTCTTTGTGTAAATAGAAAAATACAACTATAATTTCATCATTTTGAATTATTTTTATCTTTTTGGTGTATAACTAATTAGAATTAAAAATTGTAGAGTAAAATTTAATTTGCTTAAATAAAAAAGCATAATATTAGCTTATACGTGGAATCTTTCCAACATATATAGATCATTTTAAAAATGATTAAAATACATAGTATTAACTTATTTTATAAAATATTTTTAATTTACATATTTTTTTATCGTAGACATTTTATCTAGTTTATTCATTTTAAAATTTCATATTCCTACTTTTAACAATTATAAGAATTTTATCACATATCATGTTAATAACAATTTAAATTAGGATTGGTCAATTGAAAAAATAATTTGATCAATTAGATTCTTTAATGAAATAATAATGTGGTCAATTGAAAAATAATGTAATTATATTTTTGTACTTTTCATTCTTTACTGTATTATTTTTATTTTTGTCGATCATTTAACTTAATTTCTGCTTAACTATTTAATTTCTAGACTATTTACTCAACTAAGTTAAACTGGGGAAAATTGAATTTAGCTATTTCACCTTGTTATCAATAATAAGTAATGTACCTTTAGCCTATTACTTGCTTATGAATTTAGGTTTTTCTCCTCCGACTTTCCAGTTTGCCCATAAATAATTAATTTCATATAAGCATAAATTAAATTAAATAGTCTAGAAAAAAATACGTTAAAGAATGAAAAGTACGGAAATATTCAATCGACCACATTATCATTTCATTAAAGAATCTAATTTATCATATTATCATTTCTATTGACCAATCATAATTTAAATTGTTCTTAACATGTGACGTGATAAAATTCTTATAATTGTTAAAAGTAGGAATTTGAAATTTTAAACCGAATAAACTTGATAGAATGCATATGTACAAAAAACAATATGTTACAAGATTTTATAAAATAATTTAATACATTGTATTATAATTATTTTTAAAAGGGCCCATATGCTGAAAAGATTCTTATGTATAAGCTAATATTATGCTTTCTAATCTAAGCAAATAAAATTTTACACTATAATTTTTAATTCTAATCAATAATACACAAAAAATTTTAAAAAATTTAAAACATGAATGAGATCATAGTTGTATTATTTTACTTAAATAAAGAACAATGGGGAGTAAATAGGGAGGGGTGGGAGGGAGGGAGGGAAAGAGAGGAGAAAAGTGGGGTCACAAGGGCATTTTGTTAAAAAAATTAGAAGGTTTGTTCTATGTTTTGAAAAAGAAGGACATTATGTAAAATGTCCTAATTAAATACGTCTTTTTAGCCGGACACTTTTTTTTTATCTCTCATAGAGGATATTAGATGAAATTTGATCTACTCTATTTCATTTTCAATTTTTTTGGCACAATCTAGCGAGTAAGAATTACACATCTTAGTTAAAATTTGTGAAATCAACAGAGATCGAATTGTTAATTCGGTCCAAAAAAAAAAAAATCAAGTGAACCGAATTGGCAATTTAGTTCTTATGGTTTTTAAAAAAAAATAATTATGTTGGTTTGATAAAAATATTTTTTTTAATTATATTTTTTTTTAAAAAAATTGATCCAACTCCAAGGTGACGTGGAAAGTTAAAAAAGAGTCCTTCCTTTAGCGTAACTCGACACCAATGTACACACAGATAATTCGCGCTATACTGACAGTGCATCAATTGATGGCTTCCTGATTGATGTCCCAATTTCCCACGTCTTCCCCAGCATTCCATAACCACCCAAAGAGATTTCTTCTTACACCCGGCTTATATAGTCCAAAACCCTATTATCTCTCTTTCCTGCGGGACCCATGTAATTAATGAAGAGAAGACGTGATATGCTCCTGGAGCACCCTGCTTCCAGCTTCTCTCTCCCTAACCACTTCTTAGTAAAACACTAGAACCCTCCCACTCCCCCAGGAATTCTGTCAATAAACCCCACTCTCTATTCGATGGCTGATGATCCACCAGAGCACGATCGGCCGGAGGTGGTTACAGTACCGGTACGGCGGAGTTTACCATTTTTTACAGCACAATCACAGTTTGCACCTTCGGGCGAGTATCACCAGTTCCCGGAGACAATCGCCGGACACTCCCCTGTCGTTATTAATGCAACCCCTGTGAGTTCCAAACCTTATGTGGTTTGTTTCTTTCTCGTATGGTTATGATTACGCTTTGGATTTTGTTGTAGTAAATGCTCTTTAGTTAGAGATTGTCTTGATTTATGTTTTGTTATACTCGAAAACGGAAGTAAATTTAGCTAGACCATAGACAATTCGTTAGTTGACATTTCTTTTGTTCCTACGTCGATTTGTTGTACTTGTACAGTTCTTCCCTATTTCAATTTTGTACCATGACAATTTTTTTACCGCAAAAAGTTGTTCGTATGTGTTCCGAAAATTAGTTAGCACTGTCAACTTTATCTATTTTTTATTCAGTTACATTGAAGCAAAATGGTTCACCTGTTCAGTTGGCTAATTTGTATAAACCACTTCAGTATCATAGACATGGAGCTTTTTAGTGCAAATGTTATAATATCGAAGCCTGATGAGGCAGAAACTTTAGGAGGATTGTATACAATACATGGTTACTTATCATTGCAGATGAAGCGAAAGATGGAAATGAAGGATAGGCGCACATCAGGAACAGGAAATGAAGGTCTGAGCTAATAGTTTTGAGAGAACAGTCGCTATCCAAAAAAAAAGAGTAAAAAAGACCAGCATTATCATACCTTATGGAAGGCCCTAACATTTGATCTGATCCGAGCCTAAAAAAAGAAATATCAAATTGGGTTGTTGCCTTACTGGTATATATATATACTGCTCGCTTGACAGTACCGATACTCAGACATGATATGCCTGATAGCAAGTACTATCCGCCAAATAAACAGTACTAGAAACAATTCTCAAACTGCTAATGCTTGGTTATTTGCAATTACCCAACCGCCAATTAAGTATCATAATAATTCCCTTAACTACAGTATCTGCCACCCCGTGGTATAC
This sequence comes from Carex parvula, assembly GCA_025461045.1. Lineage (NCBI taxonomy): Eukaryota > Viridiplantae > Streptophyta > Magnoliopsida > Poales > Cyperaceae > Carex > Carex parvula. The sequence continues at coordinate 1,173,373 of JAJGRW010001301.1, read as the reverse complement.
TCTAATATGGTTTACTACAGTGGTATCAACCTGCTAATGCAGGACCTCTTAGTTAGATCCCCTTTTTTCTAACTTCTTCATTTTCTTTTTTATTTCTGTAGAATCTCCTTGCAAATCTACTCGTACTCCTAATACATGCCGCTTTGATAGCTCCTTAGGTGATTCTCATATTCTTTTTAAGGGGTAGTTTCATGTTTACCTTCAAAACCAAAATGTAAAGTATTACTGACCCTGAGAAATTAGAAATAACAGTAGCTGAAGTATCTGGAATATTTTTGCTTCCAATTTTTGTGGCTCCCAAAACAGTTGGTTCTTTTCAAGTTAGATACAACATGACAGCTGGTGTCAAAAATAATTGCGAAAGAAAACTGATATTATGTGTTGTGTTCTATTAACTTATCATTGTAACATAAAGTCATTTGTCCCCTATAAGATTATGTAATATCCAACGGTTTAAACTTATTGGCTTTTGATGGATGGCATATGATTTTTAAATTGTGCAAACTTGTATACCTGACCTTTCTTCAATTTTGTTGAGTTTTGAATCTAATTTTCGCCGTTGTTAAAAATGTTGTGAGTCAATATGAACTATCTCTGCAGCTACATCTCTGTTTTACAAGGTTATCTGCAGTTTATTGTTGAATTTACTAGTTATGTTTTACTTAGTGAGGGTGACTAAGAAGTTCTTGGAGTTATTTGACAAAGCACCTGACAGCTCTCTTGATCTCAACAAAGCTGCTGAGACACTAGAGGTTAGTTTTTATATTAATTGAACTGCACTGGTACATTAGCTGTATTTGCAGATTTTTGGAGTTATTTGACCATGGCTACAATTTTAAGATCATAAAAGCTTCAGGAAAGACCAAAATTTTAGCAAATCCCGTTATTGTTATTAATGGTAGATACCGGCAAGGAGGCAACTGACTTTCTCAGAACCATATCAAGATTTTGTGCTATTTGGGCAGTTGAATATTTGGAAAGCGAGGAAGGCGTCATGCATGCCATATTTCATTGTGTAGTTCCAGATAAAAAACTGTTAGAAGGCACAACACCTATAAAGAGAGATCATTCTGAAATTCTTTCTCTGACTCTCTCTCTCTCTCTCTCTCTAGGTCCCTAAGAGGCGGTTGTATGACATAACTGGTGTACTTGAAGGGATTGGTTTAATAGAGAAGAAACATAAGAATGCTATATGCTGGAAGTACTCTCTCTCTCTCTCTCTCTGTAGATTATGTACTTCTTTAATAATACTTTGTCCTAGCAGTACCATTTCATGCAATCAGAATACAAAAGACTCGTCTTTGCTGGAAGGATATATTAGTATGGTACCGGGGTGCAACAGTTATTAATAATAGCAACATTTTTAGTTTATTTAATTATCTTGTTTTTGTCCTTGTAGGGCCAGTCATATGTATGGAATATCTACTAGCGTTGTGGCAATCCTCACTAGTGTAATTATTAATTTTTTTTTTTCCTTGATTTTATCTTTATGAATTTCCAATTTAAACAAAAACAGGATCCAAGAAGAACCCAATTCAGAATTGAATGCTTCAGTTGCTAGGCTGAAGGTACATTGCCTTTTATGTTCTTACCTCTCCTATCCCAACGCTCCTTTTTAAGAATATCAAGTTATAAATTTTGCTTGAATTTTTAATCAAGTTTTATTGTTGTATCATAATTTCTATTGAGCTGCTCGATCGAAGTACTGGTAGAGTAAGGCACAGTATACATTTTCTGTATTTTGTAAAATTAGAGCATCAATTCACATTGAAGGCTTAATTAAGAATAGTTCTGATAGTTATTTGAAATTAGTGAGACTTAAATGACACTAAAATCTTGTTTATGACACTTCATTTTACAATAGCTGCATATTCCTTCTCAAAATTGCACTTCTTCAGGCTAGCATTGAAGATTTAATTTCGAAGGAGCACGAACTAGATGAACAGATAAGGTTTGGACATGATCTAATTTTATTATGTGGTTGTTAGTAGCTGACTTGCTGTGCAAAAGATACTGGTACAATACCTGGTCCATACCAAATTTGTGTAATTATTATATTTTTAGGTTCTTTATGACTTTCTTTACTGGTTGAGATGTATCTTGTATAAACTCTATAATTTTATTGATCCTGACCATTGTTATGATATAATGCACAGTACTGGTTCCCTTAACACTGCTTCATCTCTTTTATTTTTTAACTTTTTAATTTTTCAGTGAAATGCAAGGAAGGATAAAGAAGTTTATCGAAGATGAGAAAGCTCAAAAGTAAGATGAGAATACTGTTATGCTATTACTTCTGTTACAATTTTGTAGTATTCGATTCTGTTAATTTCAAGTTTGCCCTGTAAAAGAAATATTTTTTCTAAATAAAATTCTGACATGATCACAGATTGCTTTTCCTAACAGAGAGTGACTTGAAGGGACTACCTGGCTTCAAGGTACTCCTGCACTTGTTTTCATTAGATCTGCTTGTAAATTGCACCAACCACTTTGCTATTTTGCAAGTTAGGCCCATTATTTATCTAATTTGCAACCTGGTCTTAGTTTTGTTTATTCTGGTTTTATTCAAAGTAACTATTTGATATTTGGATTAAAAGTCAGGTAAGCTTAAACCCAACTAGTATTGTTCTTTTTTTCTCAGAACCAAACTCTCATTGCGGTTAGAGCTCCCCAAGGAACAACTCTTGAAGTCCCAGACCCTGACCAGGTTAGATTTGTCTTTTCTTCAACATAAAATTAGTAAATTTCTATTTTCAAATCCTTGTAATATTCTAAAAGTTTGTCCCTTAATATAGCGCGGTGATGGTACACAGATGAGATACAGATTTATTGTTAGAAGCAATGCAGGTCCAATACAAGTGCACCTTGTCAGGTTAGCATTTGTCTTTTTGAAAGAAAGATATTATATTTCTCATGCTTAGTTTGAGCATATTTCATAATGCAATGACATCATTCATCTTGGTGTATTTTGAATTTAGTAAATTACAAGAAGATTTCGGCGGTGCAGCTGAAAATTCAATGGCATGTCTTGGTGCAAACGTGCAAAGTGAAACAATTCCTTCAGATGATGCAAATTCAGTAATTCTCATGAGCAACTTTTTTCTTTGGGATTTCTGCAATTTAAATAAAAGTTTCACCCTATTTGTAAATAACAACAAACCAGACAATAAGCAACCAAAAAGACTGAAACAACCCTACCAATCTGCTAAAATTTGGTAACTACAAATCCAGATGTGGTTGACTTTAGCTCCATTTGGGGCTTAGAGAAAGAAAATCAGACCATTAATAAAAAATTTGACTCATTAGGAGTTTTGGCAAAATTATGAGAACTTAACATAATGTTACAATTTGGTAACTACTAGGGGTGAAAACAGGTCGGATATTATCTGACCTAATCCAGATCCGTATTCGAAAATTAGATATTGATATCTGATATTCCGTGCGGATAGTGGTAGGGATATGGTTTTAAATTTTAATTATCCGTATCCGAACAGTAGATATATACCAAATAATTTAATATATATTATGAAAAAATTTATAATTAGATAAATATTATGAACTTTCATATTTTTTTAATAATATTTATATGTTTTTTTATAAATAATAGTATTGAAAAACGGATATCCGATCTGTATCCGTATCCAGGGAAAAAAAAATCGGATACGGATATGGCTTTACCACTATCCGATCCGTTTTCACCCCCAGTAACTACCCCCACAAACCCCTCCCCCCCCAAATAAATAAATAAAAGGAAAAAGGTACACAGCATGGTTATTGTTGGCATAATATGTCGTATGTTATTACTAAAACAAGAAATCAGTATTATTTGGAAATATGGTACGGTGCCAGTATGAAAATTGGTGGGATCAAGCCAATGGTAAATCTTATTCTATTGTAATTGTTGATTATGTTTATTCTGAAACGTCTAATATTCTCCTAAAAGAATGATGTTTTGGTTGACAGGATGTTACAGATTACTGGCTTTCATCAGACCCAGGATTTAGCATCTCTGACCTTTGGGACCTATCCCGTATCCTTTCTTTGCTATACCAGTTAAATTTCCATTTCTAAGCTAATCCACAAATTGGTCTACTTGACCCAATTAGGTATACCATCTGATTTGGAGGGTGGGGACCAGTTGCCCATATTAGTAGTTTAATAAACATTTCACATCTTTTATATAGCTTTTGTGTATCCAAGTAAAAGAATGAAAAATCCCATTGTTGTTTGAAGGGCTTCTCAAATTACACCCCACACTTGATTCTATTTTCAGATAACACCCAAGGTAATTTAGTATTTCAATCCTGATATGTATGTTCTTAAGTTCATGTGGTTATTTATAAAAAAAAAAAAGAATACGTCTTGTTAGCTTATAGTTTGATATTTTTTTTTTCTGTTTTCTTAAGGAGAAGGAGAGGTCAAGCCAGTAAAATTTTAGATTTACTTTTTTATTTATAAGCAATATACGAGAAATATTTGTCTCACCTGAAGTGCATCAAAATGTTGAGTGTGCATTTATCAGAAAACCCCCTCTATTTATGGTTGAACTTAACAGACAAAACAGCTGAGGTTAAATGGGACCATTTTCTAGCAAGTGAAGTGCCAACAGTACGACCTGGCAGAGATAAACTATGCAGCACAGATCTCGATGCACTCACTAGATTCTAATTGAAAGGAAAGCCTGTTTACAGAAGCTAACATTTTAACATATAGAGGAAAATGTTTTTTTGTGCTTCAAGCTATAGAATAGTCCTAACAGAGTTTGAATGACCAACTTGGGTTGCCATCTTTTGTATGCACGTTAGTATATGTGTTTAGTATGGATGGATTATTCAATTTCAAATGTTAATTTTTCCTATTACAGTATGAAATGAGGTTCTTATAATGCTTGATTCATTCTAGTATTTATACCCCTTTGAAGCATGTTATCTCGGACTTGATTGGTTGCTTTTGATGAGAAGCGGAACTAGAGAAAATATTATGGGTAATGTAAAATTGATTTTCATTCGTAACATGGAAATTTTACATTATTGGCTCCATTTTACATTTGACCCCCCATAGTTAGAAAATTTAGTTCCGCCTCTGATTTTGACAGCATGTCGAAATATACCCTTGAAGCCATGATTTAAGTTTAGGGATTGTGTTGTTTTATAGCATCCCATTTAATTGGCAGGTCATTTTAAACTATACTGAGTAGTTTATCTAGTTGAACACAAAACAAAAATGAAAAAAAATAAAAATAAAAAAGGTTTCTGTGGAAGTGATACGAGAGAAGGGAACGATATAAGAAAAAATATGTATCTTTTTAATCTCACGTTTGCAAGTTTTGAAGATCAAGCTCATTTTGTACAAGTAGAGCATACATTACTAATTAAATTAAATTAATGTCCAGGTTTTTAATAAAATGTTGATTTACAGTGTACTGGTCGCGTAGTTGAATGAAATGTTGATTTTTCATGAACTAACTTCATTACAAAAATTATATACAGTGCAAAAGAAAAGTACATAAATTGTACAGATATAGCAAATACTGTAAACATCGACGACGCGTTTTCATTTATTTTTCACATATATAAAATCCAAAAAATTATTAAATAAACTATATAGGCAAAACAAAAAAGAGTACAAAATATAAAAAATATATTGCTAAAAAATAAAAATCATAAATGTAAACTAATTTCATAACCTTATATGCTTGTATCAAACTTTCTAAATACCTGTAATAAAAATGATACATTTAAAAACTCATATAAAGTGAACATTAAAAAGATACATATAAAGTGAATATTAAGCAAAGAATTTTAGCAGATATATTCACAATTTAAATTGAGCAATACAAGAATTAAATTTGAAGTTGATATATCCATACAAGAATTAAATTAAACATTAAGCCGTAAGTTCTAATCCATACACGAATTAAATTGAACTTCCAAAATGTAGATTGCCACATCAAATGTTTAGAAAAAATAAAAAAGTTTCCAAATATATACCTTCAATTTTATAAGATCAGATTTTTCTTTTTTTTACAAGTTAATCTTCTTTCTAAAAAGATGGGAGTAAAATGAGGGGAGGAAAAACATTTACATTGGTGGGTCCCACAAGGTCATTTTGATAAAAAAAAAATTGAAGAGAGGGTATTTTGTTTGAACCTTTTGGAAAGAAGGTTATTTTTATTATAAAACAAAACAAAACACAACTTGAGAGAGGCTAAATCTTATTCTATATTATATCTCCATCTATATCTCAACATCAACTATTTACATAATCTCTATTTATAGGCTAGAGAAAGCAACTGAAAAGCCATACAATTAACAAGATAATTAATATAAAACACTATCTAATAGATAGTGGATGAGGTGGAGAAGGTGAAATGTCTACTATTATTATTTCATAACACTCCCCCTTAGATATTTTACCTTATATTATACACTATTAATATTGTACTGCAGGACAAATATTAATTTGGTACTATAGGACCAATTTGAATTAATTGATACTTCCGGATTAGTTATGCTGCCTCATTAAAAACCTTACTAAGAAAAATCCAGTGGGACAAAACTTAGTGAAGGAAAAAAGAGTGCAGCGTGTATAATACTCCCTCTCATTTTAACATATATCTTTTAAGCGACGGATGCCGATCTTCTGTGAAAGTTGCTCAAAAACTTTTCTTGGCAATAATTTTGTGAATAGGTCTGCCAAATTATCACTTGATCTGATTTGACAAACATATATCAAGCCATCCTTTTGTAGATCATGAGTTGAGAAGAATTTTGGCGAGATGTGCTTGGTTCTGTCACCTTTAATATATCCTTCTTTGATTTGAGCAATACATGCTGCATTATCTTCATATAGTACTGTCAGACTTCCTTTGATTGACTCCAGCCCGCATTCCTCCTGGATGTGTTGGATCATTGATCTTAACCAGACACATTCTTGACCAACATCGTATAGAGCAATTAATTCGGCATGATTTGATGATGTTGCCGTGAGTGTCTGTTTTATCGATCGCCATGAAATTGAAGTACCGCCATATGTAAACACATATCCGGATTGTGATCGAGCTTTATGCGGGTCTGATAAATATCCTGCATCTGCATACCCAACTAATTTGGACTTTGTATCTTTTTGATAAAATAGTCCCATATCACGTGTCCCGCAAAGGTAACGAAATACATGTTTAATTCTGTTCCAATGTCAGCGTGTTGGATCAGAACTATATCTTGCTAGTACATTTATAGAAAAAGCAATATCAGGTCTCGTATTATTAGCAAGATACATCAAAGCCCCAATTGCACTTAAGTATGGTACTTCTGGACCAAGAACTTTTTCATTCTTTTCTCGGGGACGGTAAGGATCCTTTTTTATATCAAGTGATCGGACAACCATTGGTGTACTTAAAGGATGAGCTTTGTCCATATTAAAACGTTTCAACATCTTCTGGATATAGTTTGATTGATGGACAAAAATACCATTATACAAATGCTCGATCTGCAGGCCGAGACATAATTTTGTTATTCCAAGATCTTTCATTTCAAATTCTTTCTTTAGTAATTTTGCAGTCTTTTCGATCTCTTCAGGAGACCCAATGATATTTAAATCATCAACATATACTGCAATAATTGTAAAACCTGAGATTGATCTTTTAATAAAAACACATGGACTAATTACATTATATTTATATCCTTCTTTTACGAGATATTCACTGAGTCGATTATACCACATTCGACCTGACTGTTTTAGTCTATATAAAGATTTTTTTAACTTTATAGAATACATTTCTCGAGGTTTTAATTTCAATGCTTCAGACATTTTTAATCCTTCAGGGACTTTCATATAGATATCATTATCAAGTGATCCATACAAATAAGCTGTGACTACATCCATGAGGCGCATTTGAAGGTTTTTAGTGATTGTGAGACTGATTAAAAATCTAAGAGTTATTGCATCCACTACAGGTGAATATGTTTCTTCATAATCAACTCCTGGTATTTGTGTAAAACCTTGTGCCACAAGCCTTGCTTTATATCTCACAATTTCATTTTTCTCATTCCTTTTTATTGCAAATACCCACTTGTAACCTACAGGGTTAACATCTTTTGGGGTTAAGACTACAGGTCCAAAAACATTGCGCTTTTCAAGCGAATCTAATTCAGCCTTCAGGGCATCTTTCCATTTTGGCCAATCATTTCTGTGCATACACTCTTCAGGAGTTTTTGGCACATAATCTTCCTCATTTAGCACATCAATTGCTATAGCATATGCAAAAATTTCATCAGTACATGTTTCATTTCGGTTCCATATTGTACCATTCTGTACATAGTTTATTGAGATCTCATAATCACTAGGTACCTGAGTTTCTTCTGGAACTTCATCAACCTCTTATGGGGTTTTATCAATCTCTTCTGGGCTTTTATTAATCTCTTCTGGAGTTGCACCAACTGCTTTATTCTGCTCTTTCTTTTGTCGTGGATTTTTATCTTTAGAACCAATTTGTCTTCCACGTTTTCTCTGTATAGTTACCTCTGCTGGGATTACATCAATTCGAGCAGTTGCATTTAAAGCTGGTACATGTGATTTAGTCACTCTTTTTGTATCTGTAAATGCATCTGGTAACTCATTTGCTATTATTTGCAAATGTATAATCTTTTGAACTTCTGATTCACATTGACCACTTCGGGGATCAAGATAAGATATTGAGGATGCATTCCAAGTTATTTCTTGTTTTACCAGCTTTTCTTTTTCTCTTCCTAAGATTGGAAATATTGTCTCATCAAATTGGCAGTCAGCAAAACGTGCTGTAAAAACGTCTTCAGTTAATGGTTCTAAATATTTAATAATTGATGGAGAGTTAAAACCAATATAAATTCCCAATCTTCTTTGTGGTCCCATTTTTGTACGTTGTGGTGGAGAAATTGGAACATACACAGCACAACCAAAAATTTTAAGATGGGACAAGTTTGGTTCTCTTCCAGAGACCAATTGTAATGGAGAAAATTTATGATATGCAGTTGGTCTTAATCTAATAAGTGCAGCAGCATGTAAAATGGCATGTCCCCATGCAGAAGATGGTAGATTACATTTCATAAGTAATGGTCTAGCAATCAGTTGCAATCTTTTAATTAATGATTCAGCTAAACCATTTTGTGTATGTACATGAGCCACTGGATGTTCTACCTTAATCCCAATTGACATACAATAATCATTAAATGATTGGGATGTAAACTCTCCTGCATTATCAAGCCGGATACTCTTAATTTGATAATCCGAAAAATTTGCTCTCAATTGGATTATTTGTGCTAATAGCCTAGCAAATGCAACATTTCTTGTGGCTAATAGGCAAACATGTGACCATCGAGTTGATGCATCAATTAAAACCATAAAATATCTAAATGGTCCACATGGAGGAGAAATAGGCCCACAAATATCTCCTTGAATTCTTTCCAAAAATGAAGGAGATTCATTTTCAATTTTATTTTTAGATGGCCTAATTATCAGTTTTCCAAGAGAACATGCTGCACATGATAAATCTTTTGATAATATTATTTTCAGATCATTTAGGGGATGCCCATTTGCACTTTCAATTATTCTTCTCATCATAATGTTACCTGGATGACCTAATCTGTCATGCCACAGAGTGAACATCTTTGTGTCAAGTAACTTCTGGTTACTTACCATATTTGATTCTATTGGATTAATGTTCGTACAATATAATCCAGAGGATAAAGCTTTTAGCTTTTCCAATATGATCTTCTGGCCATATTCAATGGATGTAATTTGGAGATATTCAATATTATTTTCAGTCATGGTTTCAAGATGATAACCATTACGTCGAATATCTTTAAAACTTAGTAAATTTCTTCTGGATTTACTAGAGTATAATGCATCATTTATAATTAATTTTGTTCCTTCAGGTAACAATATACAAGCTCTTCCGGAGCCCTCAATTAAATTACTAATACCAGAAATTGTATTAACATGTGTCTTTGCAGAAGACAATAGAGAAAAATATTTCTTGCTTTTTAGTATTGTGTTTGTTGTTCCACTGTCTACTAGACATTCATCTCTAATATTTACCATAGCTCTTTTGGAGTCTCCAATCATATTCTTTTTCCTTTGAACATAAAAGAAAATGTATAAGATTAAATAAAAGGAAACTAATTTTATTTCATGAGAAACATCGACTTACAACATATAAATAAAAACTAAACTTATTATAAAGATGAGAAACATCGACTTACAACATATAAATAAAAACTAAACTTATTATAAAGACTAAAACAAATGAAACTAAAACTATTTCATAATATTAATTTCTTCATTAACATTTTCAAAGAAATCAGAAACATCTAGGTGTGTATCCATAAGCAAATCATTTGGGTCATTTTCAATGAAATTTGTTTCTACTGCTTGTCCCTTTTTCTTGATAGATGCTTGGTAGAGTTCAACTAAATGTTTAGGAGTACGACATGTGCGTGACCAATGGTTTGTCATACCACATTTATAGCAAATATTTTCAGATTTCTTAGAAGATGATGAGTTCTTTCCCTTTTCATATCTCCCCGCATTATTTTCATTTGATTTAGGATTATGACCATCACGTCGCCAAACATTATTGCGACCACGTCCACGACCTCCTCGGGGGCCGCGACCACGTCCTCTTCCACGACCTCCTTTAAATGATGTTATTTTCTCTCCAGGGAATGATGTCGCATTCGCTTCAGGGAATGGACTAGAACCAGTGGGTCGTGACTGATGATTTCTCATCAAAAGCTTGTTATTTTGTTCCGCAACAAGAAGACATGATATCAATTCTGAATATTTTTTAAAACCACGTTCTCGATATTGCTGCTGCAAGAGCAAATTCGAAGCATGAAATGTAGAGAATGTTTTCTCTAGCATGTCTTCATCAGTAATCTTTTCTTCACATAATTTTAATTCAGAAGTTATGCGAAACATTGCGGAATTATACTCACTCACAGATTTAAAATCTTGTAACCTTAAATGAATCCATTCATAACGAGCTTTTGGGAGGAGTACTTGTTTTTGATGGTCATATCTTTCTTTTAAATTTGTCCATAGTTCTAACGGATCTTTCACCGTTAAGTATTCAGTTTTTAAATCCTCATGGAGATGATGACGGAGAAATATCATTGCTTTGGCTTTCTCCTGCTGGGAGGTATTATTTTCAGCTTTTATTGTTTCTCCAAGATTATTTGCGGTAAGGTGGATCTCAGCATCGAGAGTCCACGGGAGATAATTCTTGCCCGATATATCAAGGGCAGTGAACTCAAGTTTTGTAAGGTTTGCCATAAGTACTACAAAATAAAAAAAAATGCTACTATTATTAACAAATTTAATTGAATATGCATTTGTGTTAGATATATATAAAAAAAAAAACGATTCAAGAAAAAAAAATCTTAATAACTTCAGGTTATTAAGAGAATTAAATATTGGAGACATTTTATTGATTTGATAACTTCCGGTTATCATAAATATTAATAACTTTCTGGTTCATATAAGAACTTCTGGTCTTTTTTTTTCTTTTCTTTTTTTTTGTAACTTTGCCAAAGAACTTCAGGCTATCTTGTATAAAAAATTATGATTAAGAACTTCAGGTTCTCTTAGAAAAAGCTTCTAGCTATAATATGTACAAAAGCTTCTGGCCATTATCATGTACTTGTTTTATCATTTTCTTCAGGGAATGAAAATATTACTCTCATTCAATATAAAATAAGAAAATTTCATCCAATAAATAAATATTATTACTTACAGTAATGTTAATGAAATGTAATCTAAAGAGTACCTTCTAGGTGTGCTTCTACGAAATCCCGTCGCAACTTGACTAGAGCAAACTCGTGTTGATAACCTATTATAAAACAAAACAAAACACAACTTGAGAGAGGCTAAATCTTATTCTATATTATATCTCCATCTATATCTCAACATCAACTATTTACATAATCTCTATTTATAGGCTAGAGAAAGCAACTGAAAAGCCATACAATTAACAAGATAATTAATATAAAACACTATCTAATAGATAGTGGATGAGGTGGAGAAGGTGAAATGTCTATTATTATATTTCATAACACTCCCCCTTAGATATTTTACCTTATATTATACACTATTAATATTGTACTGCAGGACAAATATTAATTTGGTACTACAGGACCAATTTGAATTAACTGATACTTCCGGATTAGTTATGCTGCCTCATTAAAAACCTTACTAAGAAAAACCCAGTGGGACAAAACTTAGTGAAGGGAAAAAGAGTGCAGCGTGTATAATACTCCCCCTCATTTTAACATATATCTTTTAAGCGACGGATGCCGATCTTCTGTGAAAGTTGCTCAAACACTTTTCTTGGCAATGATTTTGTGAATAGGTCTGCCAAATTGTCACTTGATCTGATTTGACAAACATTTATCAAGCCATCCTTTTGTAGATCATGAGTTGAGAAGAATTTTGGCGAGATGTGCTTGGTTCTGTCACCTTTAATATATCCTTCTTTGATTGAGCAATACATGCTGCATTATCTTCATAAAGTACTGTCGGACTTCCTTTGATTGACTCCAGCCCGCATTCCTCCTGGATGTGTTGGATCATTGATCTTAACCAGACACATTCTCTACCAGCATCGTATAGAGCAATTAATTCAGCATGATTTGATGATGTTGCCGTGAGTGTCTGTTTTGTCGATCGCCATGAAATTGCAGTACCGCCATATGTAAACACATATCCGGATTGTGATCGAGCTTTATACGGGTCTGATAAATATCCTGCATCTGCATACCCAACTAATTTGGACTTTGTATCTTTTTGATAAAAAATAGTCCCATATCACGTGTCCCGCAAAGGTAACGAAATACATGTTTAATTCCGTTCCAATGTCGGCGTGTTGGATCAGAACTATATCTTGCTAGTACATTTATAGAAAAAGCAATATCAGGTCTCGTATTATTAGCAAGATACATCAAAGCCCCAATTGCACTTAAGTATGGTACTTCTGGACCAAGAACTTTTTCATTCTTTTCTCGGGGACGGTAAGGATCCTTTTTTATATCAAGTGATCGGACAACCATTGGTGTACTTAAAGGATGAGCTTTGTCCATATTAAAACGTTTCAACATCTTCTGGATATAGTTTGATTGATGGACAAAAATACCATTATACAAATGCTCGATCTGCAGGCCGAGACATAATTTTGTTATTCCAAGATCTTTCATTTCAAATTCTTTCTTTAGTAATTTTGCAGTCTTTTCGATCTCTTCAGGAGACCCAATGATATTTAAATCATCAACATATACTGCAATAATTGTAAAACCTGAGATTGATCTTTTAATAAAAACACATGGACTAATTACATTAGATTTATATCCTTCTTTTACGAGATATTCACTGAGTCGATTATACCACATTCGACCTGACTGTTTTAGTCTATATAAAGATTTTTTTAACTTTATAGAATACATTTCTCGAGGTTTTAATTTCAATGCTTCAGACATTTTTAATCCTTCAGGGACTTTCATATAGATATCATTATCAAGTGATCCATACAAATAAGCTGTGACTACATCCATGAGGCGCATTTGAAGGTTTTTAGTGATTGTGAGACTGATTAAAAATCTAAGAGTTATTGCATCCACTACAGGTGAATATGTTTCTTCATAATCAACTCCTGGTATTTGTGTAAAACCTTGTGCCACAAGCCTTGCTTTATATCTCACAATTTCATTTTTCTCATTCCTTTTTATTGCAAATACCCACTTGTAACCTACAGGGTTAACATCTTTTGGGGTTAAGACTACAGGTCCAAAAACATTGCGCTTTTCAAGCGAATCTAATTCAGCCTTCAGGGCATCTTTCCATTTTGGCCAATCATTTCTGTGCATACACTCTTCAGGAGTTTTTGGCACATAATCTTCCTCATTTAGCACATCAATTGCTATAGCATATGCAAAAATTTCATCAGTACATGTTTCATTTCGGTTCCATATTGTACCATTCTGTACATAGTTTATTGAGATCTCATAATCACTAGGTACCTGAGTTTCTTCTGGAACTTCATCAACCTCTTATGGGGTTTTATCAATCTCTTCTGGAATTTTATTAATCTCTTCTGGAGTTGCACCAACTGCTTTATTCTGCTCTTTCTTTTGTCGTGGATTTTTATCTTTAGAACCAATTAGTCTTCCACGTTTTCTCTGTATAGTTACCTCTGCTGGGATTACATCAATTCGAGCAGTTGCATTTAAAGCTGGTACAAGTGATTTAGTCACTTTTTTTGTATCTGTAAATGCATCTGGTAACTCATTTGCTATTCTTTGCAAATGTATAATCTTTTGAACTTCCAATTCACATTGACCACTTCGGGGATCAAGATAAGATATTGATTACCAGCTTTTCTTTTTCTCTTCCTAAGATTGAAAATATTGTCTCATCAAATTGGGCAGTCAGCAAAACGTGCTGTAAAAACGTCTCCAGTTAATGGTTCTAAATATTTAATAATTGATGGAGAGTTAAAACCAATATAAATTCCCAATCTTCTTTGTGGTCCCATTTTTGTAGGTTGTGCTGGAGAAATTGGAACATACACAGCACAACCAAAAATTTTAAGATGGGATAAGTTTGGTTCTCTTCCAGAGACCAATTGTAATGGAGACAATTTATGATATGCAGTTGGTCTTAATCTAATAAATGCAGCAGCATGTAAAATGGCATGTCCCCATGTAGAAGATGGTAGATTACATTTCATAAGTAATGGTCTAGCAATCAGTTGCAATCTTTTAATTAATGATTCAGCTAAACCATTTGTACATGAGCCACTGGATGTTCTACCTTAATCCCAATTGACATACAATAATCATTAAATGATTGGGATGTAAACTCTCCTGCATTATCAAGCCGGATACTCTTAATTTGATAATCCGAAAAATTTGCTCTCAATTGGATTATTTGTGCTAATAGCCTAGCAAATGCAACATTTCTTGTGGCTAATAGGCAAACATGTGACCATCGAGTTGATGCATCAATTAAAACCATAAAATATCTAAATGGTCCACATGGAGGAGAAATAGGCCCACAAATATCTCCTTGAATTCTTTCCAAAAATGAAGGAGATTCATTTTCAATTTTATTTTTAGATGGCCTAATTATCAGTTTTCCAAGAGAACATGCTGCACATGATAAATCTTTTGATAATATTATTTTCAGATCATTTAGGGGATGCCCATTTGCACTTTCAATTATTCTTCTCATCATAATGTTACCTGGATGACCTAATCTGTCATGCCACAGAGTGAACATCTTTGTGTCAAGTAACTTCTGGTTACTTACCATATTTGATTCTATTGGATTAATGTTCGTACAATATAATCCAGAGGATAAAGCTTTTAGCTTTTCCAATATGATCTTCTGGCCATATTCAATGGATGTAATTTGGAGATATTCAATATTATTTTCAGTCATGGTTTCAAGATGATAACCATTACGTCGAATATCTTTAAAACTTAGTAAATTTCTTCTGGATTTACTAGAGTATAATGCATCATTTATAATTAATTTTGTTCCTTCAGGTAACAATATACAAGCTCTTCCGGAGCCCTCAATTAAATTACTAATACCAGAAATTGTATTAACATGTGTCTTTGCAGAAGACAATAGAGAAAAATATTTCTTGCTTTTAGTATTGTGTTTGTTGTTCCACTGTCTACTAGACATTCATCTCTAATATTTACCATAGCTCTTTTGGAGTCTCCAATCATATTCTTTTTCCTTTGAACATAAAGAAAATGTATAAGATTAAATAAAAGGAAACTAATTTTATTTCATGAGAAACATCGACTTACAACATATAAATAAAAACTAAACTTATTATAAAGATGAGAAACATCGACTTACAACATATAAATAAAAACTAAACTTATTATAAAGACTAAAACAAATGAAACTAAAACTATTTCATAATATAATTTCTTCATTAACATTTTCAAAGAAATCAGAAACATCTAGGTGTGTATCCATAAGCAAATCATTTGGGTCATTTTCAATGAAATTTGTTTCTACTGCTTGTCCCTTTTTCTTGATAGATGCTTGGTAGAGTTCAACTAAATGTTTAGGAGTACGACATGTGCGTGACCAATGGTTTGTCATACCACATTTATAGCAAATATTTTCAGATTTCTTAGAAGATGATGAGTTCTTTCCCTTTTCATATCTCCCCGCATTATTTTCATTTGATTTAGGATTATGACCATCACGTCGCCAAACATTATTGCGACCACGTCCACGACCTCCTCGGGGGCCGCGACCACGTCCTCTTCCACGACCTCCTTTAAATGATGTTATTTTCTCTCCAGGGAATGATGTCGCATTCGCTTCAGGGAATGGACTAGAACCAGTGGGTCGTGACTGATGATTTCTCATCAAAAGCTTGTTATTTTGTTCCGCAACAAGAAGACATGATATCAATTCTGAATATTTTTTAAAACCACGTTCTCGATATTGCTGCTGCAAGAGCAAATTCGAAGCATGAAATGTAGAGAATGTTTTCTCTAGCATGTCTTCATCAGTAATCTTTTCTTCACATAATTTTAATTCAGAAGTTATGCGAAACATTGCGGAATTATACTCACTCACAGATTTAAAATCTTGTAACCTTAAATGAATCCATTCATAACGAGCTTTTGGGAGGAGTACTTGTTTTTGATGGTCATATCTTTCTTTTAAATTTGTCCATAGTTCTAACGGATCTTTCACCGTTAAGTATTCAGTTTTTAAATCCTCATGGAGATGATGACGGAGAAATATCATTGCTTTGGCTTTCTCCTGCTGGGAGGTATTATTTTCAGCTTTTATTGTTTCTCCAAGATTATTTGCGGTAAGGTGGATCTCAGCATCGAGAGTCCACGGGAGATAATTCTTGCCCGATATATCAAGGGCAGTGAACTCAAGTTTTGTAAGGTTTGCCATAAGTACTACAAAATAAAAAAAAATGCTACTATTATTAACAAATTTAATTGAATATGCATTTGTGTTAGATATATATAAAAAAAAAACGATTGAAGAAAAAAAAATCTTAATAACTTCAGGTTATTAAGAGAATTAAATATTGGAGACATTTTATTGATTTGATAACTTCCGGTTATCATAAATATTAATAACTTTCTGGTTCATATAAGAACTTCTGGTCTTTTTTTTTCTTTTCTTTTTTTTTGTAACTTTGCCAAAGAACTTCAGGTTCTCTTGTATAAAAAATTATGATTAAGAACTTCAGGTTCTCTTAGAAAAAGCTTCTAGCTATAATATGTACAAAAGCTTCTGGCCATTATCATGTACTTGTTTTATCATTTTCTTCAGGGAATGAAAATATTACTCTCATTCAATATAAAATAAGAAAATTTCATCCAATAAATAAATATTATTACTTACAGTAATGTTAATGAAATGTAATCTAAAGAGTAGCTTCTAGGTGTGCTTCTACGAAATCCCGTCGCAACTTGACTAGAGCAAACTCGTGCTAATAACGTATTGTAAAACAAAACAAAACACAACTTGAGAGAGGCTAAATCTTATTCTATATTATATCTCCATCTATATCTCAACATCAACTATTTACATAATCTCTATTTATAGGCTAGAGAAAGCAAATGAAAAGCCATACAATTAACAAGATAATTAATATAAACACTATCTAATAGATAGTGGATGAGGTGGAGAAGGTGAAATGTCTATTATTATATTTCATAACAATTTTGTAAATTTCTAGCAAATTGATTTTTTTTCATATTTGGATAATTCATTAACGCCCTTGTGACCCCTGTTTGCCTTGATCAAGAAAAAGGCATTAATGAAAGCGTCAAACCCCAGTATGAGAAAAATTATAAAAGATATGGTTGTTGGTTAGCCCAACTACCATTCCGTTTAGCGAATCTAAAAGAGTCGAATATAACTTTTTTAGGTTTTATGGCCCGTAAACAGTAGTGATTAGGCTAACGAATTATTGGGTCCTGCAATTATAGGTAGCTTGTCATGTGGCTATTGGAATTTATGATTTAATTGATGCATTCCCCCATTCCACCTACTTGCTATATGGGTTCCTATGGAACTATGTGCAATCAGAAAATGCAACAGGAAGTTTTGATGTGGGGGAACCATGGAAGTAAAATCTAAAGGAAGTTGCTAATAGTTTTCGGATATCAATTTCCGGATTATCTCTGAATTCAACTGAAAAGTGTCTGTAAACTTCTTCATGAGATTATGTAAATTTCAATACTAAATCTTGTAAACTAACCGGAACCACTTATAAATTCTGTAAACCTTTTCTTTAAATTATGTAACCGTAAAAAAAAATTCAAATTTTTTTTTCAAATTTTTTTTTTTCAAAACTATTTTTGTCATATGCATCTAGATGCTATTTCCAATTGTTTTGAATTTTGTAAACCTTATCACATAACTCTGTAGATATTTTTTTCTAAATACTGTAAACAGGTAATTTTTTTCAAAATTTTAATTTTTTCAATTTTTTTAATTATAAATTTACATGTTTTTTCCAATTATTTTTTAATTCTATAAACCTTATCCCATAACACACTGTAAACCATTTATTTAAATTCTGTAAACTGGTAATTTTTTCAACATTTAATATTATTTTGAATCTGCATCTAGACGTTACTTTCAATTGTTTTGAATTCTGTAAACATTTTCACATAACTCTGTAAACTTAAGTTTTGAATACTATAAATCAATAAATAAAATTCACCAAGTATAACATATCTTACAAATCAAAACAAACATCAAATAGTGTAACATAGCACTACCTATTACAAAACATCCTTCCAATCCAGACATATTACAAACCATAAGAATTCTCATCACTAGAATAAGACGTTCTCTCATTATGTCCTCCTGCAAAAAAAAAACAAGGTTATGTCTTCCAGGTTTTATTATCTGAATAAAAATTTAAACAAATAAGTTTATTTCTCCAAATCCCATTTCTGGTAAAAAAAATTAATATGAAGCATTAATAAAAAAAATCAGGTTCTGATTAATCCACAAGTAGACCTACATTCAAAAACCAAAGTCAAGAATTATGTAAACCCAAAAACCAAAGTCAACGTATTCAGTCTTGACTCTTGATAGACGCAACCGTGCAAGACGAACCGCACTGCACAGCAAAATTAAATTAATTACTCTGATGATGATCATGATGAAGATGAGGATAATTACATATAAAAGAAAAAAATTCAAAATTAATGATGAGAAAACGGTCACATTTTTTATGAAAACCTTGAAAGTGTGATTTTATCCAGTCAAATGTTAGGATTCTCTCATATTTACACATTCTATAGCTTAATTAGCTTGGTTAATTCTAGTTAAAAGTACAACACGTTAAGAAAAAAACCAATCAGTACTAAATCTAACCAATTAGACACTGAAGATAAAATAGGAGGAAGGAAGTATGAACTGACTGTATCCCACGATGCGGTGGCGGGGGCTACTGCCACGTGGAAGTAACCGAGCCAGCGCGCGAGATAGGTCATGTAGAACGACATATTGAACCAGAAAAGACACATGCCAGCAACATTGATACAGTTCAGATTGCATACATATAGTGGAAAAAACGTGCCGTGCCGTGACGTGACCAAAATATCAAGGAGTGATCACACCACGCGAATGGTCACGCCACGCGAGTCACGCCGTGCCTAACATACCGTGACCATACGTGACTCGCTTGATCATTTAATCATAATTTATGTTAGTTTATTTAAAATTTACCATTAAATCAATATTTAATGGTTCTAATTGCACTTGACTCGCGTGACTACGTAACTTGCCGTGCCGTGACTAATCTTTCACGTGCCGTGTCGTACAGTGTCAAACTTTCAAAAGATAAACACGGCACACGAATGGTCACGGCACGGAACACGCAAGTTACGGCACGCAACTGATACGCGTGCTGTGCCGTTCCATGACGGAGCCGGCTCCGCCATGCCATTTTTCCCACTCTACATACATACATGAGATAAAAGCGTGCCAATTAACAATCATGGCATTAAGCAATTGGATCAACTAAGACAATTGAAAAAAGAAAAGAAAAATATGAAAGATCACAGTTTAAAGGTCTACTGACTGAAACTGCAAAGTACACCAGGAAAAAAAAAAAATAACCATCAAATGACCACTTAACCCTCTAGGATCCAGTCTGTTGCAGGACCTGTCCCCAAGTCAAACAATTGTATATTGGAAGAGCAAAGGGTATTATAGTAAATTAAGTGAATGTTGGATCTATTGCAACCATACCTACAACTAGAATAGCTTGTTTAAGGGGCAAAATATGTCATTCATTCTCCAATTTTAAATGATAGTAGTAGAGTGTTGACCAGTACCGGTCTGATAGCATCCAAGGTCGCAATTTGCATAGCATTTGTGAAGCCAAAAGCTTGCTGTAGAGCGTTGAAATCCCAAATGTGTGTATCCTGGTTAATGAAACTCTGGACCGTTTTCTCTCTGTCCCTTCTCGTTACCTAGCACACCTGAAGTAACAATTTGTTGAAGTATTTTTTTTTCCTTGACAATATACGTACACACAGTTGACCTTAAGTTTTTGAAAAAGAAAAGCACATCTTATCTCCTCAGTCCAGTTGCACCTCATGGTGAGAACAACTAAAATAATTGTCTGTACAAAAGTCCCTCCAATCATCCCAGCTCATATACCCTGCACAAGAGTAATTAATCAAATTTATAATCTTCTTCAATTAGAATTTCGCATTGGTCACTTTAAAATTATTTTTCATATAGAAAGGTCAAATTCTCCAGATACTAACTATCATAAGAAATGTTAAGAAGCATTTACCAGAACGCCATACTGGAATGCCCACAATGGTCATGATTCTGTAATTGATAACAGGTCCAAACTGTGAAGTTTATTACATGTATGACTGGCACAAAATTATATTTTATAACCAAACTATGAAGTTGCTTTCCGACATTGACATTGAAAAATTTCAGAGCATCTTCAAATTTGTCACCTATGATACAAGAAGAGATTATAGAACACCAAATGACACCATTTTTCTCCTTGACTAAGGCAGTAGCACAGTAGACACTATCACTATTTCCAAGTTTTATGATGAAACTATGAAGTTGTTTGCCTAGATGGGACCCACATGCAGTTAAACCACTAGTAAAGTATGTTCATTTGGCCATACAGTCCTCCTTCGATAAGTGTTTTGCCGTCACCAACCGAAGATGTACCAACAGAAAAGAGGAAGAGGAAAACCTCAAAACCCAAATACGAGGCTAGTTGGTGGCGTTTTTATCAAGGGACCCGCCATCCTGATGGCACCGTGCGGACTTTAAAATGTAAGGTAAAATGTTGCAAGAACTTTTACGAGTATATAAAAAGTAATGGTATGTCTACATTTAAGAAACATGCCGAAACTCACATGAACAAAAATGAGAAACCACAAGAAATAGCGGACGGTCGCTTAGTCCAAACTCTTATGAACTCGGATAGTACTAGAACCCACCAAAACCATGATGAAAAAAGAATGATTAGTGAATTTGCCCGATATATTGCCCACAAAGAACAACCAATAAGTATAGGTAATTACTTGAGTTTTGCCCGGTTGATAATTAGAGGGTGTGGTGAACCAATGTACAAAAGGTTCCATCATAGAAATATGGTAAAAGAATTAAAAAAACAGTATACCGACCGAAAAAAAACGACCTACTAGCTATATTTGCAATTGCAAATTATAAGGTTTCAATTACCGCGGATATTTAGACTGCCGGTAAACATGGACTTGGGTACTCTTGTATTACCGCGCATTATATCGATGATAGTTGGGTATTACAAAAAAGGGTCTTAAGCTTTCGGGTGTTGGACTCTCCGCACAGTGCACAAATCATTTACCAATCTATTATTGAGGTTTTACAAGAGTATAACTTGAAAAGGGATTTAGAGAACACGATATTTTCGATTTCATTCATTAATGCTAGCAACAATATCAAGTCCATTGATTATTTTATCCGGTCAGTAACTCCAATCATGAATGGTACAATATTTCACCAAAAGTGTGTTTGTCATGTACTTAACCTTACCGTAAATGTGAGCCTTAAAACAAAAGCTATTAAAGAATTGATTATTAAATTTAAGCAAGGTCTTACCACATTTTCTCAAACGATTTGAGAAAACAACGTTTTGTAAGTTTGTGTGAAAGGTTGGAATTGAGTAAATTGAGAGTACTTTGGGATATAGATACCCGTTGAAATTTTACATATAGGATGTTGCACCGATGCCTTCCTTACAAGCGTGCTATAAGGGAGATGAGAAACTCTAACGACGGAAGTGAATTGGAACTGTCCGAGGGAAAATGGCAGCAAATAGCAAGCCTTAAAAAATTCCTTGGATCTTTTCTCAATGCAACCGTCATATAATAAAAGTGTTGGAATGTCATGAATTTGATTTATATTTTATTATAACAAAAATTGTTGATTTGAAATAACAAACTTGTTGAATTGAAAAAAAAAAAAAAAAACTCAACCAGCTGCCAGAGGCAGAGGCAGCAGACCAAAAAAAAATGGACCGGATCGGAGCGTGGACCGTGGGAACCAAGGGCTAAGGACGGGTTTGGGCCAACCTCAAAAAACCGGACCCGTGTGACCCGTCCCGTTGAAATAACAAACTTGTTGAATTGAAAAAAAAAAAAAAAAAACTCAACCAGCGGCCAGAGGCAGAGGCAACAGACCAAAAAAAAATGGACCGGATCGGAGCATGGACCGTGGGAACCAAGGGCTAAGGACGAGTTTGGGCCAACCTAAAAAATCGAACCCGTGTGACCCGCCCCGTTGAACCTGTGTGACCCGTCCAACCCGTGGACCGTGGAACCCCCAGACCGTCCGGGTTTGGACCGGACCGGCCCCTTTTCAAACCACTAGTCCAGACAGTTCCGGAGATAATCCGGAAATAGAGGTATTGGAGATATTATCTTTTCTCAAATCTAAAATATAAAAATAGTTAATCTGATATTCCGATAACTATTTTGAAATATAAAGATGGAAATCTATTTTTTTTTATTTTTTTTTTATATTCACAAAAATTCCATTGAGATTTTAAACTTACGACTAAACAATACAAAAAGTGTTGTTTTTTATCAAATCTTAGAATAATTTCAATAGAAAAAAGAAATATTCCTTGGACAATCCAAGAGAAAGAAGCCGACATTTTTATAATATCCAAAGTTAATTAGAAATTAATATTTATGTCTAGAATTCCCGACTTTTATCAAAAATGTCCAAACCGGCCATGAAATGGCCAGTTTCCTCCTTTTTTTTGTTGTTGTTAGAGACACTATGAAGAGCAAAATAATGAAATCTAACACTGAAAATTTAATTTTTTGTTTAAATTATTTGTTAGATTACTTCTTTTGATATATAATTAGCATATTTATACTAAAATACGCTAAATTACTTGAAATTATGTTGAATTACACTATATTAAGTTAAATTACATTAAATTACATTACATTACGCTAAAATACTATAAATTACGCTAATTACATATGAATAGGGATAATATCTTTACTGAAAAGGCGAAAAACGACGACTAAACTTCAAACGGCCATAAAACAGTGCTCGCCGATTTCAGCAAATGACCACTTTTCGAAAAGCTTGTAAAAATACGTATGCGTCAGTGCCTCGGATGCCGGATTTCAAAATTCATAATTGCCAAAAAACTAAGGGAAGAGTCACAAAACTTGAGTTGAAGTTTCCGATTAAGATTTTTATTTCTATTATTCAATCTTAGTAGCTCAGTAAATTAGTTACATAATGAACTTGTAGAATACTAGTTTTTACTATTTTCAGAATTTGTTTACTATTTTTTATGATTCATGAAAGATGGCACAAAATCAGTCTACTTTAGCGTAATTTTGCGTAGTTTAGCGTAATTTACCGTATTTCAGCATAATTAGCAAAGTTATTATAATTTAGCGTAACTTAATGTAATTTAGTGTAATTCAACATAATTTATTGTAATATAGTGTAATTCAACATAAAATTTCGAGTAATCTAGTGTATTTTAGTATAAATATGCTAATTATAAATCAAAATAAATAATCTAACAAAAAATTCAAATTTTCGGTGTTAGATTTCATTATTTTGCTCTTCATAATGTCTCTAAAAAAACAAACAAACAAACAAAAAGAGAAAACCGGCCATTTTATGGCCGGTTTGGATATTTTTGGCAAAAGTCAGGAATTCTGAGTATAAATATTAATTTTTAATTAACTTTGGATATTAATAAAAATGTCGGAGAAAGAAGCTACACTGATTCCCTAAACTAATTATAAATTGGTCTAGACGGGTGCGTAACGGGTCCAAAGATTGGGCTCCTATAATAATATAGTTCATATTAATTAAAAACAAAGTGAATGGACCGTATAATAAGGACTTGGTCCCAGAGAAGCGCCGACCACGGTCTCATTTAGCTCTTGTGGCTCCTTCCATTCCTCATTTTTTGACTTTCTACCAAACCCACATTTTATATTTCAAATGAAAGCAAAAGAACAAATCCTAATCACCGCCAAACAATTAGCAAACACATCAAATGTGCCGCTTTTGTTTGCCATTGAGGTTTCCATGCGAAATGTTTTTAATTAACAAATGAAATGAAGTAGATTGCACCGAGGTACAATCATTTCATGTTTTGTTGGCGAGCACGCACAGAGCTCCAAGTGGCTGCTCTTGGTGTCCGTATCCTCTGCTATCATTCTGTATAATAGAATCGGTGGCAGCAAGCTGCCAATTTTTTTTTTTTTTTTCTTTGATAAAAGTGACACATTGCCACTTGTTTCATTAGAAACAAATATTTCATACGAACCAAGGACTTAATAAAATAGAGGAGGGTTCAAATGCCTCCATTTTTCATGCCTCCATCATGCCTCTATTTTTGAAAACTTTAATAACTCAAAATTTAAAACTTAAAAATCAAAATAAAACCGTTGGATATGATCTAAATCATTTTATCTATGCACGTGTAAAAAATTATGACATTTCAATTTTGTTTTGGTTGTCATCAAGAGCTTGTAAAAAACGCACTAATGTGGATAATTTCTAGACGTTGATTTTTCAACTTATTGATTCACATAAAAACAAAATCAAAATGTGATAATTTTTTATGAGCACATTGATAAAATGATGTAGATCGTATCCAACGGTTTTATTTTGACTTTTAAGTTTTAAATTTTGAGTTATTAAAGTTTTTAAAAGTGGAGGCATGGTGGAGGCATGAAAAATGGAGGCATTTGAACCCTCCTCAATAAAATATCATCTAAACAAAGAAAAGATCCACATGTTAAGAAGCAACATTGGGATATCTACCAACCCTCAAGTTGAGAAGCAACAAGAGATACCTAAACAAGTAATAACAAAACAGTTTGTCAGAATAGTTCATATTACAAAGTCATAAAAGACTAAACAAAACTAAAACTAGACTGCTGCAGAATTGCTATCAAAAGGGGAACAAGTATCAGCTGTTATATGATCAGAGGAAGAAAGAAAAGTTGCATCCAAAGGAGGAACAAGTATCAGCTGTTATATGATCAGAGGAAGAAAGAAAAGTTGCATCCAAAGTATCTATTTTAGCACGATCTTTGAGGTAATCAGAGAGGTCTAAACTCTCTAACTCAAGTGTTGGGTCTTCCTCTAAGTCCCAAGTACTGCTTCCCTCTTCCTGGGTATCAGTATCTGACAGAATTATAATACTGTCTGCCTAGGATAAAGTAGAAATATTCATAGGTAAAACTAAAATTAATTTTAAAAAAAAATTCATCTAAATTAAATTTACACCAATAAGAAGTCAAAGCTATTATTTGAGAAGCTAATGAAGCACAAGTGAGAAAAGCAGAATCATTAAAGCAAATCTTATTTCTTGCAAACCAAATAACTCAAATAGTGACTGCCCTAATCGGTTCAATTAAAAATCAATCTTTAAGAGTTAAGCAAGCTGCCATTATTTAAGTCGAATATTCTAATAATTTTTAAATAGCTCAATAAAATATTGATCAATTGCCGGCGTGTGATTATTGTCACATTATATCATTACTTCCTTTTATGTTTTTGTGTGTGTATATAGGTTAATTTAGATGGAATGGAGCTAATTATCTTGTAAATAAAGTATCAACAAACTAACTAGCTAGTTTCCCATTACTAACCGAATTTGGATCCAGTGAAGTAACTCAATTTTTTAGTTTTAAATCGGAACCGAGACCATCCATTCCGAAAGTGGAACGTACATATTCCGATGACAGATTCGAATTCCGAAACGACCTCGAGTGACAGAATCGAATCGGACGATCCCGATCGAAAATCCAAATATTGAGTTACTTTAGAGGATCCGGACCCTTACTAACCGGGGGAGACGATTCGGGGTGAGATTTACGAAACCATTCCTTATTGACTGACACTTTGCAGCTGGATAGAGGAATCTTAAAAAGACCATGAGTTCAAATTTACGATCAATAAAATTTTGACAAATACGATAGTGGGTTAAGCACATGCATTTAAATTGGTTCCACATTTTTTATACTCGAGTTGGAATTCGTTCTTCGTGGCAGATTTTATCAATTCCCACATTTTACCGTAGAAATAATACGCAAAACCTTTTGTTTTATAGGAAACGAATCTGCTGAAATTTCTTATTATTTGTGAATATTGTTTTTGAAATTTCTACTTTTCTTCATTCAGCCGTCAAGCTGTTTTTAGATGCGTGTAGAGAAAAATCAATTATTTCGAGATACGTGCATAAAAAAAGTTGGACGGCTGAATTCGGAATTTCAGAGATTTCAAAAACACTGTTCACGAATGATGGATTTCAGTAGATTTCAATTCTATTTTATAAGCCTCACTGCTCAGTATATATATATATATTTTTTTTTTGAAAGATTCCAGCAGAGGCTGCTGGATTTCATTAATAATCATCAAACAATATATAAAATTGTACCGTCTCATGTACCTACAATTTTATTTAATCCAAGTTCTACTATCTGACTATTTTTCAGAATCCCTCTCTCCAGAAAGAGAAAAATCTAGCAAAATTTATTTTGATACTGTACTTTATTATTATAATATTTTTCCATTTTCCGGTAACATTGGAAATTTTGTATCTAATGAGCTTTTTGATTAATAGTGTCTTATTAATGTTATCTAAATTTATTTTACAAAATACCGTTCATTGTAGAGCTTTTTATTTGCCGTGACTCCGAACCAAATTATTCATGTCGCAAGTACAAATCAGGATCAACCTTTTCTGTCCGTTCTAAATTATGCAAGGACAGAGATGCACCAGTATTGTTTATTTTATAGTATGCTTCTCTGTTTTTAATGATCCGGAAAATCTAAATTAAAAATCGGGTAACAATAAATCGATAAAAAAAAAAGTGAAAAAGATTAATTAAGAGCATAGTTTTTCTTTTTCTTTTTTATTTTGATGATCCACGATACAGAAGAAGAAATATAGGAATTATTTCTCGCTTTCTGTTATCACTGTGCGCTTATCGTGAAATTGGGTAATTTTCTGTTAACAATATAGGTGTTGATTACAAAACTAATAAGAAACAACATGTGGGTCTCACGATACAGATCAAAGAAAGATGTCACTGGGCATGTGGGACCCCAGCAGTTTGGATGCGTTGCTTGGTAACGGAATGGGCACCTCCGTTTCAGCTTCATTGGGACAATTAATCGAACACATACATCGAGACGCAGTGACTAAAATGCAGCAATCCAACGGTCCAATATAAGCAACACGGATGGTTGCTCGGTCCATGCAACACAGAATTCTGACAGATATTTTTGGACCTGTCAGACAACAGGTGCGTCGGGTGCTTGGTTGGACCCACCACGGAGGACCCCACAGGAGAAGATCGTTATCTTTCTAGGAAATCAAACTTCGACGAGATACTGTGGCTTATTTTGGCTCTGATCGGAATAAAAACAATTCAAAAGATATAATTTCAAATGTTACGCCATGATCCAAAAAATTATTAGCAACATGAGAATTCATTCTTTAAATCATGAAAGTATTTCTAATTTTAGATAAATTTACAAATTGTGTCATTATATTCTCACTGTCCATAACTCTTGGTTGAAAAGATGGAGAATAAACCGACATTTTTATTAATATCCAAAGTTAAGTACAAATTAATAAATTTATCCATGATTTCCGAATTTTTCTAAAAATGTCCAAACTGGTCATAAAATGACCGGTTTTCTCTCTCCCTCATAAACCGGCCATTTTATGACCGGTTTCCTCTTCTTCTTCTTTTTTCTTTTTGTTTAGAGACACTATGAAGAGCAAGATAATGAAATCTAACACTGAAAATTCAGATTTTTTGTTTAAATTATTTGTTAGATTACTTCTTTTGATTTATAATTAGCATATGTACACTAAAATACACTATATTACTTGAAATTATGTTGAATTACACTATATTACAACAAATTATGTTGAATTACACTAAAGTAAATTGTTAAATTTTTAGTTTTTTTAATATTAATAAAATTTTCGACTTAGATTCTACCAAGCGTTAAGGAGTGCATTTATTATTTTCGTCAAATGAAACACGCACGAAGTTCTATGCACAAAAATGTTGAACTGTTTTAAACTCAACATTAATGTTATTGTTCTAAAGAAGATGGAAAAATTAACAATATTTATCTTGTTACGTGTAATTTGACGCGTTGAAATTGAGAAGGGGTTATATTAGTTCTGTGCAACTGGAGAGGATCGCTAACTTTGATTATATGACTTGGTTTTTTTATGTTGAAAGTCGCATTCTTGTAGATAACAAACCAGAAGCTGATCAACATCATACCATATGATGCCAATATGTTCATAATTTAATTAGAACAAAATGGATTTGGATCTATAGAAAATCTGGAAAAGGAAGACTGATAATTGCATACCTTATTTTTTTTTTTTTTTATGGTTAGAAGGCTTAAAAGCCTCTAACAATTTCATATATAAAAAAATTATTTACAAAGTCCTATTTAACCCTATTAAACAAAAAAGTCAACTAGTTCTGAGTCTCACAGCACTATATACAAATGCATACCTTATATTGATCTGAATCTCAAACGAATTTATACTTCATGATAAATGATAGAAGTATTTATTCCTCATGTTTTTAAATATTTTTAAAATTTTATTTTTACGTGTTCAACAAAGTCTTTAACTTAATTTTTTTTATGATCTTTAGAGAAGAAAAGATGATAACTATATTTTGTATACTAGATGTAAACATCGTATGATATAGATATAAATAACAATAAAGTATAAATATTTCGGAATGCAAATATGGAGTACAAGATAAATTTATTTTTATGATCTAAACGAATGAAGCAGTTAATAATGTGGATATGTAGTATGGATAAGATGTATTAAAACAATACTTTATAGATGTTGAGTATAGTTTTTTTTTTTTTTTTTTGAAGATAGTGGAAACTGATATTTTTATTGATTAAAAAAAAATTATTGTGATTGACTAACAGTCCCCCATTCAGTCCCCTAAACGTTCTCCCGCTAACTAACGCGCAAAGTACAACGGGGGACCATGTTACACCAAAAAGGTATAGTACAAAGTTTCGGTACAGCAAGCTGTACCTTTTAACCTTTAATACACTTCTGGTTCAGACTGCAAGTATACAATCCTACCGCGTAGTATATCGTCGGGTATCGATCACAGGGACGGTTCAAATGTTATCCGTACTCTACTCAGATTAATTAAAAACTAGAAGTTGGAAAAGGTTGATTTTGGTTGTTTATGTTTCCTACAGATTTAAGACAACAATAAAGCGCAAGAAAGAAGATTAAACTGGTTTTAATCGATAAATAAAAGCGTTCCCAGGGTTAAGACTTCATCTCAGTTTTGCCCTCTGGCTGTCCTGTCCGGGCCGTGTCATTTCCTACACGGGCCGTATCAGTTTACACGGGCCGTGTCATTTTGCTACACGGTCCGTGTTAGCCTCGGGTTAATGCAGCAGCTACTGTTTCTTTGTATCGTTCCTTTGTGTAGGGTTCTACTGACCGGACCTAATGTTTCTGGACCTCAACTGTCGTTTGTTGGTTCATCAACTTGGTACGGAAACTGCAATATATGCCCTCGTCGGGTTCTAGACCTCAACTTTCGTGTATTGGTCCCTACTACCTAGTTGTTTGATTGGTATACTAAAGGTAACTCCTATCCGTCGATAGAGAGTAATTTTCGCCTTTCGGTTACTACTTGGTTTCACCTTTCGGGTCACAAATTCTACCTCATGTACTTAGTTTGGTTGAGAGACGTTAAAGGGCTATAATGCCTTCTAGATGTGGCCATTCATCTAGTGGCAAACCAATATAAGTCAAACACTTCAATCTAAGCAATTAAAATACTACTCAATCAATCAAACACAAATTTCAATACAAAGATTCAATAACTAGCATGCAAGACAAAACATTCGATTACATCAAAACCCTAGAAACAAAGTAAATTACTCACTCATAGTTCTAAAACAGCAAATACAAATAAAGATAGAGTTGATCATGACAAAACCCAAAGAGCAAAGAAGATCAATCGAAAACTCGCGTATTTCGCTTCTCCAAATCGCCTCCAAGCTTAGCCGCCAAAGATGAACCCTAGAATCTGCTCTCCTGTTCCAGAATTCCCTTTCCTGAAGAGAAATCCCCATTATATGCTTAATTGGTCGACCTTCCTTCAATAGCCTTCTTTCCAGATTTCTGGATCTGTTTCCGGAATTGCTTGACACGGGCCGTGTCAAATCTGTCCGGCCCGTGTTAACTTGTGTTCTTTCAGTGGTCGAGTCAGCAGTTGCTTGTGGTCGGATCAGTGGTCGAGTCGAGGTTGACACGGCCCGTGTGGAATGTGACACGGCCCGTGTAGAGACTTCTTGATTCCAGATTTTCTCCTCGATTTCGCCCGAATCCTGCAAAATAAGATAAACGTGCAGCAGTACCACATTCTAAAGATATTCGATGAATTACAACTGAATTAATGAGTTTAAACACAAGTTTGGTACAATTTGAAGGTCGAAATATAGATAAGTTTGCGAGATATCAAATTCCCCCAAGCTTAAATCTTGCTTGTCCTCAAGCAAAGATCCATACTTAGGTACCGGGTTGGACTCTAGTCATACCTAAATGCAAGTTAAGTTTCTAAATGTAAAAATTTACATGAGTTGCTTTAATAAAAAACCTCGAGAATCCTTTTGGTATAATTTGGATTTTCCTTGATCAATTTTGATTCACCACACAAATTGACTAATCAAACTTCAAATTCTAAAATGTTTTAATATTTGCAAAGCTAATTACCCGAATTGATCAATATTTCATTCTTTCACTGAATCTATGCCCTCATTTGTGGTGATTTTTCCCTTTTTAACCCCCCCAAGCTTGGGACAAGCTTAGGTTAGAAAGTCGCGGATTTCATGTGTTGATATATGCAAGAGTTTTTGAAAGTTTTAGAGCTCAAAGGCATCCCGCCGGATTGTGCCAGTACTCTTTTTTTTTCTAAATTTGGGAGACGAGCTCAAAGGCGCCCAACAGGACTTATTGCCAGTACTCTTATGTTCTCCATCTTTTCTTTTATTTCATCACTTTTTTATTTTTCGCATACACCATGAATACACACATCCAATGGTATTCATTCATACCAATGGATATCCCAATCTTTCTTTATTTTAAATCCCAATTTCCCTATTTAAAAGGCACAGTTCGGTTTCAAAATGGTTTTTCAATACAATTCAAGCTTTCATCTTTTCAATTTCTCAAAACATCCCATCTTAAGCAGTTATTTGATCAATTATGGGGTTATTTCCAATTCTCAAGGTAATCCAACTCACAACCAAAAATTTTCAAACAAGTCCCTAATCCTAGCGATCACACAAATTTATCACCTAAAAATGCAAAAATTTTGAAAAATAAACATGTCTAAATGCAGATACAGTTTTCTTCTATTCCACCCCCCCAAGCTTGAATGAAGCATTGTCCTCAATGCTTGAATTTACACAAGGAAAAAGTAAATAGAAGAAAATATGGAAACTTACTAGATGGTGAGCGAGGGATGAGGCGGGGGCGCCTCACTGGTTGGTGGGAGGTGGATCGGGTGGCACTGGTGGGAGCACCCACTTCTGAGGTACACGGACCATGCGATCAAACTCTTGCATCAGAAGAATCCGCAAGATTTCTGTCAAGACCTTGTTCGAGCACCCGATCGTGTTTTTGTGAGCTTTCAATTTCCCCAAGAGCGTAGCAGTCCGATCGGGTTTAAGATCTGCACTTATGATCACAAGACAAGATCTATCTGGGTCTAGAAACTCATACCTGAGATTAGCTGGTAGAGGCTTGAGCTCAAGTGTTGGTTGCTCTGTTGGGGCCTTAACACGGTCCGTGTCTGTTTTGTCCGGCCCGTGTAGCCTAGTTTCCAGCTCCTTGGACTCTTCTGTACGGGCCGCGTCGGATATGTCCGGTCCTTGTGAGGTTCCCGTGTGAGCTTTGTGCGCCTCGCGTGCCATCTCCAGCTCCTCTGTCTGTGGTGCACGGTCCATGCAAGATGCATGTGGTTTGTGTGTCAGTTCCACCAGGTTGTCAGCCTCATTCGACGCGGCCCGCGTGTCAGCAACGCGGCTCGCGTTCACAGGTTCTTCAGCAATGACTGTCGGTCGAGTCAATTCGACACGGCCAGGATTTCCTTCTTCAGGGGGTGACACGGTCCGTGTGAGATTTGTACGGGCCGTGTGCACTGTTGTCTCTGAGGTTGGTGGTTCTACGTGGGGCGGGTTTTCTTCAGTTTGTGGGGTCTGTACGAGCAGTGTAGGATTGACACGGTCCGTGTCAGTTTTAGCTGGTGGATCAGTAGGCATGGCTGGACCTTCGTAGTTGGTCCCACTTCGCAAGGTGATTGCCTTAGCCTCCCCTCTCGAGTTTACTTCTGGTTGGCTGGGAAGCTTACCGGCTTGTGGTTGGCTTGAGGATCCTTGCCCCAACTGTGTCTCCAGTTTGTTGTTTATAGCAGCTAAACCGGCCGTCAACTGGGCATTCATTGCTTGCATTTGCTCGAACATCATTTGGTTCATCTTCCCTTGCTCGTGCATGAAGTCACTCACAGCGGGATCAATGTACGGCTCGGGTGGATCAGACTGAAATGCGTGATTGTTCAAGTTATTGAATGGTGCAATGTTGTAGAAATTGCAATTGTTGTTGCCGAGATAGCTATCCTGCTCGGGTTCCTCATCCCATTCCGCTAGTGGGCAATACTCGTAAGAGTGTCTCCTGTCTCCACACATGACACATGGCTGTGGTTGATGGTTAAAATACTTCTGCATGGCCTCCTCCAGCTCGACAGCTCTAGCAGATAGAGCTGTGATCTGATCAACTCTGGATCGGCCGCCTCCTCCAGCTCGAGAACTGTCGCGGCCAAACCACTGTTGGTCTGTCGCCATGTTGTACATCAGATCCATGGTGTCTTGAGCTCCTCAGATGGTAATCGTCCTTGAGTTTGAAAGCCAGAGTGTTCCTGAAAAAGAGAAAAGAAAAAAATAAAAAAAAGAAAAAGAAAAGAAAAGATACAGATTAAAATCTAGATTAACTAAAATAAGCAAAAATCCAGAAAATAAATGATGCCGTCCCCGGCAACGGCGCCAAAAACTTGTTACACCAAAAAGGTATAGTACAAAGTTTCGGTACGGCAAGCTGTACCTTTTAACCTTTAATACACTTCTGGTTCAGACTGCAAGTATACAATCCTACCGCGTAGTATATCGTCGGGTATCGATCACAGGGACGGTTCAAATGTTATCCGGACTCTACTCAGATTAATTAAAAACTAGAAGTTGGAAAAGGTTGATTTTGGTTGTTTATGTTTCCTACAGATTTAAGACAACAATAAAGTGCAAGAAAGAAGATTAAACTGGTTTTAATCGATAAATAAAAGCGTTCCCAGGGTTAAGACTTCATCTCAGTTTTGCCCTCTGGCTGTCCTGTCCGGGCCGTGTCATTTCCTACACGAGCCGTATCAGTTTACACGGGCCGTGTCATTTTGCTACACGGTCCGTGTCAGCCTCGGGTTAATGCAGCAGCTACTGTTTCTTTGTATCGTTCCTTTGTGTAGGGTTCTACTGACCGGACCTAATGTTTCTGGACCTCAACTGTCGTTTGTTGGTTCATTAACTTGGTACGGAAACTGCAATTTATGCCCTCGTCGGGTTCTAGACCTCAACTTTCGTGTATTGGTCCCTACTACCTAGTTGCTTGATTGGTATACTAAAGATAACTCCTATCCGTCGATAGAGAGTAATTTTCGCCTTTCGGTTACTACTTGGTTTCACCTTTCGGGTCACAAATCCTACCTCATGTACTTAGTTTGGTTGAGAGACGTTAAAGGGCTATAATGCCTTCTAGATGTGGCCATTCATCTAGTGGCAAACCAATATAAGTCAAACACTTCAATCTAAGCAATTAAAATACTACTCAATCAATCAAACACAAATTTCAATACAAAGATTCAATAACTAGCATGCCAGACAAAACATTCGATTACATCAAAACCCTAGAAACAAAGTAAATTACTCACTCATAGTTCTAAAACAGCAAATACAAATAAAGATAGAGTTGATCATGACAAAACCCAAAGAGCAAAGAAGATCAATCGAAAACTCGCGTATTTCGCTTCTCCAAATCGCTTCCAAGCTTAGCCGCCAAAGATGAACCCTCGAATCTGCTCTCCTGTTCCAGAATGCCCTTTCCTGGAGAGAAATCCCGATTATATGCTTAATTGGTCGACCTTCCTTCAATAGCCTTCTTTCTAGATTTCTGGATCTGTTTCCGGAATTGCTTGACACGGGCCGTGTCAAATCTGTCCGGCCCGTGTTAACTTGTGTTCTTTCAGTGGTCGAGTCAGCAGTTGCTTGTGGTCGGATCAGTGGTCGAGTCGAGGTTGACACGGCCCGTGTGGAATGTGACACGGCCCGTGTAGAGACTTCTTGATTCCAGATTTTCTCCTCGATTTCGCCCGAATCCTGCAAAATAAGAATAAACTTGCAGCAGTACCACATTCTAAAGATATTCTATGAAATACAACTGAATTAATGATTTAAAACACAAGTTTGGTACAATTTGAAGGTCGAAATATAGATAAGTTTGCGAGATATCAGACCACTAACTAACGCGCTAATTACAGTTAGTGCCAATACAAGTTGACCATTTCAAAATTTGTCAAACATTTATTCATCACTAAAATTGAAAGTATTCATACATACGCAATGAAGTCGGAATATTTATATTGAATAATATTTGAAACAAAGTAACTGGAGGGGATCATAAACATTTTGGGACCACTATACAAATGGAGACCATTACTTTTCGGGGCTAGTAACGACTAGCCTGAATCGGGAACCACAACCAAAAAGTCACATGGATCACACCACCAGTGCTACATTCATTGATTAAATTAATTCACATACAAAATGGAAAGTATTCATACTTAAGATATCAAATATTCATATATAATTCATCAAGTATTCATACCTAAGATATCAAGTATTTAAAAAAAAAAACTGGACACATCACTTACTCATCTTTTACACGTTTTTGGAGGTGGTTTTTTTTTTCTCCGTTCAATCTAACCAATATTTCTGACGATCTATGAGGAATTTTGCAAATCTAAAACCACGAACGTCTTCTACACAATTTTCTCTTTCAAATGAGATCCATGATGACATACTTTCGAGTTGTCTGTCGCACAAGTATTCATACCTAATCGAGCAAGTATTCATAATAGTGGTCCCGCCAATGGGATTGACAGTTAGATGGGGACCACTAACTGTTGGTTAAAGTCTTTAATTAATGATTAACATAGTTAGTTAGAATGGGGGATTTTTTTTTTTTTTTTAACGTTTAGAGAACTGGAGAGCGGGAGACAAAAGAATTACTCAAATTTATTTCCAAAAGTTTTTAGTTAATTAATTATTTACAAGGTATGCATAATAAATATCTCCTCATCCACTATAGTGTGATGCCTTTCTTTTTTAGTCAGGCTCGTCTATATGTTCCTGTGCTAATTTGAAATCTCTAGTGTGGTTAACAAAATCTAATATTATTAATTAATTAGTATGTGATTATTCCATTTGTAAATGATGGTATACATAAAATTATTTAAACAATATTTAACTTTTTTGTTGAGAAAGTAAACAATATTTAAATTAATTTTCAATTACAATCTGTTAAGAACGTTGAAAGAAGGTATTTTGTCAAATAAAAATCAACCAACACATATAGATTATAAGCGTGGTTCGTAAATTGGTGAATAAGAATAAAAAAGAGGAGGGCAGAGGGCTGCCAAAAAGAAACAGACCCACAAATGAATCAGCGATTTTATAATTAAAATAAAAAAAATCCAACTGACGTGGATTGAATATGATTTATGGGAATTTATTAGACATTGAAATAATAAAGAATCTTTTACATTTCAAAAGAAACGTGTGAGATACGACCGACACGATAGCCACATGAGAAGGATTTGTTCTCCTTTTTTATTTATACGATAAGACCATGTTGGCAATACCATAATAAAACTTGGTCTTGTTAAGATAAGAGAGGGGTTACAGTGCGGTGCTAAATATTTGCACGGCCATTTATCAAACTTCCCGGAAAAAATTATCTTAACTAGGTCATTATTCACTATTGCCAGATAATTTTTTTTTTATAAATCATAATTAAAAATAAGAATTTTATGAAACCACCATGATTATTTTTTTTTTTTAACAAAAACCATAAGAACTGAAATGCCATTTTGTTCCGAATTTTTTTTTTCCGGATCGAAATAGCAATTCAGTCTGAGGTGGTTTCACAGCTTTTTTAGAAAAATAGGCGTAGTCTTCGGTGTAACACTCATGGACCGAGATGACATTTCGGTCCAATGTTTTTTTAGCTCGGACCGAAATGCCATTTCGGTCCGAACTATTTTCTTTTTTAGGGTTTGCTTATAAATTGTTTAGAAAGGTCAGAAAAAACCGGTTTGCTTAGAAAGAAGAGAAGAGGTTGTTTTGGGTTTAAAAAAATTAGTAGTACTGAAATGACATGTCGGTCTAGAGAGATTTTCGGACTTTTTGTTGCCGCTAGTATGAAAACCTGTAAAACCACTTCAGGCTGAACTGAAATGCCATTTTGCTCCGAATTTTTTTTCCGGATCGAAATGGCAATTCAGTCCCAGGTGGTTTCACAGCTTTTTAAAAAAAATAGGTGTAGTCTTCGGTGTAACACTCATGGACGAGATGACATTCGGTCCAATGTTTTTTTAGCCCGGACCAAAATGCCATTTCGGTCCGAATTATTTTTTTTTTAGGGTTTGCTTATAAATTGTTTAGAAAGGTCAGAAAAACTGATTTGCTTAGAAAGAAGAGAAAGGAGATAAGGAACATCTCATTACTGTTAAGGTGGTGGTGGAAGGCACAAACTGATCCGGACTGCTTATGGTCATCTATTGTCAACACTTTGCGAGGAGTTCATACACAAACTGATGGTCCTAGAATCTGGGCAGTCAAAGGTTCGCACTTTTGGAGACAGCTCCTCAAATTGCAATAACTGGAGCACCACAATCCTTGTAGGCCAGGGCAACACCATCTCTTTCTGGTATGATCCATGGAGCGCAGGCCATTACGAAGTTTAAGAGATAGAATGTCGCGACCCCGACTGCAGGGCATTTCCCTTCAGGATGCATGGCCTTTACTAGAAGAGCTAGCACCTCAGGTAGCTGAAAATGCAAGGGTACAATTCGGGCAAGGTTAAGATAAGATAATATGGCGATGGTCTGCTCAGGGGTGCTACTCGGCCTCATCTTTTTACAAGGTTATATCAACTGGAGGTCGGATTAAATGGCGATTTGCATTCATCTGGAAAACCAATACTCCATCAAAGGTCAAGGTATTCACAGTTCTGCTACTAAAAAACAGGCTACTCACTCACGACATTATGGCGAGAAGAAGAATGCCTTGTCAACCTCGATGTGTGATGTGTGTATCCTGCAGCCAAGAGACAGCACACCACCTTTTTTTCAAATGCAGATATGCAGCAGCAGTTTGGCGAGGCCTTACAAGCTGCATTGGAATTAAGGTACTGAGTGGTGGCGACTCAGTGCAGCAAACATGGGACAGATCATGGGTGAAAGCACAACAGGGTGGTCAATTGCAGCGCAAGCAATGGGCAACTTTGTTCATTTGCACACTAAGGAACCTGTGGAAACAAAGGAATGACAGGGTATTCTCTGACAATGTGAAGCCTCCGTCGATACTGGTACAACAAATCATACAGGAGTTTCAATTGGGGATGAGATATTGTACTGGTACAGTGGTGATTAGGGAAGGAATAGGCTAGAATACAAGGATCGGCTTTGCCTGTCATGTAGCTTGATGTCTTATTTTTTAACTCTCTAAGATTGTATTAGCTGTTTCTATTGGTAGCCTCTGCCAATACTTTCAAAAAAAGTATATTAAATTCTTGTCAAATTCTATCCATTCTCATAAGATTTCAACAAGGTGAAAATGAGAAATCATTTCTCATTCCGATGAAGGTCTCCCAAGCTTGACCGTGAAAACAGGTCCGAAGTACTACACGAAGACCCAACAAAGTTTGCTCGGTAAGAGCAGGCTCAACCCGAGTTCGGGATCATCACGCTGGAGTGATCGTCAATAACTGTTTATGTGCGATCTGTCAGGTTACCTGTCAAATTATGAGGTCACGAGTTACTGTAACCGTCACTATACGACAATTACAGACCGATCATATATGAAGCCCAAAACTCAGCTGAATAAGGGATTCACAATTTTACTTACGCAAAATGTCTATAGAAAAGAGTCTGAACACCTTATCAATTTCCACCTTTACTCTCGAGCCTACTTCGAGAACATACGTACAGCCTAGCTATCCGAAATAGGACACTTTTGATATCGATCAAGAAATTTTATAAAACGAGAATTATATTTGTCTCTTTTCTAGTAATGAATCCATAATATGTGAATACCAATCGTTATGCAAACAGTTGCACGCTTTGGAGTACTGAAAAAATCAGGGATTATGTAGAAGAAATATGAACCATTCGATCTAAAATGTGCTCGATTTGATCAAACGGTAGTCAGTGCTCTAGAGTTTTTTTTTTTTTGCAAACTAGTGCCCC
This sequence comes from Carex parvula, assembly GCA_025461045.1. Taxonomy (NCBI): domain Eukaryota; kingdom Viridiplantae; phylum Streptophyta; class Magnoliopsida; order Poales; family Cyperaceae; genus Carex; species Carex parvula. Next base: position 1,134,149 of record JAJGRW010001301.1, on the reverse strand, counting down.
AGATTTTGAATTTTTTTTTTTGCAAACTAATGCATGTTTCATGTCGGGACAGTACCAAGGTAGATTGTTGATGGCATGTGCATACGATGCTGAAAACCAATTGCTTCAATTGGCTTTCGGAATTGTGGAGAAAGAAAGCACAGAAAACTGGGTTTTTTTTTCAGATGGTTGCAGTTGAAAGTCATTGGAGATGGTCGATTATTTTATGTCATATCAGATAGCCATTTGGGGATTAAATTTGTATTCCAGGATCCACATCTCGGATGTGATGAGTCTACTTATCAATGTGTGCATCGATATTGTTCTCAACATGTTGCCGAGAACCTCTTGAGAGGTCAGTGATAGGTTCAAAATTGGAGTAAACAAGAAGAAACCTAGGAGATTGCAGGAGATGTTTCAGGACTTTGAAATTGGTTGTCCAGAGGCTCTCGATTACCTTAACAAGGTGGGTAAGAGGGACCTGAATGATGAAGATGAGCTTCCATGTCCAGAGAAGCTGTACAAAGCATTGGACGGAGGTAACCGATGGGAAATAATGACAACAAATGGGTCCGAGTCACTGAACAACCAATTTCAAATTCTTGAAACATCTCCTGCAACCTTCTAGGTTTCTTCTTATTTAGGTGTGTTCAAACTGAGTCTGTGATTGCCGGTTGCAGCCTTGGTGGATGACACATTCTACAAGATGAATACCTGGTTTTCTGAACGGCAGAACAAAGCTGAAATGACACTTGAGCAGTGTCAAATGTGGTCCAACAGGGTAAGTGATTTGCTGCAAAAGCGTATCAACAAATCTCTGGCCATGACTGCGATTCCTTACGATAGGGTACATTGGACCTATGAGGTCATAGTAAGGGGTGAAAAAATCCTACAAGGCGTGATCAGCCAAGACTGGAGTATACCCGCAGGGATTTTGGATATTAGGTTGTTGTTAAGGATAACAATAAGGTTGAATGTGAATGTCAGAAGCCCCAATTGATTGATATACCATGTTCTCAGGCTCATCATGAGACCATTAATAGGAATGCAGCAGGTAAAATGCATAATTTAATTATTTACATATACTAATTTCATTGGTTCTCTCTTTAACAAATACTAATTAATTTATATATGTTTTACTTGTAATGTAGAGGAAGCAGCAAGACAAGCAGAAGCAGGAACATCTTCCTCAAGAAGAGCAGCAAGAGGATCTTCTTCAAACAGACACCAACGTTGATGTTTCTTAGTTTTTATGTTATTGGAATTTGAATTTGTAGTAGTGACAATTCCAGTTTTTAGTTAGTAATTTTATATTTTATGTTGTTTTAATTTTCATTTGTAGTGACATTTTAGGTTTTTATTTAGTAATTTTAATTCTAACTTTTATGTTTTTTATTTGTTGTTACTTTCCATTTGATAACATATTCTCATAAAAATAATTGTCAAATAAAATTTCAAATAACTAAAACAAAACAATTAAAACATTTAAAAAATACAATTAGAATAAATAATTTCAAACAAATTAAAATATAAAACATTCAAACAACATTAAATATGAAATTTGTTTGAATAATTGATATGCAATAATAATAACTAAAAAATAAACAATTCAAGCAAATAAAAAAATCGCCAGAAAAGTCCAAATTCGGAAAATAATTTGTCGGATTCACAGAATCAAAAAATTATTCTCCGTAAAGAGAATGCATGAAACTGGATAATTATTTTCCGAAAAGAAAACCTGAATCGGAGAATAATTCTCCGGTTTAGACAGATTTGTAAATTTCTGCTAAATAGATGCATATTGTTAAATTTTTGGTTTTTTTAATATTAATAAAATTTTCGGCCTAGATTTCTACCAAGCGTTAAAGAGTATGCATTTATTATTTTCGTCAAATGAAACACGCACGAAGTTCTATGCACAAAAATTGTCGAACTGTTTTAAACTCAAAATATTAATGTTATTGTTCTAAAGAAGATGGATAAATTAACAATAGTTATCTTGTTATGTGTAATTTGACGCGTTGAAATTCAGAAGGGGTTATATTAGTTTATGTGCAACTGGAGAGGATCGCTAACTTTGATTATATGACTTGATTATATAACTTTGATTATAAGACTGATAATTGCATACCTTATATTTTTATTTTTTTTATGGTTAGAAGGCTTAAAAGCCTCTAACAATTTCATATATAAAAAAATTATTTACAAAGTCCTATTTAACCCTATTAAACAAAAAAGTCAACTAGTTCTGAGTCTCACAGCACTATATACAAATGCATACCTTATATTGATCTGAATCTCAAACGAATTTATACTTCATGATAAATGATAGAAGTATTTATTCCTCATGTTTTTAAATATTTTTAAAATTTTATTTTACGTGTTCAACAAAGTCTTTAACTTAATTTTTTTATGATCTTTCATAGAAGAAAAGATGATAACTATATTTTGTATACTAGATGTAAACATTGTATGATATTGATATAAATAACAATAAAGTATAAATATTTCGGAATGCAGATATGGAGTTCAAGAATAAATTTATTTTTATGATCTAAACGAATGAAGCAGTTAATAATGTGGATATGTAGTATGGATAAGAAGTATTAAAACAATACTTTATAGATGTTGAGTATATATATATATATATATATATTTTTAACGATAGTGGAAACTGATATATTTATTGATTAAGAAAAAATTTATTCCCAAAAGTTTTTAGCTAATTAATTATTTACAAGGTATACATAATAATATCTCCTCATCCACTGTGATGTCTTTCTTTTTTAGTCAGGCTCGTCTATATGTTTCTGTGTTAATTTGAAATCTCTAATGCGGTGTGGTTGACAAAATCCAATATTATTGATTAGTATGTTATTATTCCATTTGTAAATGATGGTATACATAAAATTATTTATATTTAATTTTTTTGTTGAGAAAATAAAAAATATTTAAATTAATTTTCAATTACAATCTCTTAAGAACGTTGAAAGAAGGTATTTGTCAAATCAAAATCAACCAACACATATAGATTATAAGCGTGGTTCGTAAATTGGTGAATAAGAACAAAAAAAAAGAGGAGGGCTGCCAAAAAGAAATAGACCCACAAACGAATCAGCGATTTTATAATTAAAATAAAAAAATTCAACTGACGTGGATTGAATATGATTGATGGGAATTTATTAGACATTGAAATAATAAAGAATCTTTTACATTTAAAAAGAAACGTGAGAGATACGACCGACATGATAACCACATGAGAGGGATTTGTTCTCCTTTTTCATTTATAGGATAAGACCATGTTGGCAAGACCGTGAGAAATTCTGGCATGCTGATCCCATATAAAACTGGATTTGAGTTCTGTGCAAAAGACATTGCACAAATTTTATTCAAAATTACTTTTTAAACTGTCTGATTTTTGCAGACAAATGTGATACGAATCGGACTGTTAAGATCCGAATTTGAATAAGTCTTTGTGCAAATCTCTTTGACAAAAACCCCACCTTATAAAACTTGGTCACATTAAGCTCTTTTGTTAAGATAAGAGAGGGGTTACAGGGCGGTGCTAAATATTTGCACGGCCAGATATCAAACTTCCCGAAATTATCTTAACTAGGTCATTATTCACTATTGCCAAATAATTTTTTTTTATAAACCATAATTAAAAATAAGAATTTTATTAAACCAATATGATTACTTTTTTTTTTTAATCATAAGAACTGAAATGCTATTTTGCTCTGATTTTTTTTTCCGGACCGAAATGACAATTCAGCTCAAGGTGGTTTCATAGTTTTTTAAAAAAAATAGGTGTAGGCTTCGGTGTAATACCCGTGGACCGAGATGACATTTCTGTCCAATGTTTTTTTAGCCCGGACCGAAATGGCATTTCGGTCCGAACTAATTTTTTTAATATTACTCAAGAAAGCAATATAAGATCATTAAATACACAAGTCTACGCCTTTGTCTTCTTTTTGTTTTTTTCTGTAAAATGATTCCTCGGTAATCTTGCATAAATTCTATCTCACTTTAATTAATACTTTATAATGAGTATTAAAATCTCTAGATTTTTAATCATGACATATCATCTATATTTACAATTTAATTCAGTTTCTCTTTATTTATTTATATATTTATTTATTATTTTCATCGTATGGTTTTTATATCACATTTCTCTATCTTAATTAAAATGAATGTGTTTGATATATATAAGATATAATGTAACACTTAAATCAATATTAAAAAGTATATTTATTTTTTGTCGATTTTATTTATAAATTGTATAATTTTAAAATTACCTTTTTCTTTAATAAATATATTCTCGGAACAAAGTTCAGAACAAAAATATAATTATGAAAGCAGTAGTACATTATTTCACATAACTACACATTTTTATTTTGGGCTCTGAAACTCATTTTTTGAGATATGGACCCAAGTATAATTTAGTAGATAAAAGATCATTACTCTTAGGCATTTAGAATACTTAAAAATGATATTTTTATTAAAAAAAAGAGTAAAAATTATAAAATTATATAAAACTTGACTTCCAAACATAGTTTGTTATGGATGTTATAGGGTTGAAACCAAAAATTTACTATAGTAGAGCTGGATTTGGTAAAAATTAAACAAGATATATTTAGAGCGAATTATATTTGTTGTTTTAGTTAAAAAATATTTTATTTATAGCAGAGCAAATTATAGATTCTTATTATTAATAGCAAAAATAAATCCACCACTCATTACATTATACGGTTCAAATTTATTATTTTACTTATATAAATAAAATTTAGAGTTGAAGTATAGAAGTGTAGGGCATCATAATCAACCTTCATAAAATGAGGAAGGTTCAAATACTTCATTTTTAGTACATTGAGGACTCAAAATTTAGAATTAAAATATTAAAATAGAATAATTTAACATGACCACATCACTTTCTCTATACATATAAAAAAATATAACAATGATACTTTTTGGATGTTAATTTTTAAAATTATAATTTTTATCAAAATAAAGTTGTAACGTCATAATTTCTTACGCACCTATAAAATAATATATAATATTTCTAACAATTTTATGAGATACCTGAATTTTAGAATATTATTATTATAAATTTAAAAAGTGCAGATATAATAAATACATAAAAATAAAAGGTGAAATTATTTGAATTAATAAATATAACAATAGATATATTGAGGCCATTTTTATTTATATCTAAACTTAAATAGAAATTAATAAATATACCCAGGTTCCGTGAGTTTTATTAAACAATAGATATATTGCGGCTATTTAATGGGCAGTTTTAAAAACAATAGGACCTGTTATTTAATGGCCGGTGGAGAAAACGAAAAGACCGGCCATTTAATAGCCGGTTTGGATATTTTTAATAAAAACCATGAAACCTGAGTATATTTATTAATTTCTATTTAAGTTTGGATATTAATAAAAATATGGGATATATTGTGCTTATCCTCGATGTGTCCGTAAAATATTATTCTTTTTTAAGCACGCATACGTGAACATTGAACGATAACGCCGGTCAATTGGTTCCTTTTCCGTTTCGGCTATTGGGCCACATTGTCAGAGAGAGATAAGAGGAAGACTCGGCCAGATTATGTGGCAAGGTGAGTGCAGATCAAGCCACGAACTCATCCATATGACCATATCCCCTGTCTCTCTCTCTTTCTCTCTCTCAGAAACGATGCGTTTCTGAAATCAACATAGGTTAGTTGGCCATGTGTTGTGACCTGGAGCCAATAATTGATCCCTGGCCCACTTTTTATCGAACGGCCTTGATTTAATATATCCCACCACATAAAATAACAAAAAAAAAAAAAAATAGAAGTCTCTCTCTCTCTCTCTCGTCGTTTCACTTTTCCCAAAAAAACAACCATCCTCAAATTCCCTCTCATCCCACTAATTATCTCCGTTCATTGGTTCAACCAAAAAACACAATCATCTCACTCATGCCCCACTCCCTCTCTCTCCTCCTCCATGTCTAAACGCAGCCCCAAACCGTCGACCAACGGCCACTTCGAGCTGCGCCACTGGCGGTCGCCCAAGAGAAAAACACGTCCGCTTGCGATCAGAATTCCAAACGACGACAGAAACTCGTCGGAATTGGCTGATATCAACCCGGTATTGAATGACACCGATGATGAAGGTTATATTAGTCTCAGAGATATTTTGACCTCACCAGAGTTTGCTGATGAGTCATCACCTACTGTTAGGGGTGGCAGCTGGCCGGAGATAAATATCAGCAACCCCTTGGTGAAGCAAGCTGCGTATGCATACTTGCAGCCAAACCAGTCGGCCAGGGGGGTGGAACGACGACGGCTTGATGTGAAGCGGGTCATCTATGAAATCTTCTCGCCTTGTCTTGAATTTTTGGGGGTGATCTTTAATTTTAGGAGATAAAGTTTAGCTCTTGTTTTTTTCTTCTCTTTTGTAAATTTTAATTTTGTTTTGTTGCTTTGTCTTGAATTTTGATCTCCTGTAAATATTAGGAGGGAAGTGACCGAAAAGGATTGATACTGATGAAGGAATTATTGCATTAAATTGTTGGATTTAAAAGGATAGATCCATACGGAATAAGGGCTTAAGCATTTTATTCCAAATTTTTGGTCTTTGTTTGATGCTTATTTGTTTCAATTTTTGATCTGCTGGCAACAGCAAGAGAATGTAGAAATATAGGTGAACAATAGCTAGTGGAGGAATTTTCTTTGCTTCAATAGAAGATGTCAAAAAGGTAGATTGAAAAATAAATAAATAAAGTCAATGCATTTGCTGCATAATTATGAATTTTTATTCTTTGGGTACCTTTCCGAATGATTTAGATCTTTTTTTATTTTGGTAAATTGCTAGTAGGCTTGATTTAGAGCTTTGGTTAACAATAGGAGTAAAAGACAGTATTGCAAGGATAGATGAATCTATCTTTACTGGTTACTAAACAAAGTTACTGTTGCAAAAAAAAAAAAAATTAAGTGAGAAAGAATAAAAGAAAATCCAAGAAAATGTCAAGACTATGCCTATGCAATTTATCACTGTACTTTTTGTTGATGTGTATTTACAGTGAGCCCAGTTGCAGCACTTGTATTTACAAAACAATGCTAACGTCTGATGCTGGTAAGGTAATGGGGCCGCTTGGGTTTGGCTCGTGCAGTCGCAGGTGCATTGCGAAGCGGTTTCACAATTGCCGCATCAATGTCAGAGCCATCGGGAGTTTTTGGTTCATTGTACATCGAGCGTTTGACTGGGAACGGGCTCCATCCTGGCTGTTTTTTATCCTGCACAGAGTATAAAACTAGTTGTTAGATAGCGAGATTTTGTACAGATTGCACCTGAGGCAACATACTGCTTTTTCCAATACAGGTGTTTTTTTTTTCTGGGAGCAACATGTAAATTGGTTGTTTGGAATATGCAGAGAAAGAAGTCGTTATCAAAATAACAGCCGGGCACATGCTTGTGTTTATATTCCTTTTTTTCTTAATTTTGTTTGACATAATTAATTTCACTATCTCCTTGATCTTCCTCAAGTTAAAGAAGACAGAATTTTTCATTTATAGAAATTATATAAAATAATATAGAGTATAAGATGGATATCATTCATATTTCGATCCCATAGAAGGAACATTTTTTTTCGGTTCTTCAGGGAATCCTAAAAAAATGGGGGGGGAAAAAAAAAACTTGGTTGCTTTGGGGATTCTTTGTGGTATATGCATAGTAGCAGAATGGTTCCTAAAGAAACCAAGAAAAAAATTCCGATTCCTTCTATCGGATCAAAGTATGGATGAAATCCATCTAATACTCTAATTTTATATAATTTCTAAAAATAAAAATTTCTGTAAAGAAGAAGTCCTATTTGCTGAAATATAGGCTGTGACCAGCACAACAATGACTAATAAAAACATGAACAACAAAAAAAAAATTAATACATAGATAAAACCACAATTGAATGCTAATTTTTCCCGACATTCTTAATTCAAATATATCAAGCTAGCATGCACGTTGAGAATTATCAATAACAAAAATAAAACAGTGACCTTTATTACATATGTATGTATGTAAAAACAGAAATTGAACTTGGATTAAATGACTGCATGACATCGAGTGATTGAGAGATGTACATCAGAATCGGATGGTTCAGAGAAGATTTAAGAAAATCTCCAACCCTAAAAATTCAAGGCTTAATCTAGACAGTTGATTTTGATTGGATGGTTCAGATAGAATAGTAATAACCTGCTATCATCACACCCTAATGTCTAGATGTACTTTGAATTTTGAAACAAGTTTTTGGTGGGTCCATGAAAACTAGGCTGGTCGCCATCCTTGTTAAAGGTCACTCTCAATTGCCATTATCCAACTAATAAGCCAGAATTAATTGGCAAACATGTCCCACCTCTAATAGAAATTTCCTGCAGCCCCACAACTCAAGTGACTTGCTATCTTGCATTTTTTTTTTTTAATTTCTGTTATTTAATTAATTAATTATTATTTTATTTTTATTTATTTATTATATATTTTTTTTTTTGGGGGGGGGGGGGGGGGGGGGGGGTGGTTGGGGGGTTTGAGTTCAGGGGTGGAGAATCACACTTTCGTCTTATTAGCTTTATGGTTTGAGAGGGCTCCAATTTAAACAAACAAATAGAACTAAGAAACTATACACATTATTATTTTAGGTAACCAACGTGGTGGGTTACAATTTCTAGTAGAATTATGGTATAATGAAATTCTTCTAATGGTATTACGTAAGTACTTGTTATTATCTTATTATTCAGTTTAGCATACAACCTACCTAACAATAAAAAAGTTCCATTGTTGTAATAAAGAACACTTAATAAAGCTGATAAGTGGAACGGTGCTAACTGCTAACTATCGTCCCGGAAATTTTGCCTATCTCAACAACTATGGTAACTGGATTCTCATGGTAATTCACTAATGATACTCTGATATAATGATACTTCAACGAGAGAATTATTAATGATACTCTGATATAATTTGAGACTAGTATCTTTTGAGTACTTGAACAAGCAACCTTCCTATTATGATGTGTTTTATTATTTTTTTAGTAATAATGTGCAGACTAGCACTAATAATTAAAAATTAATGGTTTAATTTTTATCTTCTGTTATCAGTCAAGCAGACTGGTTCTTTTACTTATTTATTGAGGTGATTGTGATTGTTAGCAAAATATTAATTTTATAATTAATATATATTTACTCACCATATGTTCTGTAAACTGAATTGATAGTTACGGAGGGTAAGGTGCTACTTCTTATTGGTTGAACTAATCTACCAAAATTTCGTATGTTAAATCACAATCCAATTGTTGCACTTAATCAGCATTATTTTCCATACATTTTATGAATAATTATTGCACTTGAAAGCGTAATTTGATAGGTAGTGGGAGAGTCAGTGCCATGGAGAGATAAAGGCACCATATCCCCCTTCTGATGATTAGAAATGAAGAAAAAAAATACAAAAGTCATAACTGGTTTATTTATTGGTATGAATTAATAACCAAATCTCTGATAATTAGAAACTAAGCAAAAAAAAAAAGAAATACAAAAGTCATATCTGGTTTATTTAATGGTACGGATTAGTAGCCAAATGTCTCTTTCGATCCTTGTCAGCTCTTCTAATGACCAGTTAATTATTAATCTCACCAATATAACAAAAGATTCCTAATATCTTAATCGATATACCACTTGTGAATTCTTTGTTCTTTTTTTCCCTTTTAAAATTGTCATTGTTGCTTATCTCAAAAGCAAAAGACAGTTTTTGACTGCAGCCGTGTTCACTTGGGAGATTGAGCAATATCACAACAATATGAGAACTTAAGGTCAAATAGGTCATCTTCCAAGGAACGCGGAAACATAGTTCAAATACTTTTTTGGCGTTTTGCAATGGTTATAATTAAATGAATAACTAAACTGCTCAATTGATCTGTTCAGAAAATTCCACTCCTACTGGCCCTATAATGCACAATATTGAACTAAGAAAGTCTGACATGTCATCGTCTTTTGGGTCCTTTTGTTTTTAATTTTACTTTTTGACTGCAAATTTTGTTATTTGTATAAATGGGGCTGGGGCGACATTTCACCAACTTGAGGGCCTAGAAACTATTCTTTCATTTGAAATTAAAAGGAAATATTCCCATCGAAACCAAAAGAAAAGAAAAACAATCAAAAGTTAAGCGCAGAAAGCCACAAGAAGTATCAATTAATATTGCCAGATACTCAATAAGTGGGATGGTGTTGTCTGGCATGGTAATTCCTACTATCTATAAGTTCAAGTTTGAGAAAACATTTGCAAAAATAAGCTTTACCTCATGTCTTATATATTCCCTGTTAGGCGGGGGAGATACCACTTGGTGCACCACTTCGAGGAAAAATGTCATCCCTTTATCAGTGAAGTTCTTGATATAGAACACCAAAATCTTCCCTGATTTGGCACGTAGGTTTCCTAGCCTCTGCTCTATGTTTGGCTCATACTGCATCACAAATGGCCGCAGGAAGGTGTCATACACCAAATCGCTTCCCTTTAAAAGAAAATTACAATTACATTTAGGAGTTAGAAGGGCAGCATGGTGGGCACCCTACAGGTCCTGAGAAATGATGGAGATAGAGGAGACTAATGAAGATCTAGATGGGCACCAAAAGAATGGCACCATTTAGAGGGGATACAAGGACTTTGATTTTGAATAAAAAGATGTAGTGCAATATGCATTACTATTTGGAGTTGGTTTAATTAGAAATAATGATAGTTGGGGTTTATTCTGCTTCTTTTCCTTTGTTTTCTTTTGCTTTATATCTTTTTTACTTTTCTCTTTTTCTTTTTCTTTTCTTTTGTGTTTTTTTGCAGGACAGGGGGGGAGGAGATTTATCAATGGCAAAGGTACAGCTACCAGATATCTTTACCAAGGAACTCTGAGAACCTCCTCAGATGTGGACTCCGCAAAATAAGCTGGGAATTCTTGGTAGATTTACTACAGATAAGAGCTTTAAGGGAGTGTAGACCAGGGCGGGATCTAGGATTTTCGTCAGAGGGGGCAAAAAAAATATCGAATCAAGTTTAAATAGCTAATCGGGTTTAAATCCATTAACTAATTGGGTACTCGGTAAAAAATAATGCAACTTACACTTTCCAATGCTTTGACTTGTAATTTCTGATACTCTAACTTATAATTCTAATTACCAATCAAAATTTAACAAATTTATTTCAATTTTAACCCTAAATTTAATCCGAATTACAAATCAAACATCCAGTGGAGGGCGAAAAAAATTTCAGGAGGGGGGCAAAGTCGATCAGGACCGATAGATCTCCACTAAAACTCAAAATCCAGGGGGGCAGCTGCCCCGCCCTGGGACTATGTGGATCCGCCCCTGGTGTAGACAGTATTAATATAAGTCTTATTTTATTAATTAGAATTAGGATTTTTTATGTTATTTTGTCAATTGTCATCTCACCTATATTAAAGTAGGACCTTAGGGTCGTGGGTCAGGTCAGGAGACTCCAACTATAGAATGGGTCAATCATTTCTGGTACAGAGTAGGAGACTGATCAATGGCACTCCATGAGAGCACATGAAAGAGTTGGTATTGTCAATTGTGCCAACTTATTTCCATTAAAAAGAAGAAAAAGGAGTTAAAAGTTGAACTATCACCGATATTTGTACAAAATGCAAGCTTAATACTACTGATTGTGTACCATTTGCACATGGAATCTCTAATGTCTACCATTGTTATTGTTTTTTAATTGATTGTTTTCTGTTAGCTTATTTGTCACAATTTATTAGGTTGTTTATAAAACAATTCTAACCATGTCTCTCACACGGTCACACCCAGGGGGAGGTGAGTACCAGTCATTTTACACATGTTACCAGACATGGTCAGTATTGAACTGTAACAATACCTATCGTTTGCAGTGGCAACAATATGGTTTCAAACTAGAAAAATACTTGATACAGCTTCTGATTAGCACTGAAATTATCAGTATAGGATTTAGAAACACAATATCAGTTACCTTAGTTTTAGGATACCAGAGATAGACGAAGAAGGCTAGCTTTACTTCTCCATACATAGGCAACCTATGTTCAATGATAGATAGGCTTGTTAATGAAAAAGAAATAATTAACTGGAAAAGTGAAACTGATTTGATGATTGGAAGTTTAGCATTACAATGAGAGGGGGCTTTCAAATACCAGCACCATTGCAACAATAATCCTAGAAAAAGAAAACTGAAGTATGATTAGCATGAATTAAAATTTACACATACCAAAACCAAACTGATAGAAACAAGGATCTGGTCAAATAAGGTATAAATATTTTGCGTGTTCCAGTAATCTGGACCCAATTAATATCAGATTATAGTCATTTAAAATTCCAGACTTTTTTGTAAATTCATTTTAATGTTTGGGTAGACAAGTTTGTTTGGAGCTGCGATTCAGTTGCTTGAGTACTCTTCTTGTTATATCAGGTCAGGTTCAGATTTCCAGTCAAAGTGGAGTCTCCAGTGTTGGGTCATTATGGTTTAAAAATATTCCTCCCAGATGTAATTGTTTATTGATGGTACCAAATGAATGTCTGGTTACAAATTATCAATTTAATTAAAGTTGAATTTTTAGATTGTGGGTGATGAGCTCTTAACACAAATATTATGTTGACTTCCACCGTGGATAGTTAAGAACAGAGCAGTTGAGGATGCGAAGATGTGGATCAGGTACTGTGGTACAGGTACAGCTACTGTGAACAGGGTAAATGAGGGAAGGGGGGGCCAAGTAATTACAGGGGCAATTGATGCTGTAACATAGTTCTCATGTAATAGTTTAGGAACTGATGTTGTAAGCTCATTTACTAATACAACCTTGGTAGCCACTCCCAAGTTTTCAAAAAAACAAAAACAAATATTATGTTGATTTATTTTTGGTTCCAACTTTTGCCCTTGTTTTTTTGGTTTTTTAGTTACCATAATTTATTTTTCCTTCAAGGAGCTACCCTTTGAACATTTTGCCAGATCTAATCATTCTTTATCTATAATCCTCAAAAATATTGTAATTGAAGTCACAGCTTGTGAATTTTTACTAAAGAAAATTAACTTTAGAAGAAACATAAATACATAGCTCAGCACTTAACTTTTGTAATTAAGAGATCCCCCTCTTCCAATTTTAACATGGAAGAAATAAATCCAATTCTCAATCACAAGGATTCAGCATAAAATAATTTAACAGAGTGAGGAAAGGACGAATTTCAACCCGCAGTGCTTTCAGCTTATTAAGGTCAAGAATTCAAATTTAGCAATGTTGATCTAATCAAATATCATACACTCCCCAGTACTGACACCAGATTCGGAATTGGTCAGATCTATTTTGGTCTTATTCAAATAAAAATTGAAAAAAAAAAAGAATACACTCACCAGTACTGACACCAGAATCGGAGCTGCTCAACATGGCCAGGCCGCTTCTCTACCATCTTGAAACACTCAAATGCGGGGTAAGCGTACCCAAATAGCAACCTACATTGTCACTCAAATTCAAGTTCCTATAAGTGTTAAATTCTACCAATGCTAAACAAAATCACAAATTGACAACTTACGTAAGAGTAGCAGTGAGAAATTCTCCCAACATAGCCGAATCTATTGAAGTGTCTATTCAAATTTTGGATATTTCAGATTCAGCAGTTGAGAAATGTGACTCGTTTGAGCAATTATACTGATGATTGAGAGGAGTGGGGAGTATAATTAAGGGTTACTTAGTGGAGATTGCGTGAAAAGGAAGAGGGAGTAGGTTGCTTCGGTGAGAGGACTAACAGTTGAAGCGGGTCAAAAGGCGGAGAAGTTTAACTTTGGTTTAGCAATCCGCGTCTAGCTCATTACAGTGGATCTGACTATCTGTGTTTTTCTGACAAAAGTTTTGCTTTTCCGATTCTAATTATTTAAAATTTTTTATTCATGTATCTTGATGAAAAAGCTTTCTCATACACAAATATTAACGATTTTAAATAGTTAAAATCAGAAAAATAGAACTTTATTTTTCTCTAAAAAAACAGCAGAGTCCATTTCCATCGTAGGAGCTCCTGAGAATTAGAAAAAGATGAAAAGTAATAATGTGGGATTAAAGTTTTCTCAATACTGCGAAGTCATGCATGTGGCCTTCTAATGGACTGGGCTATTTCAGGCCGAAAACAACAATTTAAAAATATATTTCTAATTTACAACGTTTATTTTTTTAAATTACTAATTTGATATGTTAATTTCTAATATAATTATTAAAAAGTACTATAATTTTTAAATTAGCAAATTTACTTTAAAAGTAACTCTAATTAAATTTTTGAAATGAAGTGATTTAGAAATTATAAATTTATTTAATTGTTAAACTAAGTGACGTAATTCAAATTAATTGTTAAACCTTTGCAGGAATGAAAATGCTCTAAATTATATTGCTTTATGAGATTCTCTCTATTTGATAGTCAAATATCATTTTTTCTTTAAACGAAAAGGCAGTTATTGCCATATATATTATTATAAAGGCATAGGCATGCTTACTAAGAGTAACCATACTTATAAAACACAAATTTCATTTAAATGTAATAATTAAAAAGTCCGAGGTAAAAAGTCCCCTTACCATATGTAAGTAAATGTTGCAAATAATTCAACCTCATCTTGCCTTAATTTACTCTTGTTCATGCAATATAATTTTAATTTGAAAGTTTATTTAGGCATAAACAACATCTTCATATGACTCAATTATCCGACAATTATTTATTTTGTATCTGTATTTGAATCCGTATTCGTAGATTATCCACTTTGTATCCGTATCCGTTTAAGGTGGATTTGATTTTATATTTTGACATTCGTTTACTATCTGTATCCGTATCCGTATCTGTATCTGCTCATTCAAACGTGAATATGAATATGGATATGATTTTACATAATGGTAATATTTAATGTACAAAAACTTCAAAATTATATATTTCCTCCCTCTAAACTTCAAAATTATGTATTTTCTCCTCTCAACTTCCAAAACTCACAAATTTACCCATTTATTGTCTTTTATATTAAACCTCATTTTAAATTTATAAAATCCCCATTTATCCTTCATTAAAAGTATAAAAAAATTATAACTTGTTAAGAAAAATATCATATTAACTGATCCCAATAATTCAGCATGATCTTCATATTAAAATGATTTTAATTTGGTGATCAAACTTTATAATTTTAAAATAATTTTATTATTTTTAAAGATGGATAAACATTCATTAATTTTGAAAATTCTGAACCGTTAAAAACAGTATTTTAAAAAAATGTAAAATTTGATAGTCAAGCACATTTTAATATGGACAGGAGTGAAGTCAGGATAATCTAAAAGGTAGATTAAAATTTTAGAGCGAGACATCATTTTATAATTATTTTTAGTATTAAATATTTTTATAAATTTTATTTTAGAAAATTATAGAAACAGAAACATATTTTGAGGAAACTTTTTTAGGAAAAGACAAAATTTTATAAACTTTTTAGTTTTAAGTATTTTTTTATAATTTTTCTGACAAAAGTATATAAAAAGAGAAGAATATTTGTAGCTCCATGTGAATATAGAGATAATATTGAATGGATTGAATTTATGTTCGGACTTTAAAAATAAAGATATAAATAAAGTAAAACATGACTTTTTACTTCATGAAACACAATAATCCAACTCCATATATTATACTTATAAATATTTGATTATATTTAATATTACACAAGTTGGCTTTAATATTTACTTATCCCAGAAACGTAACGGTGGGGGATGCAATCAGCACAGGTATCTAATTCTATCATATTAAATTCGAATCGACCATCATAAATTAACTCGATTTAAAATTGTTCGTTCCTATCAATTTTCTTTGTGAATTTTAATTAGACCTGAATTATTTATCTGCATTCAATTTGGACAACTTCATCTTGTTAGACGATACCTAAGAGAATTTCATCCGGGTGATGATGAAGATTCACATACTTAATTATTATTGCTTGAAGAAATAATTTTAAGTACTACTTCGATATTAACAACTGTTGTATTTACACAAAAATACTTGAATAATTGTTTATTATATATAAATATTTTAAAAAGGAATAAATTTCTTAATTAATACAAAATATAAATAATATTTACAAGAGTTTACTAATAAACAATTTAAATTGTACGATAAAGAATTTAATACACGTTAGGTTGACCTTGGACCCCTACAAGATGGAGATACCAAGGGAAGTCAGTTGAGTATCGCTCTTTCCCGACACGTGTCGAGATGGTGCTCCTGTGACGGACACGTGGCATAATGGCAGTAAGACGAGCATACACATCATTGTAATCAAAGGGAGAACAACCGGTTAACATCTCTCAAGTTAGACTTTTTTGTCTATAGAAAATATTGAAAAAGAAGAGAAAAATAGAACGAGTATTTGTGATTTTTCATCAGTGGAAAAACCAGTAAAGAAGAAACTGATCTAAAAAACTCAATATTAGAATCGGTGGGGGAGACACTGATTCTAATTCAATTATATTTTTTGTTTTTTGTTTTTTCTATTTTAAAACTTAAAAAAAAATAGATAAGAGTCTTCTATTATATCTAAATTCTAAGATATTTTATCTATTTTCTTAAAAACTTTGTATATTTTAATAGAGAAATATAAAAATAGAAAACAGAACTGGATTAGAATCGATGGGTTATATTTTAATAGATAAAATTAAAAACAAAAAAACAGAACTAGGTTAGGATCGGTGTCTTCTCACCGATTTTAACATTGAATTTTTTGGATCGGTTCTTCCCCTACCGGTCTTTCTACTAATGAAGAATCACATGTACTCTTTCTATTTCTCTCTCTTCTTTTTTAATATTTTCTATAGACAAAAAATTCTTCTCTCTAGAGAGCATACGTCTAACCCCTTTGAATACAAATTAACATCCCCTCTCTAGGGAGCACATCATGCCGATTTTTAATTAATTGGAAAAGATATCAAAAAAGAAGTAAATTTCTACGAAATCTCGTTTATAAAAAGAACTGGAATGTCTATTTCATTTGCTATAGTGTTTCTTTACCGAAATCTCGTTTCATTCTCAAAATATATCAATTTATAGTGAAATGGAATTCTGTAGCGAACATTGTAGCAAACGGGATAGACATTTCCGTCCACTACTGTAGGGGATGAGATAGACATTCATGTTCTTTCTATGAAACGAGATTTCATGATGTACCTCTTTTTTAATATATTTTTTCTATTAATAAAAATGTCGATGATATCATAACAAGTGCAGAAAAATATGTAAGACTACATTATTTCGCAGAAACTTTTATTCATAGAAATAATTAAAAAATAAGAATATCTTGCCACTTTTAACTATTTACTTATGTTTTATTAGTTGGGATGTGTTACATCTTTTATTTGCATTTCTACTAGTAATTAATTTGTTTTATTTATATCAAATTATTTTGGCATTGAACTCTGTGAAGGTTAACCAAGTATAAAAATAAATGTTTAGTTATTGATTTAAAAGAAATCTGGCTAACCACCTTGATATATACAAATTAGTAATTTTATTCTTTGTACTTTATAATTTTTAAGAAAATTTATATGATTCAGTCTTCTCATAAAATGTTAAATTTGTGGTTAAAATGTTAAATTTTATAACATCTCATAATGTTAAATTTCTCATAAAATGTTAATAGTTAAAACCAGAGACGGAGGGAAGAAGAGAGAATGAGGGTCAATTGATATTTATTATTATTATTTATTTTTTGTATTTATGTATGATTTTTTTATATAATTTAGAGTAAATATAGCATAATATTGTAAAAATTAAATCATTCTTCCGTAGCAAAAAAATTATATAATTGATCTTCAAAGAAAGTTAGTTGAGTATCGTTCTTTCTTCTTTTTTTTATCATAATTAAAGTATCAATTACCATATATTGTATATTTTTTTTTTATTTATTTAGTGGGATGATGGCGGTCCAACCACCCCACATTCTTTTCAAACTCTTTTATTACAACAAAGAATTTTTCTTAATTCTTATATGAATTTCTAACTCATGACCGCTCATATCATAAAATATGTGTCTTTATTACTAGATCAAAAACTAGTTCTTATACGTTATACATTTTATATTTGAACTCTTCACAAAAAAAGTTCTTAATTTGTTATCATTGCTTAATTTTCTTAATTTTCTTTATTCCGTCACAAAAAATATCATTGCTCGTCGAAGTCAATTTTCATTCATCAATTAGACTTCGCTTTTCTTATGGTATTTGTTTCACCGTTGATTTAATAAAAAGCCTCCTACGAACTCTGTCTCAATTTTGCTGAACTCATGAAAAATAACTCGTGCATTTACTTATGATCCAAAGCAGTATATAAATCATCAATCTGCATCGCATTGTTCTAACAAATTAAAATTAAAATCACGGTGATGTCAAGAAGAGAGTCCTTCGGAATAAAGAAAAAACACATGGCTTCATTAGTGGTGGACCCCATACGATTTGTTTGTCGCCATATCATATCATATGATTCACACTGAATAAATGTATTATTATATTGATATAATAAATTATAAATTAATATACATCACTTTTGTCCTCACATACTTCAAAAGTCTTAGATCATGTTTGGTTGTGGATAGGGCTGTCAAAAAGCTCGTGGCTCGCTCGTGACTCGTCTCTAGCTCGCTCGCTAACAGCTCACTCGGTAGTGGACCGAGCTGTAACGAGACAGCTCGGTTCAGGCTCGGGCCAAAATAAACGAGCTGAGCCAGGGGTCAGCTCGGACCGGGCCAGCTCGGCTCGTTAAGCTACAGTGGATTTAAGGTTTAGCCCCGTATAATTTTAAGTCCAGTCTCATTTTCAAAGGCGCAATTATGCAAAATTGATGTATTTTCGGTTTGGGAAGAAATAATATGGGCTTCAGTTGCTTGAAGATGTGCCTGCTGGACGATTTCTTAAATTTTTTGAATGAGCTTTCTTATTTTTTATTTTTGAATTTGTATAATAACAACCCAATAAAGCCCAACGAGCCAGCTCGTCAGCTCGCGAGCTAGCTCGGGCTGGCTTGTCACAAGCTGAGCCAAGACTTTTGGCTCGGGACCCCTAGGTCCGGCTCGCTCGGCTCAGGCTCGGGCCAGAATTAACGAGCTGAGCCAAGGCCCAGCTCGGCCCGAGCCAGCTCGTTTACAGCCCTAGTTGTGGAGTAATAATTTGAAAGAGTAAGATGGAATAAAATTTGAGTTAATTTGTATTAAGTTACTTTATTTTTTTAGGTGGAGTAGCTTACATTATCTGTGAGTCCTGTAGCTAGAGTAACATATATCTCATAATTTCTCTCACTTCATCAACTTACTCCACTAAGCTCCAACTAAATATGATTAATTCAATCTACCTTAACTTGGAGTAAACAATTTAATCCGAAGTAACTTTACTCTACAACCAAACATGACCTTAAATACTAAATCGTCAGGAAAAATGATTTCTTGAATAAATTTGTAAATACTTAATCGGATAAGTTGAGTAGAACTAGGATGTGTTTAAGTTCATCAAGCTCCTTTGTGAACTCAAATCTAAAGCTATCGGATTGACTTCAAATGACAAATTTAAATTGTTGAAATTCATCTACCTTATAAGTGATGTGTCTACATGCGAAAATTTTAAATTTTCGAACTAATTTTGTATAGTGTTAAGCGGTCAAAATTAAAAGGTTTATAAATTATTTTAATGCATTCATTTTTTTGAGCCTTTTTGGACCACTTGACTCTATACAAAATTAATTTTAAAATTTAAAATTTTCGCATGTAGACGCATCACTCGTAAGGTAGATGGATTTTAACGGTTTGGATTTGTCGTTTGAAATCAAAGTGGCTTAATAAATAGTAAAAAAATTCAAAAAAATGTAAAATTTAGTCTCCAAGCACATTTCAATATAGGAAACATGTTGAGCGGTTCGGATCGGTTGTTTGAATTTTAAAAAATAAAAATATGACACGTTGTTTTACTTCACAACTCACCACAGTCTCTCTCTCTCTCTCTATATATATAAGTATGTTTTGACAATTATGGATTTTGGATAAATTAAAATTTTTATATTGTAGACAGATCTGTAAAAGTATTCCAATAAATAATTGTAACATCCGGTAATTTTAATAATTTTTCTTGAATTTATTTAGAATGTTTTTATAATATTTAAAATCTAAAGCTTTTTATAAGTAAAAAGCTTAAACTTAAAAAAACCAAAAGGCCAACATGGCACTTATGCCACGCGGCTCGTTGCATGAAAACCACCTGTCATTTTTTTTACCACCGTGAAAATCTCTTGATATACATGGGATCATTGTATTGTAGTATCATGATCAAACTTAGCGAAATGAAAGAGAGCAAATTTGAGAAAATAATAAGATATGTTTCGATAAATATGATGATATTTGATGTCATGTCCGATTGGAATTCTGACTACGTCGCGTTGATTCTGAACAGTTATTGTAACTCGAATTGAATTGGATTTCTGGATTGATCGCTATCAGGTAACCGGACTTCTCTATAATCTGTGTTTTCGTTTTGTTTGGTTGAATTGGATATTTGAATTGGATATTGGATTATGAGGCATATTTAACGGGATAGCGGGTCTGAGGTTCGAATTTGATTGTGAACTGATGAGATTGTGTGTACTGTGAATGTGGGAATGGTCTGTGAGAGACATTCCAAATACTGTGTGACTTGTTTTACTGATAACCTAGACCGAAGTGCTATCGCCGGTTAAATATGCAGACATCATTTGATGTGAAGTTGTATGGATTAATCTAGTCTGTTTGAATGGTCGTTTAATTAAGTCAATGATAGAGAAGCATACCGTTAAATAACTGGTTACTGAGTTTTGTAGCTGATTCCGTCTTGTTTTTGTTTGTTATTTCTGTTGCGACGTAGGTTGAGAGCACGAATGATGGATGCGAGGGTGCTTCTCTTGTCGCGAGCCCCGGCCCGGCGGCGGGGTCGTGACAATAATAGGAAGGTTGTATTTAATTTGTTCTCTATAAATAGGATCAACGCATAATTAAATAGAAAGTTCAAGTTTGTTCACGGATCGCGATCGTTAAGCATATGTGTTGTTTTCAATTGGTAGGTAATTACATTTATATAAACTAAATATATAGTGGAAAAATTATATATAATTAGTCATGAGTTATGAGTTCAGAATAATATCGCTCTCTAAGATGACGAATTGCCATAGTCCACAATAACGAATTCGGATTGAGCATTATTTTCGCTCTTTTAGCTCGACCTACAAAATCTCGAAACCCTAGCGCTGGCTGCCCAGTGCCTCCTCCCCTCTCCTTTCCGTCCTTTTCACTCTTATCACTTCCGACACAGTGATACCTTCTATTTTTTCTCGTCTCTACCTTCTCAAGCGGAAAAGAGAATGAGGAAGAGGCAAGGGAGCCAAGAGCGCATTATTATCAGAACTCGGAGCGTAGAGTCTCTGCCCCCCATCTTGATCGGAGTAAGACGGTGAGCAAATCCGATCGCACGAGCATGGCGGCTATTGGACGAAAGCAGATCCGGTCGTAAAGAGAGATGGAGAATGAGTAATAGGATGATTAAGAGTGTAGATAAGGGAGATTAGATTATTAGAGTATTTTAATTAATAATTAGTGAGAATAAATGAGTTTAGATCTAGAAATGAGTTGACTCATTGTAAATATATTTTTTTATTAATAAAATCATTAGTAGGTATTAAAAGGCACTAACTTAAAAAAAATTATTGTGATAAGATTGAAAACTTTGAAGATAATCCAAACAAAGTAACATGCATTGTACGGTTGCCGAAAAAAAAAACATATTAGATAAGAGGTCAATTTGGATCCGATGTTTATCGGACTCAAAATGAGTTCGATGGGTTCGATGACCGTCTGATATGTTTAAAAAAATTCGTGCCCGCAACTTTCGCGTCTGCTTTAAAATTCGTGCGCACAAATCTTAGAGCAGATCGGACAGTCCCGAAACCCATCAGACTCAAATTTGAGTCCGATGGGCATCGAACCCAAGCTGCTCTCATTAGACAAAGATATTGATAGATATTGATAGAGTTATTTTTATTTCACGTAGCACGTAAGTCATATGCTTCTTATGTTGTTTCTAATAGTCACGCGCTGCATGAAATCAAAATAAGCTGTATCAATATATTTACTCCAACAGATCAGTGCTCATCCGAATAGACCATAAAGTTTGTTGTTAGGTACTTCTTGTGAGAGACAGACGTGGCCTTTCAAATTAGGTGCCTTGCACTTGTCATAACAAATGGCAACATGACACCCAAACAATCTACCTCATCTTTTAGAAATCATTACCTTCTAATTTATTTACAAAATCCCCTTCTAAATTGAACATTATTATGGCACTTGAAATCATCAAATGATGAACGGTACGGTTCAAACTGCGAAGAGATGAAGAGCAATTTGTTAAATTGTATAAAGAAGGCACCAACCCAAACGTACTAATAGAATCTAGGGTCATGTAAAATAGGCTAAAATAAATAACCAAATTGACAAATTGCAGCCACTAGTGCCAAAGCATTTTTGTTGGGTTTGTTGGGTTGTGCGAGTGATAAAAAACGATAGATGGGTTCTCATAAATTCATAGGCTCATTTGGGCAAATATTAAGGTTTTATAGGCCTCAAACTCAAATAAAAAGGCCTTAATAGGCTTCGTCAATATTCTGATTTTATTCAATAGGCTTAGGCCTTTAAATCAGGTTCTCCGAATCGTACCATTACCAGTTATTCGTATAATCGCATATTTTTTAAGGAAAAAAAAAGAAGCAAAATCATTGACCCAAGAAGACCCCAATTAATACTAGCACCACCTTTTTGGAAAGGAATACTGAAGGGCACTTCAGTTGCTGAAGTAGGCTTTTCAAGAAAACTTGGCAATAGTTCCACTATTATATTTTGGAAAGATAGATGGGCTTCTGAGCACCCTCTAGCATGCCTTTATCCTAATCTGTTTAGGATTGTTTCAGACCCTGATTTGTTGGTTATTGAAGTTTATGTACATGACACTATTCATGTCCAATTTAATAGACAATTGACTGGCATTCTCTTAATTGAGTGGCATAATCTGCACTCTCTATTGAGTGTTTATAAACCTGATTTACATTACCTGATTCTTTGTTATGGCGATGGTCCTCTGTGGGTAAATTTTCAGTTCATTCTTACTATCAATGGCTGGAATATAGTGGGGTGAAGAATACTGAATTTCAATCAATTTGGAGTTTTAAAATACCTCTTAAAATTAAAGTCTTTATTTATCTTTTAAAGAGGAACAAAATCCTCACTAAGGAAAATCTTCTTAAGAAAGAATGGACGGTATGTACTTGTTCTCTCCTCCCGTTGTTTGGGACCTGAGAGTAGGTCCGATGGGCATCGGACCTACTATGGTTCGACGGGTTTAATCACTGTCGATTTGCTTTAAAATTCGTGCAGAATGCTTTAAACTTTGGCTGGTCTGTTTCAGTTTTGGTGCGCACAAATCTTAAATTAGATTGGACGGTCATCATGCTCGTTGAACCTAAAAGTAGGTCCGATGGACATCGGACCTACTCCGTTCTCGTTGTTTGGAGAAGGTAACAGTTATGAATAAAATCGGTGGGTTCCACCCACTTTATTAAAAAAAAATATATATACTAAAACCACCTGTCGATCATTCAGCACATCTTTTTTCTTCTCTTCCTTCTCATTTTCCCTTGTTCATTTACAAAAAAAAATAGCCAAGTGGCGGTGTCTGAACGATCCATGGTCTATCATAGCCGGTCAAGCTAGCTTAGCTGGCTACGTCCTTTTTTTCTTGTAGACAATCAATACTGTCTTAAAATCATGAATATACTGTCAGAATGAAGCAATGAATCGATCGGGAAGTAGTACATGGGGAGATGGTATCAATCTTTCAACGCGTTGAATATAACGTTTATCGTTTTCTTTTCTGTTTCACAGGTAGCGTCACATTTCCAATTATTAGCATGATAAGAAATTAAGACAGTATCAATTATTCGATTTTGACACAGGAAACAAATGAAATCTCAATGCTACATTTCTCCCTGATAATGATATCTTTTCACCACATGACAACAGTGATATTTGGCGCGGGGAGGGGGAAAGTAATGCGGAAGCCTTTTCTTTTTTTGTGTGTGTAGAAATTGATTAACCGCCTGCACATGACCGTTGCGAGCATGCCATCTGGATTTGGGCTCTTTACTTCTTTTGACTGGAAGGTGCAAGTCCTTTTGCTGTAATTCGAATCCTGCAATGTAGTTATCAGTTATCTCGTTAAAAAATAAAACCTCTTGGCAGATATGCCCCCCCCAGGCCCACCTACACTGCATTATGTATATTTCTCTATTCGCTATATTTCAGAATTTAACTTAGAATTTTGATATTCAAGTTGCATTTCAGAATTCAATCTAGCTACATTTTCTTTACAAGTTGAAAATCTAAAAATTTAGACTGTATTTGCATAATAATCTATACTGTATTTTTAGAATTTAACTTGCATTTCTAACAATTG
This sequence comes from Carex parvula, assembly GCA_025461045.1. NCBI lineage: Eukaryota > Viridiplantae > Streptophyta > Magnoliopsida > Poales > Cyperaceae > Carex > Carex parvula. The sequence goes on along the minus strand of JAJGRW010001301.1, from coordinate 1,109,602 downwards.
ATAAGCTAATACTTTTAATACATTCTTGTGATTTGATAACTGTAGTGCTATACATAATATATAGTCGTGCTCTTTAATTTGCCACCAAATTATGTTTAGAACTAGAACTTATTTGTTAAGCTATTCCGTATACATCATGTATTTACACTACAACAAAACCGCCAGTCGCTGAAGATCACCCCTTCAAAAAAAGAAAAGAAAATAAAATGTTTTCGGCGACGACCTCTTCAACGACCGGCGCCCACAGCCTTCAGCGACTGATTTGTCCCGGTCATTGAAGGGTGTCCGTAAAAAACCCGCGCCATTCCTTCTCTCTGACTCCTCCCTCCCGCGTTTTAGGTTAGCCAAAAAAAAAAAAAACCGCGGCCGATCCCCTGCCGCCCGAACCCCCGCCGCTGGAAGACCCCGACCCCGACCCCGCTGGAAGACCCGCCTCTCTGACCCCGACCCCGACCCAGCCTCTCTGACCCCCGCCCCGACCCTGCTGATCTGGCCGACCCCGCCTCTCTCTCTCTCGTTCGAACTCTCCCTCTCTCTCGCTCGTTCGAACTGGCTGTGCCTCGCCCTATAATCTCACCACTGTCTGGCCGCCTCTCCCTGGTAAACGTTTCTCCCTCACTCTCTCTCTCTGATTAATTTAAACGCAAAATTAAAAATGTGGTTCAAGTAATTTAAAAATGTGGTTAATTGGTTTGATTAATTGATTGGTTAATTGGTTTTAGGAGTTGTAGAAGTTAGTTTAATCTTGGGAAGAAAGAAAGAGATAGAGGAGAAAGCTCGATCTTCAAGGGAGTAATTGCTTGTAATCAGGCAAGTTTTCTCTCTTTCTTAATTCTATGTTGGTTAATTATATTATTAATTGTGTACTACAATTCGTTAGTTATTAATTCTATGCTGGTTAATTATATTATTAAACCGGAACATTTAGTATGCCTTTTAGGTTTATACCCGTTCAAAATTAATCCGATAGGGATTAATTTTGAATAGTCCCTGTTTTGGGACTGCTCTTTAAATGCTTTGTCTCATCTAGGATGTGAAGAAATGTATGTGGATCTAGTATTTAAGAAAATTTTGGTATCATTTTAATTACATGTCCAAAATAATGTGTTTCTAATGCGTACTCGGAGAACTAAGGGGAAATGCTGCTGAATTTTTCTTAAATACTAAATCCACATACCTTTCGTCACTACTAAGACATAACATTCAAAGAGTGGGATAGGATTGTATATCGGGCCTGTGTAAGCCCCAAAAGACTAATGAGTTTGGACTTATTAATATTTAATGACATTATTTCATTGAAGTGTGAAAATAGTAAGCAAGACATAACTTTAAGTTTAGTTTTGACCTCGTTTGTATTTTATTTTATTTAGAACTAACCAAGGCAATGCAAGGCAAGGGAAGAGAAGCGTCCTCTCTCTCTCTCTCTCTCTTTGGTACGTATGTTTAAATTCAAAACTTATGTAGATGCCGCTTATATGGGCGTATACAAGTCTTGTTGCATGGATGATGCAATACTTGATTTGATTTTGTGTTTCTTCCATGACTTGCTTTAGAGGGTCCATTATCAATTGATGATATCTGGAGGGTCTAAAGTATAGATCTGGATTTTTTGTTTGAGCCAAAGTTTTAGTGAGAATGCTGAAGTAATAGATCTGAGATGAATCTTGTCTACTTAAATTGAATTTCCCATTCCTTTAAATTGAATGAACTAAGGCGTAGTAAGGATTTGATTCTTGTCAACCTAAATTAGAATGTCAAGCAAGAAGACATAAATGCGATTTCAGGTCAGGTGTTAGGTATGTTTCAACCACAGATCAACCAATTCATGGAGGAGTTGAGGCGTAGCGTGGGACGTTCTTCGTGTCATTACGTACGAAATCCGATTTTTGGGTATGTTTCAATCCAATAAGGGCATCCACAACCAATAAGGATATCAAGTATGGCAAATCAACTAACGGAACAGTAAACTCTTAAAAAATTCTGAACTCTAAACCCTAAACAGTAAACTCTTAACATTAAACTCGTAAAAAATTTAGTTATATTCTCACAGGGAGATTCTAGCTCTCACCAAGCATCGAACCCCGATGTTCAAGATGACAGCGGAGATGATATCAGAGATGACTATATCTAGTTTTAGGATGTTTTGTATGAGTTTTAGATATTTAATTTTTATGTCGTACTTTAGATATTTTATTTTTATGTAGTACTTTAGATATTTGATATTTGATGTTTATGTAGTATTTTAGATATTTCATGTTTATGTCGTTTTGTGAATTGCTTGGTACGTACCAATTAAATTGCTTTTGAATTATTTGGTACGTTTCGTACCAATTGGGCTGGAGAAAAATAAATGAATAGAATAGGTTCAATGGTTTTTATATTTGTTTGGTACATATCGTACCAATTGGGGAAAAGAAAAATAACAAAAAAAAGTACCACAAAAAAAAAAATTACCTTTCTGCGACCGATTCTGGGCCCATCAACGACCGCCCAATCAGTCTCTGATGATTTTCCACCACGTCAGCATATAACATCAGCGACCGATTTCATCGGTCGCTATAGGGTCATCTGCGACTGGTGCCTTACCCTTCAGCGACTGGTGACGTCAGCGGGGAGGGCATCAGCGACGGAGCAACTGCGACCGGCCTTTCTGCGACCGGCGTCTTACCCTTCTGTGACTGATTTGTCCAGTCGCAGATGGGTTCCGCTGTTGTAGTGTTATGTTGAACGATTGCGCTCAGTTCGACAAAAGATCGAGTTTCCACGAAAAAGTGCATTCAGGAATGTTTAAAGAATTTCAGGCTGAACTTCTAAACCGATGGTATTGTGCGTTCATACATTCTACTGTATATATGCGTTCTAAGTGGTATTCGACATGCATTCAAGCTTGGTCCCTTATTTGGTATATGTTATTTTTTATGCTTCAAATACAGACACACATTCAATCAGAAGTACTGTTGCATACATGCGTTTCAAAAACAGAGACATAGTATTATCAAATAAATATAAAAATCGAAATATTAGTGTTATTGTTTTGAAAATACATGAGAAGTAAATAAAATATTCTCTATTTCTGATCCTCTCCCTTCTCAATTGTGAGATGCACTATGGTTCGGGACTTGGATCCTTGACATCATTTGCATCAGGTTTTCATCAACTGAGATATAGCCCATGCGGGAAGTTTTTTTTTTAACCCATAACAGTCATGCATTTTCTAGTAGTGTGCAACATTAATTCAACATAGAAAGATGTCTTAATATTCATACATTTGTTTAAGATTCACATGAAAAACTTCTTCAAGGTTGGTTCACTAAATTTCTCGATCGTGTTGCGAAAAATATTTCCTTTGTCATCTTCTATTGCATTGTTTGTTTATATAAAGATCAATTTGTTTGCAAAATATATGAAGTCCTGATCCAATTAATGGAATATTTTACAATGATAACTTCTGTTTAAGTTATTTTATGGTATTGAAAATATTCTGAGCAACTATAAAACACACAAGTACACCGTAATTGTATTCACCAGCAAACTTCCAGGCACATTTCTGCTAGCTTCCCCTCAATTTCAGATGATATAGTACAAATATTCAAGTGAAAGTCAGGTTTGACTGGTCTACACGAACTGTTTTCTCATTACTCTGCTTTCAATGAAACATGTGATAATGATAATGCCGCAGCTGGCTGCAGCATTTTATCGGACATCTGTTTTTCGATTTTTTTTTAAAACATAATTAAAAAAAATATTTTTACCAAACCAACATGATTATTATTTTTTTTTTACAAAAATAGAACCGAACTGCCAATTCGGTCCGCTTGATTTTTTTGTGAACCGAATCGCCAATTTTTTTTAAAAACATAATTAAAAGAAATATTTTTACCAAACCAACATGATTATTTTTTTTTTTTTACAAAAATCATAAGAACCGAACTGCCAATTCGATCCGCTTGATTTTTTTTGTGGACCGAATTGGCAATTCGGTCCATGTTGATTTCACAAATTTTCACAGAAAACTGTGTTGCGTTTGTGTAATGGCTCCGGACCGAATTGGCAATTCGGTCTAGAGTTTTTTTTTTTTTTTTTAAGGTTTGGTTGAATTTCTCACTTGTGTATATATATCATATCGGATGTAGGTCAAATTGAATTTGAAACCGAAAGACAATTAAATAGAAAAATTTTACATTGTGCCCTCTTTTTTCAAAACATAGAACAAAATACTCTCATCTCAAAATTCTTAACAAAACGCCTTATTGACCCCACTTTTCTCATCTCTTCCCTTCCCTCCCACTTCTCCCTATTTACTTTTCTTTATTCTTTGTTTAAATAGAAAAATACAACTATAATTTTATTCACGTTTTAAATTATTTTTATCTTTTTTGTGTATAACTGATTAGAATTAAAAATTGTAGCGTAAAATTTTATTTGCTTAAATAAAAAAAAGCATAATATTAGCTTATACGTGGAATCTTTCCAACATATAGATCATTTTAAAAATTATTAAAATACATAGTATTAACTTATTTTATAAAATATTTTTAATTTACATATTATTTTAACATACACATTCTATCTAGTTTATTCGTTTTAAATTTTCATATTCCTATTTTTAACAATTATAAGACTTTTATCACATCACGTTAAGAACAATTTAAATTAGGATTGCTCAATTGAAATAATAATTTGATAAATTAGATTCTTTAATGAAATAATAATGTGGTCCATTGAAATTTTAAAACGAATAAACTAGATAGAATTTAGCCGGATCACTTTTTTTTATCTCCCATAGAGGATATTAGATGAAATTTGATTTACTCTATTTCATTTTTTTTTTGGCACAACCTAGCGAGTAAGAATTACACATATTTGTTAATGTAAATGTTTTCCTAACTAAATTTACAATAGCATAACTCTAAAAAAAAAAAAAAAAGTTGGGACCAAATTGCCAATTCGGTTCGGAGTTTTTTTCGGATTTTTTGTGGCCGTCTTTCTGAAAATTTGTGAAATCAACATGGACCGAATTGCCAATTCGGTCCAAAAAAAAATCAAGCGGACCGAATTGGCAGTTCGGTTCTATGATTTTTGTAAAAAAAAAAAAATAATCATGTTGATTTGGTAAAAATATTTTTTTTAATTATATTTAAAAAAAAAATCCTCTGATTTGATCTCTTTCGCGACCACAATGATACTGTATCAATATATTTAAGGGATCGACTAACAGTCCCCCCATTCAGTCCCCTAAACGTCCCCCTAACTGTCAAAGTACAACTGTCAGTCCCTCTAACGGTCAAAGTACAACTGTCAATCCCCTATTCAACAACATGAAAAGTATTCATACCTAAGATATGAAGTATTCATATATAATTCATCAAGTATTCATACCTAAGACATGAAGTATTAATTCACATACAAACTGGGGACCATTACTTTTCGGGAGCAGTAACTGTCAGACTGCATTGGGGACCACAACCTAAAAGTCACGTGGATCACACCACCAGTCCCCCATTCATTGATTAAATTAATTCACATACAAAATGGAAAGTATGAATACCTAAGATATCAAGTATTCATATATAATTCATCAAGTATTCATACCTAAGATATCAAGTATATAAAAAAAAACTGGACACAATACCTACTCATCTTTTACACGTTTTTCAAGATGGTTTTTTTTCTCCGTTCAATCTAACCAATTTTTGGGACGATCTATGAGGAATTTTGCAAATCTAAAACCACGAACGTGTTCTACACAATTTTCTCTTTCAAATGAGATCCATGATGACATACTTTTACACGTTTTTTAAGGTATCAAATATTCAAATATGGAAAGTATTCATACAAAATGGAAAGTATTCATACCTAAGTTATCAAATATTCATATATAATTCATCAAGTATTCATACTTATGATATCAAGTATTTAAAGAAAAAAACTGGACTCATCTTTTACACGTTTTACACGTTTTTCAAAGTGGTTTAATGATTGACAAAGTTAGTTAGAATTGGGAGGGACGTTTAGGGGACTGGAGTGGGGGGACAACATCTTTACTCTACATTTAATGCGTATGACAATCTAAATCTTATCCGTTCAAATATAACTATAAATCTTGCATTCGACTAGGGGTATGAAATGAGAAATTTATTTGTTATCTGATGAATTAAGGTTTATTTACAGTCTTTTTTTTCTTCATAACCTTATTGATGGATGCGAACAATATATGTTTCTTAGAATAATGTTTTGTTAGTAATTAATAATTTTTAAAATAATGAGAACACTGATAGGGCTATGTACCAAAGGTCCTCACGGACTACTAGTGGGCCAAGTACTGAGCCTGTTGTCGAAGGACTCCAAGCCCGACTATGCAAACGGGCCCGAAATACTACACAAAGGTCCAGTAAAGGCTTGCTTGGCAAGAGCAGGCCCAACCCGAGCTCAAGGTAATCACGCTATGATGACCGTCACTATGCGGACATCACCACCTCTGTACGACGATATGTCAGATTATGGAGTCGCGAGTTACCGTAGCTGCTCCAATACAACGGTTACAGACCAACTTACAAAAGGCTCCAGACTCATCCAAGTCAAGGATTCGCAATTTCATTCATACAAAATATCTATAGAGAAGAGTTCTAACACCGTACTTATCAACCTCTACTCTTTCTTGAGAACAGACGGTCTAGCCTCCCCGGAGATAGAACGTAGCAAACACCAAATGCATAATTTTTGTTATCTTTTACGGTATTATACACTTGGTCCAATTTATTAGTATATGTAATTATGTATTTACTTATTTGCTAATAATATGGGGAGAAGGGTATAAATGCCTCATCATCCCTCGCTCACATCATATTTTGTCTATGTTTTCAATGTCTAAAGAATCGACCGAACCGCTCAATATGATATCCATATTAAACATTTCGTGAGATTCTTGGTTCCTCTCCCGAGAAAATATGCTCGGAGACCAAATTGTATATTTCTTAATTTTTGTTTTCTTTTACTATTTGTTTAGATAGGCACAAAATCACTGCTTTTGGATGGTCCATATGTAGGATCTGTATCTTCCTAGGTATTTGACTCAACACAATTGAGGACGGCCCAGATTTACTCTCAGCCAGTGCCTATTCAGGATGGCGCAATGGCCAGTATTATTCGTGCTTTGAGATTCGTGCCAAGTTAAAAGAAGGATCCAGAACCGTCCGTTTCAATTGTACTTAGTCAGGTAATGTGAGGGGATCGATGTGAATTCCCATATATAAATATTAATTGTACATATCTAAATAAATAGTTAAAGTATTTCATAAAATATAAATGAGTTCCAAGTATAATTTAATATGAAGATCATGTTGAGCGGTTTGAATTGGCTCTTTGGATTTTAAAAACAAAAATAAATATAAGATGTGAGATATGATGAGGCCTGAAAGACACGAGACATTTAACCCCAGTCATTTGTGATGGACGTACGACATGACCATTTTAGCATAAGATATATTCTAGTAATTCTGGAATTTTTGTACCTGATCTCATGCTTTGTCAATTATTTTTTATCAACTGTTTTTTAAACAGAGTGTTTTATTTTGGTGCAGACAAGTATTTATTTTATGATTTATTTTAGTTCAGACACTTGCTGATTTTATAGTGGTTTGAAAGATGGATTGAAAGTATAATACAATAAAAAAAATTCAACGATGGATTGAAAGATTAATACAATAAAATTTATTTCGGTTCCAATAAATATTAATATATGTTCAGATAAGTGTACATGTATTTATTAACGTCCGGATAATAAGTGTAGAAATTCAAAATAATTGTTGAAAGCTGTCAATAATTTCTTCAAATTAAAATAGACAAATAGTCATTTTTATAGCACAAATGTGCATCATGATTTAATCAAACATGCATTCTAAAGAGAAAAGGCTCATCAAACCTTTCTAAATATATATTCACGAATATATCAATCGTCTAATAAATGATTTAATACCTCTCGTATATTAATATGTACCAAATGTTGACCTAACTACGAGCTGTCAATTGTTCAAATTTATGCTACCACAAGCTCTGAAAAAGAAATTTGAGAGAAGTTACCTCTGCTGAATAATTATAATGACAATGCAATTTTCCTAAAAAAATAAAATAATAATGACAATGCATTATGTCCTTTTATCATACAATTATGGATTTAGGACGGTTCACATCAAATGAAATACACCACCTCTACAATAACGACGGTTCGACCGCGTGTGATTGAATCCATGCAATCATAATTAATCTGAGCGCGTCAACTGTGTCAAGGAGTAGAGCTACAAATCACACCAACCTTAGGGGTGTCAATGGGTACGGTACGGGTTAGGTGGAGATATTTTCATACCTATACCTATTAAAATTAACTTTATTCATACTCTACTTATACTCATTAAAAATTGATCTTATTATCCTACTCTTACGAGTTAATGTTATCAGATAGCGGATGAATAACGGATAAAACTAATATATTACTTAATTTTATTATATTTTACAAATTAAATATAAAAAACTCATTCATTTTACACATATGTAATTACATTTCTAATAAAAAATAAAAATAATGTGCAATCAATTCCAACTAAATTATTTTTTATAAATAAAGAAAATTTAAAAACACGAATACATATGCAGGTGAGTTGGAAATTAAATTGAATATATATTTAGATTTTATAATTACCTTATAGGGTAATGGTACAAAATAGTTATTACTCATACCCTTACCTATTTGGTTAACGAAAAAAAAATTTATCCATACCCATACCCAATAAGCTAACAGAAAAAAAAAATATTACTCATATCCGCCTTATCGAATACAATACGGGTCGGATAAACGGCTAAAAAGATACCATTGACACTCCTAACCAACCTTAACAAAATAAGCTATAAAAATAGACTAGCATTACCTCAATTAATTTGATTTGTTTCCATTTTCGTATAAAGGCATAAGAGCGGATGCGACGGTGCGTTGCTTGAATGCTTGGTTAGTACTGTATAGTAATAGTACTAACACGGTCGAAGAATTGGTACTCAGTTGCTTTCGCCTTCACATAAAGTTAAAGCAACATGATGTATAATTTATTAATTTCTGGCGAAAGCAAAGGAAAGTAATGATGTATAACATCAGAACTTGTTCGTTGGTTACCTTGATGTGGCCCAATCCAATCCAAATCAGTTCCATTTGAGAGGCTTGAAGTTGAAGCTTGACATGTATAATTTGATCCCAATAGGGCCCACATGATCCCAACAGGGCCCACTAACATGAATCTGGATTACCAAGGTTGATACTTGACACGGCACACCACATCCGTAATGATAAAATATCTTAAAGAAATAAATAAAAAATTTCGTTTGTAGTCTATAATACATGCAATAAATCGCATAAAGGATATAATACGATTAATCTGATTTGATCTGTTTGTTGAAACCGGACCTGAAATTTTTATTAATACCCTAAAAAAAAGAAAAAAATAACAAATTTGCTCTTGGTATAAATTTTTTTTCAAAAAGCTCTGACCGCCCCATGTTTGGACGGTCCACTCTCCCAACCAAACCGCCATACAATGGGACGGTCACCTATTCATACCAGACCGCCTCATTGTAGGGCAGTTTGGTGCTTTTTTTTTTAATATTGTGTTATTTTTTTAATTTTGTAATTTACAGTTCTAATTTTTATAATAATTTATGGTTATAATTTGTTATAATTGACGATCATACTTTTATTTGTTATAATGTTTTACTGTATGTTATTTGTTATAATTTTTATAATAATTTATAGTTATATTTTTATAATTGACGATTATAATTTTATTTGTTGTAATGTTTTATAATATGTTATATATTTATTGGGGTCCGGCTAATTTGCTGCTGGCAGCATTTCGGCTAGCTGCTGCTGGCAGCAAATCTGCCATACTGATATTCAAACAACCGATCAGAGCCATTCAACATGTTCTAAATATTGAAATGTGCTTGGAGACCAAATTTTACATTTTTTAGAATTTTTTTACTATTTATTAAGCTACTTTGAAAATTTCAGATCCAGGTGAACAGTAAAAACAATGCAACAAAATTCTGGACCATATGATCTGGAATTTCGAAGTGGCTTAATAAATAGTAAAAAAGTTCCAAAAAATGTAAAATTTGGTCTCCAAGCACATTTCAATATTTAGAACATGTTGAACGGTTCGGATCGGTTGTTTGAACATCAGTATGGCATATTTGCTGCCGGCAGTAGCTGGCCGAAATGCTGCCAGCAGCAAATTAGCCGGACCCATATTTATTGTAGTTGTATTTGTTATAATTTTGTTTAATGTTATAAATTGATTTTTCTCAACTAGATATATAACAAAACTAAATAATCCCTGAGCGGCAACTAACGCGTCCAGTGAACCTCCTCCTCCTCGTCATCCTGGAGAACACCCACATAATTCCGACGCCGCACCGGCCGCCCAGGGATCCTCCTCCTGCAAAAATATTTGTGTACAGCGGACCCATGGGAGATCATCTTGGATCACCTCATGTGTACGCATCTCCCATGAATTGGCCTCCCAGGTAGAATGATACGTGGCCGGAGGCGGTGTACCAAATATAGCAGATGCAAAGGCATCTGCAGCCTGCGCCCCACTCCCACTGGTCTCGTGGTCGTGCTCTCTGGTCTCTGCGTATCGTGGTATGTGGAGGCTTTGTAGCTCATACCCAGTATCATCTCTAGTAAGATCAGTCAGAGTGAACTCGGGGTTGGCCTGCCTGGTAGGAGCCCCATCTTGCATGTAAAAAATGTTAGTTTTACTGCATACAGATGACTAGTAAGTTAATTAAATAATAAATTAAGAAACTCACTGACCTTGCCAATCTGCACCGGAACTTCATACTTGTTGTAGTAAGCGCTCCATGTGTTGTAATTCAGCATCCATTGGTGGAACGCCCAACCCGAGTCATCCTCTGCAGAATTGAAGATAATAAGAATAGATTTTTAAAGAGAAATGATTGTGTATGGCACCTACATATTAACTTGTAATCACCTACAAGAGGTGGCAGCAAAGCAGGTTGTTCGCGTAGAACGTACGATAGGGCAGGTGACGTTCTTCTCGTGAAGCATCTGGAGCTAACCCCGGACATAAGAGATCCCCACAGTTTTTCCCTTGCCCGCATTCTTATATATGCGGTGACTACCTCATATGGCACCGTATACGGGGCATCTATCAGTGTCTAATCTAGTCCAGAAATGAGACTGATTTGGTATAACAGGCTGACAGACCGGTAGATGTGACCACGACCACTACTGGAGGAGAAGAAGTGGCACGACAATCTGCTTATTCTTCACTTGAATTTGGACAGCAGGTGCAATTTTGGTAATTATTCAACAATAATATTTGAAATGCATAAAAATACAATATTAGTATAGACCTACCACAAATGCATGACACAAGCTCCGGTATAAGTGGGCAATCACAGCTCCACCCCAGTTCCACCTCGATGGCCTCTCAATGTCCTTTAGTAGAGATAAGAACATAATCGAGACTGCGTCACCACTTGAATCCACGAACATGATGCTGCCACATAAGTCCAACACAAATGCCCTAATATACCTGCAATGTAAATTAGTCAACATAACTAAATGGTTATTATTGTTGAGTTCAGAACATATTTTAATTTTCAAATTTTTATGGTTACCTCTTCACGGCCTCCTCGTCCGTGGTATCCGTGGTTATCGGATGCTGGAAGAAGTAAATGCGGAGCAACGCTAGACTAATACAATACCCCATAATACCAGAACTCATCCTCTCCCTCTCTTCTTCTTCTTTTGCAGCGCCTTTGTATCGGCCCCCAACAGCTCCCAAATCATCTTCGTCAGGTCTGGATGGTCCGAGACACAGCTTATGGGGTCGCCATCGATCCGTAAACCCCATCAGGCGCTCACATCAGCTAGGGTGACTGTCATCTTGCCAATCGGAAGATGAAATGTATGAGTCTCCGGTCGCCATCTCTCCACTATACTGCAAATGAGAGCCTGATCGACACTACTCTGAGGCATGGTGGCTAGCTGATACAAGTTGAGGTTCATGATGCACTGCTCCATCAATGGATGAGGGACGTACGGTATCTCCGGGGTGTGATGTCTTACTGTCAACATTGTCTCGTCCTATATTGAAATGATTTCAATTTAAGCAGTTGAATATATGTCATATTAAATAATGCTATTTAAATTACATATAAAAAACTAACCTACCTCCATAGATGCGTATGAGCGGGATACTCTGCGCCGGGAGTCTTTGCACTGGGAACCTCTACACCGGAGGCCTCCGCACCGGGAGCCTTTCCAGTGGAAGCATGTGAACTCTCCCCGGTCTCCAGAATATCTTGTGGTCGTCCCTGTCTAGGTCCAGCCATACCACATTTGAAAATAGCCGGTTACTAAAATTCTAACATATTTTTACAATTTACATTAATTAATAATAATTATTATTGCAAATAATTTCTAACAATTTCTAAATAATTTTGGATAATTTCTACAGATGCTAAACAATTCCTAACAATTTCTAAATATGTCGGAAAATTTTTAAAACCCTAAACCCTAATGTACGGTAATTATTACAATTTACATTAATTACTAAAAATTATTATTGCAAACTACCATAAAAAATTAATAATAGAATTTTGGACACTTTATAAACAATTAATAAGCAATTCCTAACAATTCCTAACAATTGGTACAATATTTGGATAATTTCTAAAACCCTAAATCTTAATTTTTTGATAATTTCTAAAACCCTAAACTCAAAACCCTAAAAAATTACCGTACATTAAATAATTTAAAATTTTCACATAACAAATTTACAAAAATTAGCGAGATTTTAAAGAAACCCTAAACTCTAATTTTAGACCCTAAACCCTAAAGCCTAATTTGGATAATTTTAAAAAGGGTGTAACAGTATAATGAATCGCGTTGGGAAAATCAACAATCCGCACACAATATTCAACAACCCGCAAGGCAATTCCTTAAGAATTTCTAACAATTTCAATCACAACAATTAAAAAATATCAAAAATCCGAGCAATTCAATCGCGTCGGGAAAATCAACAATCCGCACACAATAATTAACAATTTAATTTCTACCAATCGCAAGGCACAAAACATATATAATACAATAAGTTATGTCGGGTTACCCAAAAATAATCGGATTGTGCTTCGTGATTCGTGCTCCGGCCTCACCTAACCTTAAGCTTCGTGGGGGGGGGGGGGGGCCTTGCGATAGAGTGAGAGGGCGGGGACACAATTTGGTGGGGTTTGGGCGGAGCAAGAGGGACAGAGAGAAAGAGAGGAAAGGTGGGGTGGGGCAGCTAGGTCGCGGTATTTAAAAAAAAATATACCAAACTGCCCCCACAGTGGGGCGGTCTAGTAAAGAGGTGACCGCTCCACTGTGGGGCGGTCTGGTATGAAGAGGTGACCGCTCCACTGTGGGGCGGTTTGGTAGTGCAGGATATTTTTGAAAAAAAAAATACATATTGAGGACATATTTGCTATTTTTTATTTTTTTGAGGTTATTAATAAAAGTTTCGAAAATCGGACGAACCATACATAAAAAAATTAATTAATTTTTTTTCTGAAAACTGGAATGATAGCAATCAGAGACACCTCTCGTAAAGGACAGCCACTTGTTTTGTAAGATTATTTCACCTTTTTCATCGTATTAACGGTCATAGTTGAGAGAACTGATAACTATTTCTCTGATTTGACAATCTCAATAGCAGTATAAATAGATTTCAGAATTAAAAAATGTTCTTACTAATTACAAAATTGGCGCTCCAGTAACAAATTTACTGGACATCTCAAGTATTGCAACTAAATGAACCATTTACTTCTACTTAACCATTTTACTAAACCCTAAACCCTAAACTCGAATTTTAAATAAACCTTCTCCATCATTAATAAACAATGATAATAACTAGTATCATTTATTTTGTATCTAAATTTCCAATAGGATATCTGCAAGTTGGCTATCCCAACTTTCTCCCTATTTCTTTTCTTTTCTTCTCCTTTCGAACCGACATTTTTATTAATATCCAAAGTTTAATACAAATTATTAATTATACCCAGAATCTGACCAATTATCGAAATATACCCAAGCCGGTCAGAAAATGGCCGGCTTAGGTCCCTCCCTAAGCCGGCCATTTTCTGGCCGGCTTGGTACCTTTTTTTTTTCTAAGCCGCAAAATTCAATATAAACAACCCCTCCCTTCAGATGAAGGCACACAGCCCGAGGCAGCTCGCTAATCACTGTTGAGGTAAATTTTTTTTTTATTTTTTTTATTTTTTTTTATTAAGATTTATTTTATAGAATAATTAATTATATTATTAAAAAATGTAATAATAAACCCTATAACCCTATAACCCTAAACCCTAAACCCTAAATCCTAAACCCATAACCCTAAACCCTAAACCCTATAACCCTAAACCCTAAACCCCAAACCCCAAACCCATAACCCATAACCTATAACCCTATAACCCTATAACCTTATAACCTTAAAACCCTATAACCATATAACCCTAACCCTAAACCCTATAACCCTAGACCCTATAACCCTAAACCCTAAATCATAAACCCATAACCCATAACCCATAACCCTAACCCTATAACCCTATAACCCTAAACCCTAAACCCTAAACCCTATAACCATAGACCCTATAACCCTAAACACTAAACCCTAAACCCATAACCCTATAACCCTATAACCCTATAACCCTAAACCCTAAACCCTAAACCCTAAAACCCTAAACCCTAGACCCTAGACCCTATAACCCTAAACCCTAAACCCATAACCCTATAACCCTATAACCCTAAACCCTAAACCCTAAACCCCCTATACCCTATACCCTATAACCTAAACCCTAAACCCAAAAAGAAGTAGTAACCAGGCAATTATTTACTATTTAGTTACCTGACAAATGTTTACCATTTAGTAACCTGACAATTGTTTACCATTTTCTAAAATGTAGTTTGTTTACCATGGCCTTTATTTCATTACACTATGGTGGAAAGATGCTTAATAGTGCACAAGGGGCATATTACAACAAAGATGCAGCTTATTCATTAATGATCCCAGATGACATCTCACTTTTGGACCTGAAATCCATAGTATACACACACACCGGTTACAACCCAGAAAGGTGGGACCTAGAATTGGCAACCCGATATTGCCATCCCTCCAGCGGAATATTTATGGTTGCGAAACTGGTAGATGAGAGTACGTGGAGAGGCATGTTTGGTTATTTGAGGTCCGAAGGGAATTTTCTAATAGAAATATTTGCTAAAAGAGTTCCGGTAGAGTCCGGGGTTGGAAGTTCGGGCTCTGGATCAGCGGCACCACATTATACCCCACAATCAGAAACCTACAGACGTGACTCCACCTTACCCCTCAACGAACCTGACCCAGAACCCTACAACTATGTCGCTCCACCAGCACCTCAACGAAGACACTCAGTTGCATCCCCACCTAGACACAATCGAGGCAGACCAAGACACTCAGTTTCAACCCCACCTAGATCCGTAAATGTCGCTCCTTTACCGTTACCTCCAGTATCACCTTACCCCAGACCTGCACCAGTAGACGATGCAAGCTGCCCGGACTTTGAAGATATTAATGAAATACCAGAGGACGATCTGAGGAGCGGGGATGAATTTGAGGGAGAAATGTGGGGGGATTGAGATCACATGGAAGGTTGCGATGAAGACGGTCCGGTTGAAACAGCTGAAAGGTATACTTATGAGGGGGGGCGCTTAGTGGCCGGACTGATACGCACCCGTTCCCAGACCTCAATGATGTTTCAGAGTTTAGAGAAGCAGATATTGGTTATTATGGGCAACGGATTGAGTACAAAGGTGAGCTGACTGCAAACCAATATTTTAAAAGCAAAGAAGACCTAATGAAGAAGATCAGAGAGCACCATATAACTAAGAATTAGGAGTTCAGATCTTGGAAAAGTGACAGGGATCGGGTTACTCTGTTGTGCAAGGACAAGAATTGCCGTTACGAGCTTAGGGCAAAGCCGACGGGATGTGGAGACGCATGAGTTATAACTAAGCAAGACAGGCCTCACACATGTAGGACTGAGAGTACGAGAAATGACCACGAATGTCTGACGGCATCACTCATTGCTGATGTCATTGAGAACGCCATTAAAAAGGACCCGTGTATGAGCATCCGGACGGTGGCAGACATTGTTTTGTCTGTGTATAACAATGTGACACCTAAATACAACCGACTGTGGAGGGGCCGTGAGCTGGCAATAGCCCGACAATTTGGGAGTTGAGAGATTTCATACAGTTTGCTGAGACCACTGTTGCTTGCAATTTGCCACAACAATCCCGGCTCGACCCACCAATTTCTGACCAGCCCGGTACGGAATAAGGAAACAGGACTAATCATGCCAGGTGTTGCCCAGTTCAGAGCCGTAGCCTGGGCGTTTAGTCCATGCATTGCGGCGTTCCAGTACCTGAGACCAGTGATCACCATCGATGCCTGCTTCTTGTCTGGGCGATATGAGGGGAGGCTTTTGATAGCTTGCGGCTACGATGCTGAGAACCAATTGTTGCCTATTGCATTTGCAATTGTACGGCAGGAGGATACTGAGAATTGGGATTTTTTCTTGCAGTGGTTGAGGAATGAAGTGCTCGGCCCGTGTAAATTTGTATGTGTCATATCGGACCAGCACAAGGGGATCAAAGCTGCACTGACAGCTGAATACGGATGGCCTCCCGAGCTTTTTGTGCACATGTATTGTATGCAGCATGTTGCTGACAACTTGTTCAAGAACTGTGGAGGAGACAGATGGTACGGATGGAGGTTCAGGGAATGAGCAAAGAGGAAGAAGCGAGAAGATTAAAAGAGATGTTCGAAGAGTTTGCTCATGTATGTCTAACTTATAACATTTCGTTTAATTATCTTATACGAATTTTATGAAAATGAAATAACACCTTTGTTTTTGTGCAGCTAAATCCGAAGTGCAATGCGTATTTAAAGAGAGTGGGCAAAGTACGTCCTAATGATGTGATGGAGCCGACCAATTATGAGAAAATTTTCCAAACCTGTGATGGAGGACACCGGTTTGGTATCATGACAACAAACGGCTCCGAGTCACTCAACAATGTCTTCCGAACGAGTCGTAGCTTGCCTGTTTGTGCCATAGTGGAGGATACGTTCTACACGTGCAACAGATGGTTTGTTGAGCGGCGTCAGCGAGCAATGGAATTACAAGACAAGGGACAGGTTCTTTCTGACCGGGTTTTGCAAAAGATCAAAAAACGTTGGGAGAAAGCTTCAAAAATGAAATTGGTGCGTTACACGCAGGGCCAAGGTCAGTACCAAGTTTCATCCCCAAATGAGTACGTTCCTTGCACCCGTAGCGACATGGGCAACATGGAACCCACTCACAGGGAGTTCATATATATTGTGACGCGCGGTCCCGACAGACAAATGGAATGCACTTGCAGAGGTATCCAGTTAACTTCTATTCCGTGCGCTCATGTCTTAGCTGTTTGCCGTGACCGAAACTGGCAAGATGATGACTTTGTTGCAGACTGGTATAAAACATCCTATCTTGTGAGTACTTGGAACAATGTGTTCAATCCAATTGGCAATATGGGAGACTGGCCTCCTAACCCTGGAGACAGAATCCTTCCGAGTAGTGGTTGGATTAGGAAGGGGAGGCGAAAACACATCCGTCATGTAATGACGATGGATGAAATGGAAGGTAGACGAAGGGGGCATCAGCCTCGCCGTTCCACTTCCGATAGGCAACGAAGAGGTATGTAACATTCATCCAAAATTATTTTTCTTTTCAATTTATACCAACTTACTAAGTGACACATGCAAATGCAGAGGCAAGAAACGCAGCAAATGCGGCAGAAAATGAGCGAGTAATGGCGTCGGGAAGTGGGTCCGGAGGGTCACGGCGTAGCACTGCTACGAGCCATTTAGATGCAGCTGCTATGTATGCCGAAGCAATGGGAGAGGCGGTTGACATAGGAGGAGAGGCGGTTGGGGTGCAAGGGGAGCCATCTGTCCAACCGAGGAGGTCCACTACTAGACGCACAACAAGTGCATCTACAAGCCAAGCAGGGCCATCTGCAGCCCAGGCCGGCCCATCTACAAGCCAAGCAGCGCCATCTGGAGCCCAGGCCAGCCCATCTAGTGAGCAACTAGAGTCATCTGTTAGACCATCTCGTAGGGCATCTTTCGCAAGTGGTTTACTTCGGGGATTACCTTTTAGACGTAGCAATAATAGGTGATTTATATGCATGTTGTAAAAATTGTATGGACTCTATTTGCATTTTGTGTGTACTTTATTATTTTGTACGAAACTCAGAAATGCAATATTTGACTCTAATAGAAATCACCTAAAACAAAAATAATGCGGTTTAAAAAAAAAAAAAAAAAAGGTACCAAGCTGGCCATTTTCTGGCCGGCTTGGATATATTTCGATAATTGGTCAGATTCTGGGTATAATTAATAATTTGTATTAAACTTTGGATATTAATAAAAATGTCGGCCTTTCGAAAGTCAGTAGGCAAATAGATTTTCTGTCATGATTAGTTATGTTTTTGGCCTCTCGCTCGATATCTTTGATCGAAAAAAGCAATAAAGTGGTAAATTGTCCTGTTCTATATAGTAGCACGAATTAGTGTTATCTTCCCCTTTTAAGGTAAACTTTAGCTTTTTTACTTTCGGTTAAAAGTTAAGTGCATGCGTGTATAGTAATATTCACGGGAGCAGAGCCTCCCAGGACCCAGGCCCCAGTACACAATCAAAGGAGAAACCGCAATGCCTATAATCATGAATCTTAACTAAACATCTCGATTAAATATAAGCAACGAGAGATTCCTTGCGTGATCGTTCGTTGTCCAATTCATTTTTTCTTTTTTTTAAGTTGGTCATTACAACGTGCATATAGCTTTGAGAGTCTTTAATCTAGGAACAAATGCAATTTACAAGTTCAAAATCTGAACGAAAGATTCTTGTGAATATTAAATTCGAAATCTGAATGAAAGATCATCTTGCTTTGGACTCAAAGCAAGACAAAGGTTCAGGGGCAGCTGCCCCTCCCCTTGGATTTTGAGTTTTAGTAGAAATTTATCGGTTCCGACCGACTTTGTCTCTCTGGAAATTTTTTTTGCCCCCCCCCCCCCCCCCTTTGGACGTTTAATTTGTAATTCGAGTTAAATTTAGAGTAAAATTGAAATAAATCTGTTGAATTTTGATTGATAATTATAATTATAAATCAAAACATCAGAAATTACAAGTCAAAGCATTGAAAAGTATAAGTTAAAGCATTGTTTTTTTTCGAGTATCTAATTGGTTAATAGATTTAAATCCGATTAGATATTTAAATCTGATTCGATATTTTTTTGCCCCCTGACGAAAATTCTAAATCCGTCCCTACAAAGTTTACAGAACATCCTTTATATTGGCAAACTCAATTTGTTATTTTGTACGAAATGATTCAGGCCAAGTAGACTTTTAAACTAGTTTTTGTTTTTTTCTTCTTAGTATCAGTTTGTAGGCAATGTAGCCATTAGTTATATCTATACTATAGATCACAAGAATCACACTTTTCACTCTGTGAAAAGTAACCGCACTTTCATAACAATAAATGTCTATTTCCCCTATATATTTTGCTCCTTTTATGTTTATGTATATCATTTGTCTTAATGATTAGTTGCTTAAGCAGACAAAATTTTCATTTTTAAGCAAATATTATTTTAAGGTATTTATTTTGCATGTTTTAAAAACTACTGTTCAAGTTCAAAAATTTTTAAAATTGTAGATTTGTTTTTTTTATTTTAAAAAAAAGGAGATAACACGACAATGGTTGTTTTGACAATCTTAATAATAAAGTTACAAAAATTCAATAAAATTAAATTTATAAATATGTTATTGAACATATAAATAGTCTAAACATAAAATTTTATGCAATTTAAGTATTATTTGATAATCCATTAAAAGGTGTTAAATTCAGATACATAATATTATGGATGAAATATGTCAAATTTAAGTCTAAGAATCAAATTTTATGCAATTTAAGTCAATTAATGAAATATGTATCAGATCTCATCATATTTTAGAGACATAATATTATGAATAATATTGTCCATACAAATAATATTAAACTTTAAATTTAAGTTTTATTTTAAAATTGATAGCAAATTGGGACCGATTTTATAGTCATTAACCTTCCATAAAAAAAAAATCAAATTTTTAAAGATGTAGTAATTGTTTTAACATATTATCTTTTTAATTTGAACAATATTTACAATATATCCAATTGAGGTTTCCTAACAATTCGATATATATCATTCGATATCAATCAGTGCCACGCTTGTAGGACATATGCCTGGTTATGTTATTTTTTTTTTTTGGGTCAAATATCGACTTCTTTGATATATTTTCTGTCAAATTAAGCAGACATGTGGATGATCGCAGGTCCGAAATCTGTATGGAGGAATCTCTTTTGAATATTAAATAATTAAGTGGCTTAAATTTCAATCTTTATAAAAAAAAAATTAAGCAGAATTGTTTTTCAGAGTTTACACTAGAAATAGAAGCTTTATGTTGGAGAAAAAACTAAATCAGTCTTCATTAATTAGTTCCAGATACCTTTTTTAGTTTTTTTTAATTCAAACTAAAACGGTATTAATAGAGATTATTGACAAGGTCCTGAATCTATTTGAAAATTGAGCTTATTTTGCTCATAAAGACAAGATGAATATTTTTTTTGGTTGGGGGATTTTCATGTATATCCGTAAAAAAATTCAAAAGTACGTATTCTCCCTCTAAAATTCATAAAATTTTATTTACCTTCTAAAATCCAAAACTAAAAAAATTTAATCTATTTTATTGCCTTTCTATTAGAACTCAATTTAAATTTGTAAATATTCATTTTATACTTTATTAAAATAAAAAATATGCTGCCCATTGAAGAAAGAAGTCATTTTTCTAATTGGATTGTTTCCGAGAACAAATAGTTAATTTGTCTACTTCTGATGTATACGTGGTGACATTAAGATATACACTTGTGTATGCGTCAGAAGTTGAGAAATGAACCATTTGTCCCAAAAAACTGACTAATTTGAAGATTGAAATTTGCATAAACATGCAACATATTTTTTTTAATAAAGGATAAATTGTGTACTTATAAATTAAAAAAATGATTTTTGTTAGAAAAGACAATAAAACAGATAAAATTGTGAGTATTTGAAATTTAGAAGGCTAAATATGATATTATGAACTTTAGAGGGGGGAATATGGAAATATATCTTATATAATATAAAAATTTTAATACAAAATGTTAAATTTAATGAGTAGGGTTAAAATCCAACTATGCCTCACATATTTATATATGTTCTCAAAGTTCAAACAATTGATCATGTAATCCCTAACGACACCTAGAGGGCGGTGAATATGGTGTTTTAAACAACCTTAGACGTTTTTCGTGTAATCCCTCTAAACTAACAAGTCAAACAACAACCAAGCAATTGTACACAAGTAAATGTAAATAGATGAGAGTAAGAGAAATTTGACATGCAAAATGATAATGGAGTTCGGCGTAAAATGTCTAGTCTCTGGGGTAAAGTAACCTCGTCGGCGCTCCTTTCCTATTATCCAAAAAGAAAGGATACAACTCGTGACACGTGAGCCAAAACGAAGTGGGAAGTCACGGCCTAGCTCATGTACAAGGTGAGCCCAAAAGCTCGAGTTGGCAAGTCCCAACAAAGGGGATCGTTACACAACTATGGTTATATGGTGAGTGGAAGACGCTCGAGCCGGTGAGCCATTTCATGCCCTACAAGCGGGAAGTCACACGACTATTCAAAGGGAGCACTAAGTAGATCTCCACACTATAGATGGGAAGGTTCTAGAACTAAATTATAGACACTTTAACTAGATTTAAGAGTAGATTAGTCAAGTAGATTTCAGATAGTTGAGAGGATATTGAAGTTTAAGCTCACTCAACAATGAAAGCTTTACAAAATACACAATAAATGCTTTCAAGAATGCACAATAAATATTTTTTAATGTGGGAGGCGGCTAGCCTGGAAAAATCTGAAGTGGTGCCACTCTATTTATAGTGGGGGCTTCAGATCTGATCAGATCTGTTCGGACGGATGAGATTTGTTCTAAACGGACTGTACAAATATTGAAATTAGGGTTTCTGCAATATTAAATTAATATTAACCGTTCTGAACATATCTGTCTGTTCATGATGGTTAGTACAATTTAGCCCACGATATTCTTGATAAGCATTCCAACGGATCACAACTGTTCTGGACGGAACCAATTGAAACTCTTTGTGAATTTCTGCAGATTTCCATTCCGGATGGTACAGGTTCCGTTCCGAACGGTTGCTCTATAGAAATCAACAATCTCAAATTTAATTTGCTTTTCTTTTTTCTTATTATAATTTTATGTTTTCGTAAAGTCTTATTGATTTCTTCAGTTCTTCAATTTGGTCTTGCAATTAAAGTCTTCATGAATCTTTCTTTGGTTCTTCAATTTAATCTTGCAATTATAATCATCATGAACCTACAAACTCACTCATACATGGAAATAGTTAAATTCAACTAATGTATGTTTTACAAATTATGTCAAACAAAGTAATTAGAAGATTGCATACAACCAAGGTTCTAAATAGCGTTTATAGCGTCGTAGCGGGAAGGCTAAAAAAAAAGCTATAGCGAATAGCGTCGCTATAGCGGAAGCTATTCCAAATAGCGTTTTTTTTTTTTTACATTTCGTATATTCAATATTTGTACTAAATATCAACATTATCTAAAGTCTCATAGAACAATAAATAACACCAAAGTAATTAAGAAATTATAATATTCATATTGAACCAGTACAAAGTTCAAATTGCGGTTCAAAATATTCATAGTAATATCATAAACTATCGATTTTTCCTATTAAAAATATCTTAAGCATCATGATTCATGACATAATTTTTTTTTTCTATTCAAATTTTATTTTCGATTTGGACTTTTTTTCTATTCAAATTTCAATTTCTATTCCCAATTCAAATTGATTTATCTGTAGCAAGTAGCAACAAATTCAATTTCGGTTTGAGATTTTTTTTATCTTTATTTAAAACCCATATAAATTGCTTTAAAAAAAAAAACCCATATTGTATAGCGCAAATAGCGCGAATAGCGGACCGCTATAGCGCTGTAGCGGTCGCTATAGCGGCCGTAGCGCAAATAGCGCATTTTGATGTCATAGCGTAGCGTTTGGGGTTCAAAAACGCTATAGCGGCGCTATAGCGCCGCTATAGCGCGCTATTTAGAACACTGCATACAACCAACAATCTCCCTCTTTTAACGATTTGCAAAACATATACGCAAGTAAGTGCATAAACTGATTAGACCCAATTTTTTAATTTGCCCAAATATCGTGTTTGCATCTCTTGCAATTTCTTCCCCTTTTGGAAATCAACGAAAGTGAGAAAAATAGACAATTATAGAGTGCTCCCCCTCAATTTATGCACTCCCCTTCAATATAATAAAATTTTGGATTTTAAAGCACAATTTAATTCAATAATTGAGGAAAATAATTATCATATCACATCAAATAAAAATAAGTATCTAATATTGAAATATTGGATTCCATAAGCAAGTTAACAATTCAATAGATGTGAAAAAGGACAAATTGGATATGCATGTTAAAATAAAATTGGACATGTATGTAAAATTCACAATTCAAGAAAGAATTTCTTATAAATGTTGCAATTTAACAATTCAAGTGAATTTTATAAGTGAGTCTGTCATAAATAAAAAAATTGTCGCGGCAATTAACAAGTCAATGAATTCGATAATTTCTCAAGTCAAAAATTTCAAGCAATTCATCAAGCAATTTTATATTATTGAATTTTTGTATCGCATCAGTAAATAATTCATGCATGAAAAATAATTTTGAAATTATAGCATTCATAATTCAATCAAGATCCAATTAGTCAAGCATGCATGAATATCTATCCCACGTAAGATACGATCACATTCACTAGATATCTACCTCTACCCCTATCATTATGCACAAGAAAAATAAAGTGTTTTGTTGTCTCCCTCTCTAAAACATTGCAAATGCATCACGAATGGATTGTAATTGAAGTTGGTTGCATACAAAAAGAGTATGTCCCCCCGACACCTGAGGTGCAATTTAAATGAACAGACGACCCAGATTAATCTCAATCCGATGTCAATTGAAACTATAGGGTGGGGGGTCTGCTTTGAGATTCATGCTAAGTTAAAAAAACGGTCCGGATATAGGGGTGGACTCAGAGTATTCTAGCTGCCTCCCTGGATTTTGAGTTTTAGTGGAGATTTATCGGTTCCGATCAACTTTGTCCCCTCCTGAATTTTTTTTGCCCTCCTCTGGACGTTTAATTTGTAATTTAAGTTAAATTTATGGTTAAAATTAAAATAAATCTGTTGAATTATTTATTGTTAATTAGAATTATAAATCAGAGCATCAGAAATTACAAATTAAAGTATTGAAAAATATAAGTTAAAGCATTATTTTTGTCAAGTACCCAATTGGTTAATTAATTTAAACCCAATTAGATATTTAAATCCGATTTGATATTTGTTTGCCCCCCTGACGAAAATCTTAAATGTGCCCCTGTCCGAACTTATCACTTACACCTCAAGTTCATGGGGTGATAAGGATTCCACGAAAAACCTCTCACACTCTAAGCACATATTCTTCTTCCTTTCAAGCTCTCTTCCTGCATTTCCATTTTTCTATTCACTCAAGAGAGCAACGAAAGTGAAATAAATGACCAAAAGAAGAGATTATATTCTACCCGTGACTAGGGGTGAGTAAATCGCTCACAACTCGTAACTCGCTCATAACTCGCTCGCTAAATGCTCATTAACAACTCGCTCATTAGCAACTCACTATAACTCGCTTATTAACAACTCGCTCATTAACTTAATGAGCCGAGCATGAGCATACCCCAACTCGCTCATAACTCGCTCATTAGCTCATTAAGAGATTAGTTACACAAATACTGCCACATCTAATCCCTAGAATAGTATATTTCTCAATTATGTTAGTATATCCATTCTGTTAGTATATCCATTCATTTTGTTACTATTTGTATATTTATAAATTCTACATTTTTTTATTATTGTTTTGATAATGCAAATTTGTAGGTACGTGATAAGCCGTGAGAACGACAAGAAGATAGTTTGTTTGATTTTGTTAATTTACTTATGGACAATTTTATGTTAAATTCTGTATTGTTTAATTTGCTTATGAACAATTTTTTGTTAAACTTGCTTATGGACAATTTGTTAAATTCTATAAATGAAAATTAATTTTTGAATGATGTATTTTAAACAACTCGGTAACTCGCTCGGCAACTCGCTCATTAACAATATGCTCATTAACAACTCGCTCATTAACAACTCGCTCTAACTCGCCCATTAACAACTCGCTCATTAAGCTAATGAGCCGAGCATGAGCATACCTCAACTCGCTCATGCTCGCTCATTAGTCACCCCTACCCGTGACCCTGCTTATTTGTCATTTGAGGTAAAAATAAATTACGTTCCCAATATAAAGTAAAAAGATCCGCATGCTAGTTGGCCGACACAATTTTTTTGAGTGTCTATAATAAATGGCACCTTGTACACGGTGTCTGGTATGGAGAGGTGACCGCCCCACTGTGGGGCGGTTTGGTTAGGAGAATGGACCGTTCCACTGTGGGACGGTCAGGACGTTTTTAATTATTTTTCAGAGAGAAGGGCAGATTTGATATTTTTATTTTTTAGGAGTATTAATAAAAATCACGATAACAACTAACTCATATAGTCATATGTAATTTTTTTTTGCAATCCTTCTTATTTTGAAATAATCACATGATTTTCCAAATTGGTTAATTAGAGATATGGGATATTCCAAATTGCCCATCTTCTAATTTCTAATTTTGTTTACGCGTTAGTTAATTAGAGATATGGGATATTCTTAATTTAACGTTTTGAAATTACAAATAAAAGACAAAATGTTGTATAAGCCTATTTAATAGAAAATAAATATTTTACAAAAACTAAATTGATAACAATAAAGTAGAGGATTTTTTGGTCTTCTCATAAATAAAAAGGAGACGGACAATAAGAGAACAATGGATAACATGAGGTAAAGTGAAGCAAATAGGGGTGTAAACGGAGCGGATTCGGAGCGGATAATGCTAATACCAAATCCGTATCCGCCTTTCAATGAGCAGATACAGATATATATGGATATGGATAGTAAATGAATATCAAAATTTAAAATCATATCCGTCTTAAACGGATACGGATATGGAGCGGATAATTTATGGATACGGATTCGAATACGAATATAGAACGGATAATTGTTGGATATTAAGTTATATGAACTTTAAGATATAATTAATAATTAATAAATTTAAATATGAAAATAAATGAATAATTGTAAGTTGATGGAGATATTGATGTTGGAAAGATGAGAGATATAAGATATTCATTCCATTGATATAATATATAAACAAAATAAAGAAGTAGCAACAAAAGATAGTGTGGTGTAGTGGTTTGTAGCTTAGTTGCTTAGACTCTCATCTCACATAATATGAGTTCAAATTCTTTGAAGGCAAAATAATTTCTCGGGTTTCAAATGATCTGGATATCCGCTCCGTTTAGGTATTACTATCCGTATCCGTATCCGAATCCGGATCTTCTGTGAGTAATTGATAATTATCCGGAATATATGTATCCGTTTAAATCCGAATTCGAATTATATGCGGATTTGGAGCGGATATCCGCCCAGATATCCATATCCGTTAACAGTCCTAGAAGCAGAGGACAAAACAAGGCTCATTAACATATTTTGTCTGAAGGCAAAGGTAGAAAAAAATTATTGGGTTTCGGATGATCCGGATATCCACTCCGTTTAGGGATTACTATCTGTATCTGAATCCGAATTCAGATCTTCTGTGAGTAATTGATAATTATCCGGAATATTTGTATCTGTTTAAATCCGAATTCAGATTATATGCGGATTCAGAGCGGATATCCGCCCGCATATCCATATCTGTTTACACCCCCAGAAGCAGAGGACAAAACAGGGCTCATAAACATATTTTGTTTCAACAAATTTAAAGAATGAACTTTTATGTGGCTGCAAAAAAGGTAGAAAAAAGAAAAGAGATCTCACTTAGCCATTTAGGTCCTAGGAGACTCCCCGAACTGGTCCAACTTAATAATTAGTGCAGCCCTAGCTTGTGCCGCCTTGAAAAACCCAGACTCAGTTATCGAATTCTCCTCTCTTTCTCTCTCATACTCCCGAGGCTGAAATTATAATTAATTTTCTAGCCCCAACGATTGATAATTCTTCTGGCTGAAGAGACCAGGAGCTGCAATAATCGAAATTAATGGCATTAAGATCATCCTTCATACGATTTAATAGAATTTAATAATCTGAGAACTGTTAATGGCAGCATTAAGTACAGTGGGTACCAATGTCAGTTCATCTTGCATTCTATACGACATAACTACAAAATATAAAGGTACAGTGGTAAATACATTCTAGTAACTTTTTGAAATACATACTACAATAAATTGTTTTACTTGTGTGGGTAAAAGTGCTTAACAGTGTTGATATCTTGCGGATCTCTTCGTTGATAATAGTCATACATCTGAAATAGCCATTTTTGTTGATTTATCCTTAACAGTAGTTATTTTTTACCGTTGTAGATAAAACAGATTCTTGTAGCATATATTGCTTCTAGTTTGCAAATTTAATATTAGATAAAATAGATTCTTGTATGTATATTTAATAATAAAATCTAGTATTTTATGAAATAAAAAATCTAGTGTTAAAACAATATCATCTTATTTTTCATAGAAAATTAAATATATGGCTCTTCAAGCACATTTTATTTAGATAATCATGTTGAACGGTTTGGATCGACGATTTGGACTTTGAAAATGAAAAAAATAGTTGTTGTAACTTTGTTGTAACTCAAATTTGTTGTAACTTGATCCCTCCTCATCAACATGATCTCCACAATAAAATGTGCTTGCAGATCAAATTTTACATTTTTTGAATTTTTTTATTATTTATTAAGTATTTTACAAAAAATACTCATATTCGGACCATTGAATTTTGTACCCATCTTAATAAATAGTAAAAAAATTCAAAAAAAATGTAAAATTTGATCTGCAAGCACATTTTATTTAGATAATCATGTTGAAAGGTTTGGATTGACGATTGGACTATGAAAATGAAAAAAATAGTGTTGTAACTTTGTTGTAACTTGATCCCTCCTCTTATATTATTTAATTTATACTAGTTTCTTCTTTTATTTTTCATTTAACTAAAAATATTATAATTTTTTTAAGTTGAGAAGGTCCAAAATATTTTTCGGAACAAGTGTTGGAATCTTTCTAAATTATACTTTGTAAAATATTGAAAAAGAACATCCATTCTTTCAGAATAAAATTTTAGACCATGAGTAAAATCTTTCTACCATGTATGTATTTTTGGACATCAATTTCTTCAAGTACATGCATTTCATTTCCATATATTTGAGGGCAAGTAGCTCATTTTCAAGGCAAATTGAAGAAGGAAATAAATGCTAAATAAATATCATGACGAAAATTTAAAGCGGCGCTCTTCATTAAATAGAGAGTTCGCTTGAATTATTAGTTCATGAAGAATTTGAATTGTTCTCATCCAAACGGAACGAATTGCTTTGAATTTTTAATTTCCATGTTCTTGATCAGAAACAGTCGAAGGCAAAGTAAATAACACTGGCGCCACTTATAAGAAGGTTCTGTTACATGGAATTAAGTATAATAAAAGGTTCTGACTAATACGAAAATTATGGAATCCATAATCTGTGTTCGGTTTAATTTAGTATTTAAAAGTCCAGGCGAGTCTTAATCTTATGTGGCTAATCTCCTAAAATATATACCAAAATTGTTATGTTCAAAACAAGATATGGCCACAGAAGAACCAAGAACTTTACATACCTACTAAGATACGTATTTCATAGTCATACATGGGGATCTGGGTTTAAAACCTGAGTTAAATATAGTTAGCGATCCTAGATCCAGAGTATAGAATAGAAGGCTCCAAAATATTTAAATTTGGTGTAGCAACAGCATTTTTTTATTTTATTTTCATACGTAGGCAGCAACAGCATTTTAAATAAGCACTACAGAGACTCAATCTGAGGCGCACGTATGGTTAAAAGCATGTATAATGTATAATTTAAAAGTGGCTATTAAAAATTCACAATGTCAACAAAATAATTTTATGACATTAATGCATGAAGAAGAAGGAATAATTTAGTAGGCCGTGTACACGCCGCACAATTTTAAATCGATAGAAATATACATAGGGGTGTCAACGGGTACGGTAAGAGTCGGGTGGAAGCATTTGCATACCGTATACGTTACAAATTGTCATTATCCGTACTCTATTCTTACCCGCTACAAATTATCTTACTCGTAACCTATCCTTACCCGTTATAGTTGTCAGATAATGAAACAGTAGTGGGTAAATAACGAGTAGTACTAATATAATAATTATTTTTATTATTTATTAAATAAAACATTAAAACATATACATTCATTTCACACATATATAGTACTTTATTGGAAAAAAAAAATCTGATCATGCTAAGCGTAAGTAAACTAATTAAAGTACTATTTTCAATGCTTATTAATATATGAGGAGGGATCAAGTTACAACAAAGTTACAACAACTATTTTTTTCATTTTCAAAGTCCAAATCGTCAATTCAAACCGTTCAACATGATTATCTAAATAAAATGTGCTTGCAGATCAAATTTTCCATTTTTTTGAATTTTTTTACTATTTATTAAGATGGGTACAAAATTCAATGGTCTGAATATTACTATTTTTTGTAAAATACTTAATAAATAGTAAAAAAATTAAAAAAAAATGTAAAATTTGATCTGCAAGTACATTTTATTGTGAAGATCATGTTGAACGGTTTGGATCGACGATTTGGACTTTGAAAATGAAAAAAAATGGTTGTTGTAACTGTGTTGTAACTCAAATTTGTTGTAACATATATTAGTATATATAATTTTTTTTAGAATTACCTGATTGGGTAACGGTTACGAAATATGTTTTATCTGTACCCTTACCAGTTTAAATAACGAAAAAAAGTCTTTACCCGTATCCGTACCCGATAAGTTTACGAAAAGAAATCTTACTGTACTCGTCTTATTGGGGTCGGGTAAACGGATAAAAGGGTGCTAATTGAGGTATGAGAAAAATATGAGTCATCCCATCATAATAAATAATAAATAAGGAAAGATAATAAAATTGGATGGATGAGAATATTGATGACATGACACATGTAAAAAACTTAAAAACTTAATACAATGTACGAAGATAGATTAGAGTCGAAATTCCAGTTAAAGTTAATAAATTTAAATCGTTGTTTTTCTTTTTATGCCACAAACCATCAAACCATAATTGAAGGGTTACAACTAAAATTAACCCATCAAATTTTTACTTTGAAATGTTTCTTCTTTGGCCACTTAATCTTGTACAAAATTAATCCAACATTTTATCATTTTTAATGTGTAACATTCTTTTGACTTGAAATAAAAATAAAAGTTCATGAACTTCCTAAGTTTGATATTTCGATAGTTAATTTCAAATTTGAAGTTTGGATAAATATAATTAAATATTGATTTTTTTAATGGGTACACATTCAATTTTGTCTAATAATATTGTTTTAAATAATTAATATTGCTTAAAAATTAATTATTTAATCTGTTCTGGCAGTATATAGCGCAAAAAATGCTGGTTGAATTGGTAAGGGTTCAGGAGTTTTATTTTTCAGAAGGTGAATTAATTTTCACTGAAATTAATATCCGACCCACTAATTAATTAATGGGTCGGGTTGACTGGTAGATTTGGATCCATAATTACTACCGTTGGTTATGGCTGGGACCCCTTATCAGGTTTGGTGATGCACTGATGCTAGCCGAAATTTTTATTAATTGAAAAAAGAATAAATTAATATCGACATAGAATAACGATTTCGTCTTATTTTGAAATGTAACAAAGACGTTAGGACGTTACGAACCGTAACGGCCCGATTAACAACGTAATTAACTAGCATTAACAACGCAGCTTAGGAGCTGGCCGTTCGGAATCATGACGGCCAGCGAGAGAAGAAAAAAAAAAACGGGCCGTTCCGAAGCATAACGGCCAGACGCAGCAAAAAAAAAGAAAAAGGGATTGCGGGCCGTTACGGTTCCGAACGGCCAGGAGGCGAAGCCAAAAAAAAAAATACAGGGCCGTTGTTGTTCCGAACGGCCAGGCCCGAAAAAAAAAGATGAAGGCCGTTATTTTCGATGATGGACTGTCGGCAATACAATAATTTTACCGAGGACGTTATTCTCCATAACGGGCAGACCTCCAGACAAAACTCCAGGGCCCAGCGGGAAAAAAGAAAAATTCTAGACGTTGTGCTTCATAACGTCCAGATGATCTATAAATTGTCCCCTTCGCTGGCTTAGTCTGTACAAACAATCTTCACTCTCCTTTGATCTGATCTTAAGAAAAAAAAGAAAACCTCTCCTCTGATCTAAAAAAAAAAAAAAAAATCCTCTCCTCTAAGAAAAAAAAAATTACGCCTTGTCCAACACCTCTTCCCTTGGAGAAAAAGAAATCATCAATATAAAAGGTAAATGTTCAATTATATGTCATGTATTTACGTTTATGATTTATGTTGGATGAATTCCAAAATTGTTTGATCATTAGTTAAAATAATATTAGTAATGTCATGTATTAGTATTGGTAATGTTAATTTGTAATGTTAGTAATGTTAATATAATGTTAATGTTAGTGGTAGTGTAATGTTAATGTTAATGTTAATGTTGTAATATTAGTAATGTTAATGATAATTTGTAAAAATATTAGTAAAAATACTAGTAATGTTAGTAATGTTAATTTGTAAAAATATTAGTAATGTTAATGTGTAAAAAGTATTAGTAAAAATTAGTAAAGTTAATTTGTAAAAATATTAGTAAAAATTTTAGTAAAAATATTAGTAATGTTAATGTGTAAAAAATATTAGTAATGTTAATTTGTAAAAATATTAATAATTTAATGTTAATTTGTAAAAATAATAGTAATGTTAATTTTAATTTGTAAAAATGTTAGTAAAAATATTAGTAATGTTAATGTTAATGTGAATTTATAAAAATATTGTAAAAATGTTAGTAATGTTAATGTAAATTTGTAAAAATTAGTAATGTTAATATTAAATAATTTGAAATATATAAATAAATAAAGAAGTTCACATTTGCATGCTTAATTAAATTTTTTTTTAAATATTATAAAAATTTACTAGTTTATATTTTTAATAACTATTGTGTAGGGTAATTAATTAATATTTATTGTTCATTAGTGCCAACATTTTTTAAATTCATTTTTTTGGACGAGAAGGATGGACAGTAACAATCGAGGTAAGAAAGAGAGCAACCGAGATCTTGGCGTAGCGAGAGGAGGGTCAATTAGTGATCGAGGTAAAAATAAGGAAAAAAAGTACAAGTGTCAAGTATGTCGTGATTTTCTTAATTGTGTGACATGTAAGATGGAGGAATGGAGTAGACGGCTGGTCGGTATGAAATTTCAGACGATGACTTTGTGAAAATTCATACGGCTTTGGTTTGAAAAAGAAGAAGGTTGATTCAGAGCCTCCAGCATCGGACAATGAATTTGTTCCGTGTACTTATACTGGTAAGGCCACCACTTCGTCTGCTGTGACTGATCCAGATCCGACAAATTCTGATGATGACTTTGTTCCATGTACTTTCAAGGCTCGTTGTAAGAAGTAGTAGTACTTATTAGTAATGTTTGTTGTAAGAAGTAGTAGTACTTATTGTAAGAAGTAGTATTACTTATTAGTAATGTTTGTTGTAGTACTTACTAATAATGTTTGTTGTAATAATAAATTATATCTAATTTGTTCATTATTGTGCAGGCTAATTCATCAAAATAAGTAATCATGCTCATGGTGAGAGTTCATTTCGGTGGTGAAATACGGCAAGGTCGTAAATGAGCGGAGTACACCACATCTCCTCGATTCACATTGATGGCAACTAGTGAACAAGGTTGGCATGATGTGAAAGGTGAAATTTATCGCCAGCTTGGATATTCTGAGACCGAGTACAACCTAAAAACACTTGCACCGGTTAATGTTGGTACAACAACTCGATGTTATTATAAGATATTAGACATCGTGTGCGATCAGACTTGGCGAGGTATTTATGACCAAAGTATGCTTGCCATAACCCAGTATTCTTTTGTCGATTTGTACATTGAGTTAGTTCCAATTGTCGGTTCGATGCAATCGCAATTATTCATTGATAGTGTGGTACCAAAGACACATCCAGAACCTGGACATACCCAATACAGTGTTTCACAAGCGGGTCCCAGTCTATTCGAACCCTATCAGACACAGCAAACACCGAGGCGCGACCTTTATCTGAGTCCTTATCTCGATGTAAACGACTTGTCACCGCCTGTTCAGGCAGATATGGGTTGGTCAGGGTACAATAATCAAGACAGTTCATGGGTTGATCCGCCGAGAGCCGGTGATCCTTGTAATGATGCTGACGACGTACCGCAAAGTGACGACGAAGATGACACTGACTCATGTGAGAATGATGCCAACTGGGATACCGAACCTGATTTAGAAGGTGATGTCCCGCCTGATACTCTGAGACAATCGCAAACACCACGTCCATGATCCACTTGGTGTAGGTAAGGAGTACTCTTCAAAAGAGGCTCTACGGTTGGCCATAAATGATTATCACATCAGAAATAATATTGAAGTAAAAACTACCAGTAGCAATAGAACCCAACCAATAATGGACTGCAAGAGCAGCAGGTGTATGTGGCGTTTATATGCCAGGTCCGGCATATGTTCATCTAAGTGGGAAATTAAAAAAATTAGAGCACCACATACGTGCTAGGCCGATGCTTCTCGTACCGATCACTCACAATTAACTGCAGAAGTGATCGCCGATGTTATAAGACAAGATATTAGGGAAGATGTTACAAAAAACATTAAAAGCATTAAAGGGCTAGTCCGTCAGAAATACGGGGGAGTTACTCCCAAATATAACAAGCTGTGGCGTGGCCGAGAGCTGGCAATAGCACAAATATTCGGTAGTTGGGAAGGCTCGTACAACCTTCTCACCCCATTATTGGAAGCAATTAAAAGATCAACTCCTGAAACAAAATATGGAGTTGCGCACGAACCCATGGAGGATCCGCAAAAAAGGTTGTTCAAGGCAACTGTGTGGGCTTACGGTCCGTGCATTGCTACAGTGCCTCATCTCAGGCCAATCATTAGTATTGATTCATGTTTCCTGTCTGGCTGGTACCAAGGGAGACTTCTGATGGCGTGCGGTTATGATACAGAGAACCAGTTGCTTCCTCTGGCTTTCGTATTGGTCGAGGAAGAGAGATTCGAGACATAGGGATGGTTCATGAGGTGGTTGCGTTGGGAGGTAATTGGTACTAGGTTCACGTGTGTTGTTTCTGATCGGCACATGGGGATCAAGAAAGTATTTACCGATAGATACGGTGGTTGGTACGAGGATGGCGGTGAGTGCGTTCATAGATTGTGTTCACAGCATGTCGCCGAGAATTTGATGAAAAAGGTACACAATAAAAAAATCTGCGGACTATTTAAAATACTTGAAAAAAAAGAAGCCACGAAGGTTTGAAGAGTTCTTCGAACTATTGCGGAAGAAAAGTCCAGATGCAGTTGCATACCTAGATAATGTCGGTAAATATCAGGATTCCAACCATAATGAGATCCCTAAACTATGGAAGGTGTATCAGAGCATGGACGGCGGCCTCCGCTGGAGAATTATGACTACTAATGGATCTGAATGGTTGAACGCTGTATTCAAATATAGTCGACGACTGCCAGTCGTTGCACTCGTGGAAGACACATATTACAAGTGTCTCGCTTGGTTTAACCAAAGACGAGCGAAAGCATTGGCTCGCATAGCCGATCAGCAACTTTGGTCAGCACGGGTTGAAGAACTATTAACAAAAAGAATCGAGAAATGCTTACATATGCGTTCAATGCCAGTTGGTGAGCACGGTGAACACGAGGTCAGGGTCAAGGATGAGAGAGTCGTATACAAAGAACGAGACGGGAATTTTAGTTATAGAAGGGAGACCTTCAAGTATAGGGTCGACATACGTGACGGAAACAGAGCAGAATGTGTATGTCTCAAGCCACAACTTACAGGTATACCGTGCGCCCATGTTCTCGCTGTGTGTCGGGACCGGAGATACAACCACAATTTATTCGTGCATCATTTGTATTCCATGACCAAACTCGCTAAAACTTGGAGTGGCCAATTCCACGGCTATGCCACGGCATACGGCATCCATAATGAATTGCTAAAATTCTCTGCTGGAGGATTACTCGGACCACAACTGCTTGACATCCTGCATGCATAACATTTTAACCTTAAAATTAAAACAATCTAAATTTTCAAAAATTAACATTTAAACCTAACTCATAACAGTTACATTTGCTTTTACATTTACATTGACATCCTACATCCAACATGTTTGACATCGGGTACAATTGCATAAAATTATACCTACCAAACCTAATTTAAACCTAATCGGATGTAATTTAACAAAATTAAACCTAATCAAATGCTAATTTACAAAATTAAACCTAACAATAACCTAACCAACCTAATTAACCTAATTAACAAGAACAATAACCTAACTAAGAAAATTAAACCTACAATAACCTAATTACACCTAATTAACCTAATTAACAATAACAATAACCTAATTAACAAAATTAAATCTAATCGAATGCAATTTCACATAATTAAATCTAACAATAATCTTGATAACAAATTCAACCTTAAATTATTGTTAATTTACAAAGTTCTACAATATTTAAAATAAAAAATTACCTAGGGTTCTGCGGTTGTGGTGAGGGCAGCGGGGGAGTGTCGGATCGCAGGGAGCAAGGTTCGGACCTGGACGTTATGGAGAAGAACGGCCACCAGGCGATTTTTTTTTCTTCCGTCGGTAACTTTCTCTTCTTTTTTTTATTCCGCTGGCCACGGTCTCTCTTTTTGTTTTTTTTTTCGGAAGGTTACGGAGACAGAGGGGAGGACGTACTTGGGCGTTTGAAAATAAAAATCCTGGCCGTCATCGTTCGGAACGGCCTTAAATTGTTTTTTTTTCTGCGCAGGCCGTTATCGTTCCGGACGGCCACACTTTTTTTTTTCCTCTTCTCCCGGGACGTCATGGTTCCCAACGGCCAAACCTCCGATTTTTTTTTTCTTCTATCGCTAGACGTCATTGTTCGGAACGGCTAGCCCGTAAGCTGGGTTGTTAGGCGTAATTAGGTTCTTAAGCTGGCTGTTACGGTTCATAACGTCCCCCGGACGTTAGGAACCGTAACGTCTTTATTACATTTCAAATTACTGCGAAATTATTATTCTATGTCGATATTAATTTATTCTTTTTTCTATTAATAAAAATTTCGGCTGATGCTAGTGTTTTACGTGTCAGGTGAGTAAAGTGGGTCCCGTAGGTCACAACAAATAAATTTCAATGACACAAATTTATTTGTTTTGAAATAGGTGGATAAGCAAAATTATCAAACCTGACATCACCAATTCCCTGCATTGCCAAAATATGCAATTTTTATTGACTTGGTAGATGCTGCAAATTTGAACACCCAAGTAATATTTTAATTAAAAAGGGTATTGTTTATAAAAAAAAATGTGATATTTGGATTCAATTATCTAGCACAAGAATTGGCCCGCCTAATAATATTGATGAAGTATATAGTAGATACTCTAATTTGAATTTGAAATATCATGATTTGACTGAAAATATTATAACAGAAAAATAACTCCATTAATAAAGAAAACAGAAAATAATAAAACACGTGGTTAGTTTTCACTAAAATTGTACAATATATTTTTATTTATGAATATTGACTATGGGTTCCAAAAAAATATACTATTTGAAAACTAACAGAGGTTAGCAAGTGTCAGTGATATAGATACGATCAAATGATGCGTTCAAGCTTAAAGCAGAGGACAGAATTTGTTCAAAATCCCAACCTTTTTTTTTTCCCATTTCAAGCCCCCACAATCTCTGATCACGTGATTTAGCCAGAGATAAATGATGTGTATCTCACGGTCACCGTTGCTAAAAAACCTAAATGGCCTCGGCAATCCAATCCTCTCCATTTCACCTAAATGGAGGCAACCGTACACCGTAAATTTAAAGACCAAAGGTGCGGTCACACTCACATGTAGAATGTATTGAACTCTCTTGTGTCTTGTCTTTCCTCATAATTTCATTTCTTATATGATAGATAGGATTTTCTCCTGTGTCAGAGTTAAGATAATTATTCCCAAACTAATGAATGACAAGAAATAATATATATTTTATTGGTAAATGTGTTTCTGCCCCCGTGTTATCAAGATAAAAAGTTGGTACCGTTTTTGAAATATGGTACTCGGCCCCAACATTTCTTAGATGGGTGTCTGCATTTCCAACTGAAACAGAGATGCGTGGGACCCAGAATTTGCCTTCATATGGTCAAATGAACAGTACAGAGGGGCTAGATCCTTAATAAGGCTCACATGGTCAATTAATGATTTAATTCAAGCCTTTTTCAGTTTTCACCCAACAAAAATATAATAATAAATCCCGCTCCTCTGGTCAAATATATCACAACACCTCATCTCTTCTTCTTATCGACTCCAAATTTCTCCAAATTTTATGCTAAGAAAATAAACTATCGCTCTCTCTCTCTCTCTCTCTCCATCTCTCCACACAAGACAAATTAAGCCTTCTAACCAATTCCCCTTTTAAACCAACTAGCACCAACACAATATATATATCTCTCCACCACGCATTCTAACACATTTCGAAGTTCTACATTTCCCTTCCATACCTAATTTGAGATGGCATCAAACAGGCGAAGGTTTGTTGTAAGGCATCCAGTGGTGGTGGACATAGGTTGTAGTTGTAGGAAACCAAAACTGCCTTCTTTTTTCTCTAATCCCTTGCCTAAACCTAAGCCAAAACTTAAGCTATCAAAGATACTAAGAAACAGCCCTATTTTTTCTTCTAGCGCAACGACCACCAC
Organism: Carex parvula; assembly: GCA_025461045.1. NCBI lineage: Eukaryota > Viridiplantae > Streptophyta > Magnoliopsida > Poales > Cyperaceae > Carex > Carex parvula. The sequence continues at coordinate 1,071,359 of JAJGRW010001301.1, read as the reverse complement.
CACTACTACTCTAACAAGCACCTCCTCTTCGTCTTTCTATGACACGACTTCACCGTCTTTCGGCTACTCTGCACCCGATAGCCCAATCATGAAGCCCAAGGACAGAAAGAAGAAGATCAGCAAAAAAGGTATTAAATGCAACTTGCAATGGTATCACACTCCCTCTTGCTTAATTATTTGTTACTCCACTATATACTTTATTTTGGTATTCCACTCCAACCATTGTGTTATTTGTTGGTTGTTACTTAGTATAATCCTTTTTACTAATTTTTGTGATACCAATACCTGCTAGATATAGTTAATTTGCCACTCTCCAAGTTTTTTAAACTTATTCGTATTATTACATAATTACTCTTGTTATCATCGTCGTTATTTTATAAGAATTTGTTTTAACAATGTTAAATTGTTGAAAATAACTAGCTAGCTCACATTCAGGCTTAATATTTTTTTTTTTTAAGATTATAAAATTATTTGGCCGATGCTAGAGGTCATCTTACTCCCTCACGAGTAGCTGTCGTATACGGTATTATAGCGTACACAGAATTTGTGGGGTGTTTTTCTAAGGCACTTGGAGTGTAGCAATATGTACACCTGGTTGTTGCATTGATTTTTATTTGCTGCAGTTTATTTTAGAGCATTTATAATTTTTATTGTACAAATAATCCAGAGAAGTACAAATTTGTTATTTAATATTAGTTTATAGCAAAAAGTGCAGAAACCTTATTATTTGACAGGAATTTTCAAAAGAGGACAATGGACTAGTCAAAATGACAAAAGTTCTTCTGGTACCTGGAATTTGTCCGTTTTAACCGGTGCTGAAAAGGGACTGTAACTTGGATACTGTATTACTTGTTAGCTTTGTCCCTTTCTTTTGTGCCCTGTTGCTTAGTTTCATTTGCTGTCATGTTTTCTGATTTCCTTTGAACAAAGCTCGTATTAAGATTCCAGCATAACATTTGGTACCAGACTCAACCTAAACACATGAAAATTAGTGAGGCTGTTGTTCTTTATATTTCCCACTCTAATTATGTGGGCATTCTTAATTTTTCATAACAGGTAAACAAAAGGCAGAGGAGGGAGTTGCAGTGGTGAAGGAATCAGCTGACCCATATATCGACTTCCGTGATTCGATGTTGCAAATGATAATTGAGATGGAGATTTATGCGTGGGATGACTTACGTGATTTGCTTCACCGGTTCCTCGCACTTAACGCGCCGTGCAACCACCAATACATATTACGTGCTTTTGCTGAGATATGGACTGAGGTTTTTTCGCCCTCAGCTTCGACCCCTGGCCGACGCTGGTAAACTGGTACGCTTGTACTGGTAAAAGTCAAGATCCTGGTACCACCTGGTGTATTTTGAGATCAGTAGTGTTGCTCTCACCAGGTGGTGATAGGATCTTCACTAAAAAGGGTGGATAAGTCTAACGATACTTAGCATAGTAGTAGTGAGGTGTCTTTGTTTTTTACTTTTTGGTTTCTTCTTTGGCTTAATTTTTTTAGGTTACTTTTGCTTAAAATGTCCTGAAAACTGGAAGTTCACATGTTACTCTTAGAAACCCTTTCAGCACTTTTGGGTCAAGAAAGCATGGTTTCAGAGAAATCTACAAAAGAGAAACAATGCAAAATTACGAGAACAAAGATCTATAGTCTACACTAATCTAAAAAAAAAAAAAAAAACCCACCACCGCAAAACTAATTCTAAGGGTATTCATGGGAAGACCAACTTTTTGAGGTGTCTACCTGCAGGAATTCCAGTAATTTGAGGTCTATGTGTGTAAAAGTGTGTCACTTGTTTTGATTTTGTTTTTGTTTTCTTCAATTTATCTATGTTATGTACTATTTTAAAGGTACTAGATATCTAGCTTGACACTATTAGAGGAAAATATCTCAAGTAGCAGCTTTCTTTTCTCGATTGTACTATGGTAGTTTGTTGAACGTGTGTTCTTTCTTCTATATGCATGCACTTTTTATCTTGCTTTTCTTCTCTCCTTTACCTTTGTTTAAAAAGCGATAGATTAGTACTTGCATTGCACGCGCTGGTGGCATGATTATATCCTCGGTCGCTTGTATTCTAGCTGGTGCTGCTCGATCTTCACATTTCCATCAAAGTAATAACTAACTTTGGAAAAATGTTTTCGGTCGTTTGTCGAGTACAATCACAAAGTGTGCATCACATTTGCTTTACATTTCCTGACGCGTATGATCTTCTTATATTAGTTGCTTTTCGGTAATGTGCAATTGAGAATTGTTTTATTTTAAAATTTTATTAGTTCTATATTATATCATTGTTACGCATTTCCAGTCCAGACTATGAGGATCAAACTCACAATATATATAAGAGGTAATTGTATAAATTTTCAAGCTGAGCATGGAGCTAATTTTATAATACCATAGTATTTTAAACTATATAAAATATCATACATGAGTATACATTTTTTCAAAATAATGAAATCAAATTTGGCCGTTATTCACTCCATGTAAACCCGCCCATTAATGTAACTAGACCTCTTTCATTTCTGAAAAGAGCAAAACTGAGAGATTGAAACAGAGGAGGAAACTAAGAGCAAACGTTAAAAGGTTTGATTGCAAAAATGTGATCTAATCCTAATTTCACAATTTCTATTCAGTTCGTCGCTTAATTCTAGTATAATTTTACAACCGAACAACAACTCAAATAACATATTGCCTTACATAGGTTTGGAGGGAAATTTTTTACGGTATACCAGTAGGAGAATAATATCTTCGGGTATCGAAGAGTCCGCTCGGTAATATCGCCAACACCATTTTAGGCGATTCAAAAGGATTTTGAAGATGATGACGGTTTGAGAGTCATCAGCTCGGTCCGGCTGCTCCGCCCTGCCCCCTCCACCTCTCTTTGTCCGCCTGGTCCACTCCACCTCGTTCTAGTTGAGCGAATGACTCCGTCTAACGGATCCACCGCTTGATGCTCCGCCTGTCCGTCTCGATTCTCTGGGTTCGACTGATGGTGTTGTGAATTTGTTCCATCCCGTAGTATCTACTCTAACTATATATAAATAAGGTACGCGTTATTTTAGTTGTTGCCGATGACGAGAAGGAAGGGTTCGACATGCAACTGAAAAAGTTATTGCTGTGTCTACATTCCTAGAGAAAAAAATCAGAAGGCCCACCTACTTGCTAATCAGGCGTGAATAGACCAATTCACATTCTGTGGCTTCACGCATCTATTATTTTCTGACATAGCAAATTAGATGATTTTACAAGTAGCTCAATGTATAGGTTTTCATACTTTCTTAGTTTAAACAAAGGAAACATATGTAATAGCTACCTTGTAAATCTATAAATTCAATGTAATCGCCTACGGATTTTCAATCAAAAAAAATTACAGTGGGCCCAAATAATAACATACATATTTAATCATGAACGTTACATTTGCATGTAAGCATATTATTTGAAACCTTAATGATGGAGGTAATGTACAATACAAAAATTAATATATTAATCATCATCACTAGATTTATACGGAACCATGTAGTATTCTGCATGCTTCTAAATAGCTAGCTATAGCTACGCTGTAGCTGCGCTATAGCTTTATTGCCTACAAATCTTAACGATAGATGAGACATAATTGTATAACACTATTTATATTTTTATAATCAATATGGTACATACATTAATGTATCTTACACCTAACTTTCGTAAACTACCGTGCATATAAAAATTCATGAGATATATTTTTAATTAAACAGCTTTAATTTTTTATGTCAAAATATGAATATTCTTAATACATTATATTTTTTTTTTTTTGAGGAACTTGGTAGTGGTTACCAAGGGGTTGTCCATGCTATTAGATGAATCTAATGCATGAAGCTACATTATAAAACTGTAGGTATTTGCATAAAAATGTTAGATAGTCTAGCTATATTTCTCATAACACACTTGTAAAATTACTTTGTAATTTTCAATTTTTATTAAAATTGGTTGAATATTTATTTGGTGAACAAAATAATTCCATTGCCAAGCCGAATCCGAATCCTTTGAAATAACTCGAAACTTGAATTTGCTCAAAATTGAACCAATTGTAAGAATAAAATTTGAGTTAACTCATAAGATTTACAAATGCAAACTAGAAATGTAAACAAATATGTTGCGTATTTATTATACCTGCAGCATATTTACCTCCAACTCATTAAAGGAGAGGACTTTCATGTGATATTTTGAATGATGAGTTCGGCTACTATTGAATGTAATAATGAACTAAGATACGACTGTATATTGTAATAATGAATCAAGATGTGAATACGCTTAATTAATTAAAGTCTGGGCAAGAACAAAATACAAGTTTACAGCGACCAAATTATTTCATCTGACACCATTAAAAGCTCAGTTAAATGGATCTTTTATTTGCAATCGACAAAAAAAGAAATTGCAGATGAGAAAGGAGGTGAAAGTTCACAGTCTGTGTTTGGTTAGAATTGAAGTTTTTAGATCAGCTGTGATCATTTCTTGATGTCTTTACAAGTCAAGGAAGATCCGATCGACATGACATGTTAATATATCCTTGATTTTGCAATTTCATTTAAATAAGGAGGCGTGAGTTGGTAACATTTGAATAATTAAAGATGTTGCATTTCATAATAAACTACTGCAGAAGTAAAGGTGACAATGATATTTTACAATATTGCTAATATAAAAAAGAGATTTACAATCAATTAAGAGATGGTTCAAATGCCTCCATTTTTTTCGCCTCCATCTTACCTTTATTTTTAAAAATATTAATAACTCAAAGTTTAAAACTTAAACGTTAAAATAAAACCGTTAGATGAGGTCTATGTTATTTTCTCTATGTGCTCATAAAAAATTATCACATCTTAATTTTTTTTAATGTGAATCAATAAGTTGAAAAACAAACGTCTAAAAATTATCATCATTAGTATACATTTTTACAAGCTCAAGATGACAACCAAAACAAAGTTGAAATGTCATAATTTTTTACACGTGCATAGATAAAAATGATGTAGTTTATATCCAACGGTTTTATTTTGAATTTTAAATTTTCAGTTATTAAAAATTTTAAAGAATGAAGGTATGATGGAGGAGGTCAATTTGGGTCCGATGCCCATCGGACTCAAAGTGAGTTCGACGGGTTCGATGACCGTCCGATCAGCTTTAAAATTCGTGCCCGCAATTTTCGCTTTTACTTTAAGATTCGTGCTCATGAATCTTAAAGCAGATCGGACGGTTCCGAAACCCATCGGACCCAACCTGCTCGTATGATAGAGACACAAAAATAAAGACATTTGAAACCTCTTCATCAATTAATGGGTCGTAATTCGGCCCAATCTTCACAGATCAACCCTTCTTGATTAAAAAAATTGTTCCGGAGTTCCGGTCCGCTCCCAATAAAACCAAAAATGCATTTATAGTAGAGTGAAATCCAATCAACATAATTTATGCAAGCACCTTTTGTTCCAAAGTTCCAACCCATTTGCACCGCTTTGGTTGGTCAGAAGAGAAAGACGACATGAAAACTTTCTATTCTTACTTTTTATTGCTGCTGATCTACGTGATTAAAATCAAAGAAATTATATTATATTTTTCTCACAAAACATTTTGAATTTATTACTTTCGACAGAAAATTAGGTCCTTCAGAAAAGTGCTTTATTCCATTCTTCTTTCATGTGTCTTCCAGTAGTGCAAACAAAATTAGGTCCTTCAGAAAATTAGTTCCGCTGCGGTAGGGAGATAGATTACTAAATTAAATTGTATTGCAATTTGTTTTTTCTCGAAAACAGAAAAGGAAGAGATTCGATTGCAATTTGCAGGAGTATTTGTCATTCATGGTGATGATGTGATAGAATACATGTAAGCAGTACAATGGGAGGAAATGAGTATACACGAGTGAATTCAGAACAGTGCAATTTATTGCTCACCATGACAACCCAACAGGGAAGGGACGTTGATAGTATCTATTGATTATTGATATCTATTGAGAGAGGTCACATCTCCATTTAAGATACACATTTATTTATCTCGGTCGTAAATGTTGCACCAGTCTTGACAATAAATAAATTAATTAACTTAATTATTATTTTTTTTTAAAAGGAGAACACTGTGAGAGAGATTGCCTCAACTAGTTCTTGGAGATTTTCTCTCTCAGTTAGACAATATTTAGAGACCATATCCTCTGAGGTAACATAATAATTATGTTTATATTCGGACTGTTCAATTAAAATTCGGATCAATCTAGACCAAAAGGGAATGCAAGGGACCTCTTTAATATTTGTGCAGATTCTAATTGCACGGTCCGGATCTAAGTAGAAATATTTTGTTAACTCAGAGGATATGAATTCCGATATTGAACAGTTTATTTTAAATTTTAAAATTAAGTAGTAGCATATATTTGTGTCATGGGATGGGATGATTTACTAACCAAAAAAATTCCAAATTCCAGAGCCTAAGCAGACTTATCTAAAACACTTTTAAGTATCGAGATCGGAACTCCTAGATGTTGTTTAGCAATGAGGAATTAAGCCTTCTTAAAGCTCCTTTAGCTTCCTTAACCGCTTAATTCTTCCGAACATCAGTTTCTTAACACAGATTAAGATTACCTCATTCAGTCTTCTTTTGCCCGGATCTTAATCCCTTGCTCGAGACTTAAGGCACCTTTACCATTTCCTTTAGCTTCTTTAGTTTTCACTCACATATTAAGACAACTGGACATCAGCTCTTTTGTGCGGGTTAAGATTTAATTCTAGTTGTGTTGCCGAACAGCTCCCTGCAGATCTGGATGCATATATAGCTTCCATTCATAATAAGAAATTGGTCAAGTAATTGAGAGTATAGAATGAGTTAATAGATAGACCAGATTTCTAATAAAAGGGCCGGGATAACTCCTCAAGAAATCAAATTTAAAAATATAATTGGGCCTGTTTTTTATTGTTAGGCCCATAACTTAAACAGGCTTTTCCAAAGAGGGCCTGACCCTTTCATTAAGAAAGAATCTAATAATTAGTACAAGTAAAGATTATTGGCGGTAATAAAAAAGAGCAATATAAACCTTCTCCAGTACAATAAAAAACCGAGGCGTCCCTTACGCAGGAACTTTGATATTTGTTGTCTCCTTTTAAAACTGAAAATGGAGAAGAGTGCTTGAATCCAGATCCCATATTTGAGTCGCACGGTATTAAATGCTGCTCTGATATCGATGCCGGGGTTGCTCGAGTGGCAATTAGAAAACAAAAAATGTCAGACCTTCGGTTAACGCTAATTAATAATTTTTTCACAAAAGCCAATGTGGCACTAACTTACACAAAATCACCACTGCAGCTCTCTAATATCGCGCTTGAAAAAGATTGAGGACTCAAAAGAGCTAAATTTGTAGTCTTGGGTCTCGAAGAAAATGCATTAATTAATGGCATTTTTTTTTTTTTGAAATCGAGATGAATTGTGTACCCTAGCCTTTATGTTTGAACTTCAATTTTATTTTTCTTTTCTTTTGAGAGCATTTCAGTACGTGTTGATTAGTGCAAGAATTATGAAGTATGCAATGATATCACAGCATAAATTTTAAACGCGATTAGCATTAGTGTGCATTATAAGTAGACGAATAGTATAAAATAATGGGACGTCAACCATGCATAGAGCAATTACTAATAATTAAACATGTCATGTGAAATGTATCAGCTTAATTAATGGATGGATGGTGCATGTATATACGCTTTCGTCTTTCATTCAAATTGACACGCAACGTTTCAATTTTTATGATAGAGATGGCAAAATATTTATGTTAAGGACAAGTTCGGCGGATACATGGGTAGATACAGTGTTTTAATATTCGGTTCTCATGCGGTATTCGGAAGGCCACTGCATACTGCATATACGGTATGCAGCCGAATATGCAGATTTTTATTAGGATTTATATATGCGGATTTTTATTAAATATTTAATCCCACAGTACTTAAATACAATAAGGCAGTATGTAGAGATGTTATAAAAGACTTGTGAGTGGGATGCTTGAAGAGAGCATCTACCTGGCAGGTCTGGAACTCATTTAATGGGTTATGGATTCAGATCCGGAACTCTTTTAATGGGTTTTGAATATTTTTTAATTTTTTTAAAACATGGATTCAATATTCGGTCCGAATAGCTATTTTTTATTCGGCCGGACACTGAATAGAAATATACGGCCGTATATTCACCGAATATAACCAAATTTTAAAGCAGTGGGTAGGAGAATGGGCATAGGAACAGAAAAATTTTAAACTGACTTTTACTGTTCACGTGGGAAAAAAAATTTAGTCTGACTAAATTTTTTTTCCCACGTGAACTGTAAAAATGAAAGTGCAGCCGAACAGGTCCTAAAGAAAGTATCTGCAATGTTGTGTTTGGAATATTTCCACCATTGAATTGAATGCCGATCGGTGATCTGAGAAATTCAAGACCAAACAGAATAGATAATAAAAAAAAATAAAGTAACATGCTGTTAGTTGAAAACTTGAAATGAGAAGTTTCGAAACAGAAACCAAGGATCTGGCACGTATATCGACTGCTTCCCTTTGACGGTTCAAACTCTCGTACATATTCAAATTAAATTATCAGAATAGAATAGAATAGAATGGAATAGTTTTGAATTTTCAAAGGACAGCTGCATGGCAGCATGCATGGGAGTTTATACTGTACTAATAAGATTCAATATTTGATTTATAATTCCGCTTCTGTATTTTCTAAATAAAATATACGAATTAAACACATTTTTAACATTTATCTGATTTATTCATAAATAATTTATGAAATTTACGAATTACTACAAAACTATGTACATATTATTCTGAATTAATCAATTTCTTTATTAAAAATTCAATATAACCAAAACAAAATGAATTATTTCTTAATTATACACGCATAAACTATTCAGTTCATATATCTATATGAATTTTAGACCTCGTCGAATTTTTTCCGATTCCGAATTTATTACTAATAATTACAACAACTTGATGATCTTGCACTTAAGTTTTTCATATCTTTGCAACTTTAATTTATAGTGCGGTTCAAAATTTCAAATCAAATCAAGGTTGAACATATAACCTTGATTTGTTTTTCAAAGACACGTTTCCATTCTAAATATTTTCGTTATTTGAGTAATTTTTGTACTGTCGAAAATCATTGATGAAAGAATGCAAAAAAAAAAAAAAAAACTTTGTAACCTTATGTAGTTGCACAAAACAAACTCAACAAATAGAAATAATATTTCAGATGTTGAAGCATGACTTGTTAAGAGGATTAATTTTCACCGACATGGCGACATGTAATCTTCATGCTTGATTTTGGCGACTGCTGAGTCACCATATCATAGATGCTACTTGATGGACCATAAATTCGATGGCACGATTTCTTATTTGGTGTTATTGACACGAGTAGGGTAGGGAATAGGGGCCAATTATTTTATATAAACTGCATCTCATAAAGTTAACGGCTCACAAATCAAAAGGAAAAAAAAGAAAAGAAACGAAAAGGGCTCACATTTAATATAATCTCTTCATAGCAGATCTAATATACCGACATTTTTATTAATATCCAAAGTTTAATACAAATTATTAATTATACCCAGAATCGGACCCAATATCAAAAAATGCCCAAACCGGCCAGAAAATGGCCGGTTTACTCCTTTCCTAAGCCGGCCATTTTCTGGCCGGCTTAGTCGTTTTTTTTTTTTTTTTAAGAGACATTATGAAGAGAAAAAATAATGAAATCTAACACTGAAAATTTGAATTTTGTGTTTAAATTATTTGTTAGATTACTTCTTTTGATTTATAATTAGCATATTTATACTAAAATACACTAGATTACTTGAAATTATGTTGAATTACACTATATTACAATAAATTATGTTGAATTACACTAAATTACGTTAAATTACGCTAAACTACATATGAATAGAGACATCTTCACTGAAAAAGTGAAAAACGACGACGAAACTTCAAACGGTCATAAAACGGCGCTCGAGTGTCCGATTTCAGCAAATGACCACTTTTCGGAAAGCTTGCGAAAATACGCATGCGTCCGTGTCTACTATGTAGGATTTCAAAATTCAGAATCGCCAAAAAATAAAGGGAAGAGCCTCAAAACTTGAGTTGAAGTTTCCGATTAAGATTTTCATTTCTATTATTCAATCCAAATAGCTCAGTAAATTAGTTACATAATGAACTTGTAGAATACCAGTTTTTACTATTTTCGGAATTTTTTTACTATTTTTTATGATTCATGAAAGATGGCACAGAATCGGTCTATTTTAGCGTAATTTACCGTATTTCAGCATAATTAGCGAAGTTATTGTAATTTAGCGTAATTTAACGTAATTTAGTGTAATTCAACATAATTTATTGTAATATATTGTAATTCATCATAATTTCAAGTAATCTAGTGTATTTTAGTATAAATATGCTAATTATAAATCAAAAGAAGTAATCTAACAAATAATTTAAACACAAAATTCAAATTTTCAGTGTTAGATTTCATTATTTTTTCTTTTCATAATGTCTCTTAAAAAAAAAAAACGACTAAGCCGGCCAGAAAATGGCCGGCTTAGGAAAGGAGTAAACCGGCCATTTTCTGGCCGGTTTGGGCATTTTTCGATATTGGGTCCGATTCTGGGTATAATTAATAATTTGTATTAAACTTTGGATATTAATAAAAATGTCGGTCTAATATATTAATCAATTTTTCTAGTGTGTAGAACTTGAATATTCAATCAGAAAAGAATATTAAAATACAAATTCATATTATTATTAGTTCAATAGTTTTCTTCACTAACATTATATTTTTAGTATAAGCTAAGTCAATGTTGTACAAAAGAATTGAATTATTTTCCAAATGCAATTACAATTATTGAGACCCGACAAATACCAACTTATTTTGATGCTGTCCAGTCTCCATAATTCATAAGTCAAAGCTTTAGTGATAAAAAGCTAGGGGTGCAAACGGATCGGATACGGATCGGATAGTGGTAAAATCATATCTGTATTTGCTTTTAATTTATGAATACGTACGGATACTGATTGGATATCAGATATCCGTAGATATATACATAAATATTTTCATAATATGTAGTAAACTATATGATATATATATATCTACTATTCGGATATAGACAATTAAATTTTAAAATCATATCCGTATTCGTATCCGCACGGATATTCGGATATCGGATATCAGTATCTAATTTTTAGATACAGATGTGGATACAATTGGATAATATCCAACCCATTTGCACCCCTATAAAAAGCTGATGAAAGTCATTGTGCATAGTTATCTCGTCTGCACATTCTACGGTGCAAATAATCTGAGAGCAACATTTTTTTTCCAATTGATAAAAATAAATATAAAATTAAACCAGAGTTAAAGTGGTCCAGTATATCATCACCATTGAATTGGTCATGAGCAGTTAAACAACATGAAGCAAACAGTGAGATTAGAGCATTAAATGATTAATTAGGAACAACAGTTACTGATATTATTGTAAAACTCATAGGAAAGAAGAGAGCTTAATTAAGTACCACAGGTTGTCCATAATGTTTTCTAATGTTCAAAATTTAAATGCTGATTTCTAACAATTAAACTTGTATTTCTTCATATGCAATTTGTCAACCTTAAATTTTATAATTTTTAGACTTATTTATTTAATATTAAGATATTAAAACATGAGGACTAACATTTAATCTAGTGACAAAGACAATGTCATCCGTGTGAAAGGTCGTAGATTCGTAATCTAAATGTAGATCTTTTGGGAATATTAAATAATTGTGTGGGGCTTAACCTCCAATCCTTTACTCAAAAGAAAAAAAAAAAAGATCAAAACATAATCACACTATAATTTATCACTTTTATTAGTTTGACTTGTGTGTTCATTTTTTTATTTTATAAAAGTTGGAGGTTAAACTTATCAACTATATTTAATATCAACAAAAAATTCTTTTATCTGAATTTCATGTTATCCCCTTCAAAACTTTTAATATTACGTACTTCTCTCTTCAAAATTAATAATTACATATTTATCCTTTAAAATTGTAAAAACTCAAATATTTATCCAATCCATCATATAGAAGTACAACAATAACTTTATTTAAATTTCCATTTTACCCTTCTTGTTTTTTGCTTGAATGAATTATTTTATAGAGTCAGGTATCAGCTTTCACTGGAACAAATTGTAATTCCTCTTGCAAGGGAAAAAAAAAAATCCTAACATGGTAAAATCTTAAAATGCAGTATCTAAACCTACAAAAGATTGATCGATCTCAGGTGGAAAGATCTCGACGGATGGCGTCTCTACACTTACGGATGGCGAACAAGCAGGCGATTCTCCACACCATCGCCCAACGTCAGGCAACCTCCTCTGCACCGACCTACGCACAAGTCCTAACTATGACCCATGGTCAGCCAGTCAAAGCACCAGAAGCGCAACCCCCCAGAAGCATTCAAACCCCTCCAACCGACTCCACCAGGCCATTAACTCCTCCCAACCACCCCACTGCCACCTTAAACGCTGAAGATGGATGGATAATGGTAACAAAGAAGAAGGCCCGGCTACCTAGGAAGGAAAGACAGCCTGCACCGAAGCTCAATAAGCATGCCACAGCTCTCAAGTCCGAAGGGCGCTGTTTTAAGTGTTTTGAACGGGGACACACCCAGTTTCAGTGTAGGAATGGGGTAAGATGTCATCAATGCCGGGGTATAGGCCACATCTCCAAGGTCTGCCCCTCCAGGAAGACAGCTACTATAAAGCTAGCAACGGTGGACCATGAAACTCGCAACACAGAACCCGGCCATACTACCTCTCAGAGCACGCAAAAACCCTCCAACATGAACCTTGAAAACTGGGAATCCTTCCCCATGTTAAGCCCGGATCTCATTCCGGTTCGGGCTCCGGAGCTTCGGGTCTTTTTCCCCCCGAATGACAACATCCGGTCCTCCAACGCACTTCTTCACAGGTCAGCGGTGGTCCTGCTAGCCCCTAGAGCTGCTGCGATCCCACAACTTCGTACCCGCATAGCTCATGCTATAGCAGCCACCTTTGAGTGCCGTCCGGAGGAGTTCAAGATCGACACCCTAGACCCGGCCACGGGGGACCTCATTGTGGAATTCCCGTCCAACATCCTCCGCAATATGGCGGTCCACGTCGGCGTATACACGGTGAGCCGAGGGGTCGACATCCAACTTAGGGCGTGGTCACCAAACCTACATATGATCCGAGACCCCACGACACATCGAGCACGTATCACCATGCATGGCGTCCCAACGCAGTACTGGAATTTTCCAGACGTCAACCATCTAATATCAGGTTTTGGTTTCGCGGAGAGCATGGCACCGGTGATCTCCAATGGGAATTTCGAGACACTACGGGTGCTGGTGGCCTGTTTTGATCCTTCAACCATCCCCCCCTCGGTTTCCCTACACAAGAACCCTTTCGCACGAACGGTGTATATTCATATAGAAGGGTGGTTGCACAACCCCCCGCCGCCACCGCCACCTCCGCCAACACTAACACAACCAGACGGAGATGAAGATGACGACAACCCCCACTTTGGCCCGCACCGAGGCAGACACGGCACCCGGGTGCCTACCCCGCACTTGGGGACTGCCTACGCACGGCGGCCACCGCGCCTGGGACAACGGGCGCCGCTAACTGGTCACTCCGCTTACCGGGTCCAGCCGACGAATGGATCCAACACACCACACCAACAGGGCCAGTTGGAGGACACAGCAAATCAGGGGCTAGGGGCCTGCGACCGAACCAAGGAGATCCCGCAAATAGTAATTCTGCGCAAAGAGAATGTCCCCCCAGAAACAGATGACGGTTTGGGCAATCTCTCGATAGTGGTGCAAGCGCACTGCCGCAAACGACAACACTGACGTCTGCGATCCTCATCAGGTCAACGACCGAAGCCTCCTGTGTCAGGAATCCACCTTTATTTCAAAATCCAGAGAAACTGGGCCGACTGACTACAAACAAAGGCCGCAGCTCATACTACCTTTCGAAATTGGCAGCGCCACACAGGCCGCAGCGGCTTTGGAAATCATGTACCGATTGGCCCGGATGGCAGAACAGGAGGCCCGTTTCAATATACCGGCCCAGATTTTCTCTCTAGAGCTACAGGATGCAGCGCAGCCCAATCAAGAAATCGGCCCACCATTTTTGGGCCAGGCCAGTAATAACGGCCCACATCTCCTAGCTTCTAAGGCCGGGCCAGAGCAAACAAATGAAAACCAACCTGAAGGCACACCTCCCCCCTTTACCACTCGCGGCCTACCTCGCACTACACAAATCCCATTAATTGACTCAGAAAAGGAAGACACATCCCGCAGCCCCCACTCTCCCCGCCTCCCCCTCACCTCACCCACACAGGAGAACTCCGCCCAGACACTCGCCGATACCACCGACATAACGACCGGCATCCGCTCCATCTCTCTCAGCCCTCGCGCATCAGTAAAGGAAAACTCTAACGACCAAATCACGGAGGGCCCGCCGCCGGGATTTGAGGGACCTCCCCGTTATATCAGAAAGACTCGCCGTAGCACACGCATCCTCTGCAAGTCAGGCGGCCGATACCTGTCCGTACTGGATCGCGCACGGGCGGCGCAGGGTTTCATCGCTGTCAGCAAATTGATGCAGCAACCGAAGGCAAAATCCAGGCCGACGCCAAAGCCGTCCGCGGAATACAGTCGGGACTTTGCCCCACTCACACGGGAACACGCCGAGGCCGTTGTCTTAGCAGCGGGAGTGGCTTTGGATGATGACCTCACACGCAGAATCGAACTGACAGTGGCGACCGATGCTGATGGAGGTCACACAGGACCGATTATTTGAGCCCTACCTGAAGATGAGCTGCCGCAGTTTGGGAGTTAGCTAAGTGTCTTAATGTATTACGCATTTTCTTTTCTGTGTGTGTTGTATCTTTTACAATTCAGCAATTACAATTGGGATGTGGCTGGGAGTAATAGGGGTAGCAGTGGGCAAGAGTTGATACGTTATTTCTTAGTGGCCAGTGGTGGAGTTATTGTAATAGGCATGCTCAACAAGTTAATGGAGTTCTTTAGTTTCCAATATGAGTCACAACACTAGCATTTCTTTACTTTCGTGGAATGTCCGTGGATTGAACGAACGTGACAAACGACTGGCGGTACGACAGGCAATACTGCAGGAGAAGCCAGACATCGTCACTTTCCAGGAAACAAAGCTGGAGGTCATAACCGGTTCACTGCTCCGCGACATGTGTGGGACACGTTTTGATACTTTCCAATTCCGACCTTCAGAAGGCACCAGGGGGGGCATACTGCTGGCTTGGAATAAAAGATACTTTACATTGGTAGCATCCGACATCAGAAACTTCTCCGTAACAGCCCACCTAAAACACAACGGAGATTCCACAACCCTCGCGGTCACGGCAGTCTACGGCCCATCAACTCATGCCCAACGAACTCAATTTTTTGACGAAATTAGACAATCAAAACCGCCGCCGGGGATGCCGTGGATTGTTGGTGGCGATTTCAATGTGACGGCCGAGCCCCACGAGCGATCAAACAACGACAACACGTGGCGATCGACATTAGCCTTCGCCAACCTCATTTCAGACCTTGAATTACTCAATCTGACATTGGGGGGCCGCAACTTCACCTGGACAAATGACCGGGCTCAACCTCACATGGCGCGCCTCGATCGTTTTCTCATTTCGACGGATTGGAACACCATCTTCCCCAACTCATCCCAGAGGGCAGTGGTGAACACTAGTTCGGACCACTGTCCAATTTTTCTCAAGTCAACCACTAGTTTCAAGAGATCGAACATCTTTCGCTTTGAGAATTTTTGGTTGCGCTTGGAGGATTTCAAGGAAATGGCCGCCGGCTGTTGGCTGTCCACACCCACGGCGACCAACCCTGTAGAACTTCATGACAAACTGAATGCCCTCAAAAAGAAAATTACTCACTGGGCGAAAACCAAAGTCGGCAGCGTACGGGCACAAATCCTAGCATGCAGAGATTTTCTCAACTGGACAGACAAGGCAAAGGAGACGCGCCCACTGACAGAATTAGAAAAGCTCATCACGGCGGTCATCAAGAGGCGACACACACTACTAGCGGTCCTTGAGGAGGACATTTGGCGCCAACGGGCACGAACACGTTGGGAGCACCAGGGTGACCGCAACACGAAATATTTCCACGCGGTTGCGTCACACACCAAACGGACCAGCCACATTGACCGCATCGAAGACGACTCGGTCCTGTTCTCAGATCAGTCTACGAAAGCAAGGGTTTTCTTCGACTTCTTTAAGGATCTAATGGGTAAGCAACCGCCACATACACCCCTCATTCATTGGCAGTCCCTCTACCCGCAAGCCGTCGACCTTCAGGTCCTAACCGCGCCCATCACTGCCCAAGAAATAGAACTTGCAATAAGACAATGGCCAAACAACAAGAGTCCGGGTCCGGAAGGTTTCACGGGCGAGTTCTACAAGGCCTTCATCCAGCTGTTGCTGCCAGACCTGGTGCAAGTCTTCACCCGCGTAATGGACGGTGACGAGACCCTCCACCCCCTCAATTCCTCGTACATAGTGCTCATCCCGAAAAAGGAGACACCACTACTACCTTCGGACTTCAGACCAATCAGTCTCCTGCATGGTGTGCAAAAAATCTACTCCAAAACTCTTGCCAATCGGCTTCAACCGCATTTGGAAAAAATCATCACGGACACACAGACGGGGTTCCAGAAAAATCGCCAAATTACAGGAAAGTTACATCTACGCACAGCAGGTTCTGCACTATGCCAGTCGGGAAAAGGTCCCCCTGGGATTACTCAAGGTCGACATCAGAAAGGCATTTGATACCGTAAGCTGGGAGTTCGCGGAGCAGGTCATGGAAAGCATAGGTTTTCCGAGGAAGTGGATATCTTGGATCCACAATTCAGTTCTTCAGGGCACTTCGCAAGTCATGATCAACGGCCTATTGGGCAAGAAAATAACTCTCAGGAGAGGGGTGCGTCAGGGCGACCCACTATCCCCCTCTTTGTTCATCGTTGCGATGGACTTTCTGGCACGATACTTGCAAAAGTTAAAGGACAACGGGACGATTAGACTCCCGGTTTCAGAAATGCGACCGGCCCTACTATACGCTGACGACGCTTTGCTCTTCTTCAAACCGGACGTAAATCAGGCAAGAGCGCTCAAGGTGGCCCTGCTGGTCTTCCAGCACGTGTCTGGCCTCCAAGTCAACTTGCAGAAATCGGAGGTGCTCTTCACCAACATACCATCAGACCAATCTACACAGTTAGCAACGGTATTTGAGTGCCGCCGGGCGAGCTTGCCCTTCACATACTTAGGCATTCCCCTGTCAGACAAGCGACTGCCAAAGACAGCGTACGGCCCTCTGCTGCACAAACTTAACACCCGCTTGGGGGGTTGGGCTGCGAAACTCCTATCCATGGCAGGGCGGCTGGTGCTTCTGAACTCAACCCTATCCTCGCTACCCGTCTACCTCATGACGGTCCTTAGGTTACCGCAATGGGTCATTAATGAGATTGACAGCATACGCCGCAGATTCCTCTGGCACGGTGCAACGACGGACCAAAAGGGCTACCACCTGGTCAACTGGGAGGAGGTATGTCAGCCAAAGGATTTGGGGGGATTGGGAGTTATCGACTTGCGGCACTTCAATCAGACTCTCCTCTTGAAATGGCATTGGTGGTGGTATACCTTCGGCCATAGACCCTGGAAACCCCTCATGCGTCAGACAGCGGCCATCCAACAGGGCCTACCCCACACATCGATCTTCAAGGCCACCTCGCCGCAAATGAATACTTTCTTCAATAGCACCACCGTATGGAAACCAGGAGATGGTTCGACAATCCTAATGTGGCACCACAATTGGGGTAGCGGGTTCATTCAGAAAAAATTCCAAACCCTATATTCCTTCACGGTCGATGCCGGACTAACATTGCAACAGGCAAAATACAGCCTCCGTGCCAATCTCAGACCGAACCTCTCTGTAGAGGCCGAACAGGAGCTGCAGAAACTATTGCTTATAATCAGTGGGGTACACTTGACTTACGGAAGGGGAGATGAAATTGTCTGGCTAGCTGACGCAGCGGGGGTTTATACGGTCAAATCGGCATATAGACGCCTAAAAAACACCCCAAAGATTAGGACAATGGTCCATAAAATCTGGAAAGTCCCGGCACCACCAAGGATGAAGCTATTTGGATGGCTGGCCAACCGGAACAGTATACTCACGCACGACAACCTGCAAAGGCGGGGTTGGAATCTGCCAAGTAGGTGCGTCCTGTGTAAGCGGGCTAGGGAGACCGTTTATCACCTCTTCACGGATTGCCAATTTACGCAGACACTATACACCAAATTAAAGACCGCTAGACCCTCGCGCCATTGGCCGATACGCCCGACAATAGAGGTATTCAACGGGACAGTGACTGGCTCCATGGAGAAAGTGCAGAAATCGGCAATGTTAATAATGCAATTCATAACTTGGAGGGAGCGCTGCGCGCGTACCTTTACGGAGAAAGAAAAGACCACTGACGACCTTCTCTATGAAACAGTTGCCCAAATGGACTCCTACGGCTTTGGCCGGCACCAAAGGGGATAAAGAACGACGAGATAGGGTGGCTACTGCGCTGGGAAAGTTACTGGTACGGGATCACTTCACGCACCAAGGTACCGATGAACCAAACACTGGTACGATAGCATACCGGTACGAGGGGGCAAATGGACACAGAGGGGTCTCTTTGTCCACTTTGGAGCATCAACAGCAGTAGTGTTTTTACATTCTGGTTTAAGGCTCACTGTTTAGAGCAACCTTATTATGCAATTTTCAGTACTAAGCTCAGCTGTTTGAGCACCTTTTTATTTTCTTCCTAATGCATACAAAACTCTTGTAGCTTCTTAAACAATCAATGAAATCAAATGTGGGCTGGACTCACATTTTTTCTCAAAAAAAATTCCTCTTGCAAGGTACCGGGTTTAAAATTACTTGTTTGGTACACTGTTCAGTAAAGGAGAGGCATATCTCTCAATTGTCAAGAAACAAAAAAGATTTAGTCATACTCATACCTGGTGGCTACTTAAAATAAACACCTCTTATAATTGCAAAATGCACCAAAAGATAAGCATTTCCTCCCGGCAATATATTCTCACCATAAGCTGCTGACCTGACCCACAGAAAGAAATAACTAATCTACATTTGTACCTAAGCTTAGTACACGTCAACTTTAAAAAAAATCCAACCCAGACCATGAAAGAAAAACACAAGGGAAGTTCGGCTTGAGATTCAACTGGAACCCAATCCCTATGAATCTGTACCAATTGTGCCGAGGCAATTAACCAACATAACTCATTGCACAAGGAATCAATCTACTTTTGGTTTCTCTAGGCACTAATACACACCATATAAAGGAAAATGAAGGCAATGTTTCAGGTAACGATTTGTATGGATAAAGATCTCTTTTGGTGTTTATAGATGGATTTGACATGGATCGAGGGAATTTTGTGTCTCGAGTTTGGACAGAACGTGTACGGGGTAGGGCAGAGTCAGTTTTCAAACTACGGGGGTCAAATGATAATGGGATCAATCGTATAAATTTTTCATGCTGTGAATGAGTTTAATTTTACATATTTATAATATTTTACTCAAAATTATACAGAAAATTGCTTATAAATACAATTTTTTTGAAAATAATGAAGGTCAATTAACCCCATATTCTAAACGACTGTGCGCCGCTGGTACGTGGCTTAAAATTTTATCATTATAGAAAATGAATTATTTCGATAATAATAAATAAAATAAAATAAATGTGAAAGAAATAATAGTTGAAAAATAATTTAATTTCGTTGCGCGAAAATTCTAGTATAAATATAATGCATAGATGTAGATAATAATAACAAGCAAAGATGCGCACTTTCTTGTCTAAAGTTAAGTGTTAACTTGGTCTTGGGTTTTGTCTTGACATAATCTTGTGTTTTGCATCTTCTTCTTTTTTATGATTGGCGGAAATGCTAACAAATATATTGATGAAAAAAGTTTATTTATCGAAGATTTCTATGACTATCTCTAATTACAGCTCATTTACAGTAGATCTTAAACTGACTCTACCCATTGGACAATCTCAATTGCCGTGTCATTTATTAAGAAATGCACCATGTTAACTAATTTTAACACCAATATATATATGGTAATATGGACCACGTTGATGCATTTCTATTTTTAATTGTGATGCACAATGAGTTAATGATAACTAAAAACAAAAATATTTTTAAACAATTTCTATTTGACTTATCATTATTCCAATTCTAGCCAACAATACATGTTGTGTATTCTTAAGAAATTAGTGTCAGCTATATAAAGGGTCTTTATAAAGGATCCTAATAAAAATCATTTCAATAATGATTTATAAAAGATTTATTTATAATATTTTTGTTAAAACTAGGAATGTCCTATATATTCCATTTTCCGATAGTTATATATTGATAAGTGCAATTAGTAAAATATAGTGGGATCTCATGGTAATTCTTTAGCAAATGTGAGTCAGCCCTGATGATATTGATCGTGATTAGTACATGGCACTCTTCAAATTTTGGCTAGCTGTGAAGAAGCAATTACAAGGATTTAGGGGTGTTCATCGGTTCGGTTCGGTTGAAACCGAACCAGGCAAACTAAAGTTATAATTTGGTTTCTAAAATAGAACCGAACCGAACCGAACCGAACCAAAGTTTTATTTCGGTTTGTTCGGTTCAAACCAAAATATATTAATTTTTTTTATTTAAAGCAATTGATTTATAATAAACCGAAATATATTAAGAAATAAATCAAAGTATTTAAAGCAATTAATTAAGAAATAAACCGGAGCTGTCCGGACCAAATTCATAATTTATAAAGTCGGTCAGTTCGGTTATTTCGGTTTCAAAAATTACTAAACCGATCCAAACCAAAATTATAATTTAGTTTTGAAAAGCAAACCGAATCGAACCATTAAACCGAAAAAATCAAACCATTTGATCAAAACTAATTCAGTTCAGTTCAAAACCGATTAAATCGGACCCAATGAACACCCCTAACAAGGAATGCCGAGTTATGGAGTTATTGCGTGTGTAATGTAATGTGTTGTGCCTTGTGACATGTCCGTATAATAGAGGTTGTTATGTAAATTGAATGTAAGATATGCCCGTTGTGATTGATAGAGATAGAAGTTAGCAGGGTGACTCAAGTACAGGACAGATGTACAATACTGTAATAATATTTGTCTTATTAGTGAAACAAGTGACTAGTGAGTATGGCCACTTATTTAAAAAAAATAAAAAATAAGAAGAAGAAAGAAATCCCTGGCAAGGATAGAGTGAGAAAGACTGGAGATGGAACAATGAAACATGAGAGACTGACAAAGAGAGAAGGGTAAGAGTTGTGAACTATATCGAAGCAGAGGAAGGAATTCTCTGTTTTAGGAAGAAGAGCAAAATGGTGAACAACTGAGTTAATTTAATAAAAAAAAAGTTTTTTTAAATTAATTTTATGGGGAAATATAAAAGAAAACAATTTACAAATAAAAAAAGTCTCTGATTTCTATAATTGGATGGAGAAATATAAAACGGAAAAATTTGATGGAAATATAGCAAATCTTGTAAGAAAAAAATTAACAAGAGTTGTGATGGCTATAAAGACAAAAACAACATTAATTGTTTGGATCAGTTGTCCAATCACGAAGAGGGCGTGAGTAAAATAACATTTTTTTTTAAAACCAGTCAACCTACATTTATTGTCAATAAATGCAAAAGAAACAAGGGAGAAGTTGATGTCTACCACTTAAAAATTATGAAATTATATATTTATTATCTTAAATTCCATAATTCCATATTTATTATTATAAATTTTAATAACTCATAAATATAATATAATTTAAATATATATCAAATGCGTTTAAAATTCAAATTAATTATATTTGAAATTATGAAAACTACAATTAATCAAAAATTAATTAGAATTAATATATATCATCTGCCATATACACTCTCTTCATCTAGACACTCTCAGTAGTCTCTCTCTTCATTATATATCTACATCTACATATTTACTCCGAGCTCCCATCTAGGTCTCTTTTTCTCCTCCGACATGAGCTCCGACCCTTCTAGGTTTTGATGTTTCTTTCACTACGTATCCCATAGCTGATAGTGATTGGATTGATATTGGAGAAGCGGAAGCCACAAATGTCAAAGAGGACGAGAGAGATAAGAAGAGGTATCAGTGCTAAAGAGGACAAAGAGACGATGAGAGATTTTAGTGCAAAAGGAAAGAGGAATGAGAGAAGAGACTAATTAAGTAATTAATTATATATTATATAATATTAAACATAATTAATCTCATTTTTTATTAATTGGATAAATATGTGAATTATTAAAATTTAGAATGATAAATACATAATTGTACAATTTCAGATGATACATATGTAATTTTATATTTTTGAGTGGTATATATGAAATACTCCCAAGAAACAATATAAAGCCGGCAACAAATTTAAGATGAGTGATTGAGATAATTAAAGATGAAAAGTTTGTTTATCATCTTTATTTTATAATATTAAATTAATGACAATACATGAATCTTTATCTAAGATGCTAAAATTCGACCTTCAATAAAAATAATATTACGCCTCGCTAGAACTGATTTCAATGAAAATAAAACAAATTTTGAAATCAGATTGGCTTAAGCCGCAAAAGTATATCAAATTATTTCGTCATGTTTAACTTGATAACAAATTGAATCTAAATTTTCTCAAAAATATTTCTCCGTACCTTGTGAATCACTTAATAAATGAATTTGCTTTCTTTGTGAATTTCTTAATAGACAATGTCATACAATTTCCTTTAAAATAGTTTCACTATCAAAGATATATACTCTATCACTTTAAAGAGGATGGCTCAAATGCTCATTGTTTTTATACTTCAATCATATCCCACGTCATTATTTCTGATTCCAAAATCCAAACAGACGATCCGAACCGCTCAACATAATATCCACATCAAAATGTGCTTGGAGACCAAATTTTATATTTTTTGAAATTTTTTCACTATTTTTTAAGATAGATACAAAATTACAGCTTTTTAGAAAATTTTAGTCCATCTAAAAACAGTGATTTTATACCTATCTTACAAAATAGTAAAAAATTTCAAAAAATATAAAATTTGGTCTCCAAGCACATTTTAATGTGGATATCATGTTGAACAGTCCGGATTGTATGTTTGAACTTTGGAATTAGAGATAATAATTGGAGCATGAAAGCAGTGGAGCATTTGAGCACTCCTGCACTTTAAATATATAGTTGTAATTAAATATTTATTAATTAAGTTCATATTAACTTAGTCTATAGAAAAGTCCAATGACTTGCAATAAAGCAATTTAGAATAAAAAATTATGTTTCAACGATTATTTAAAGGGAAATTTCTTGTGTGTCCATGCAAACTTTTAAAATAATCAATTGCCCCATAAAAAACACTCTAATATCCAATATTCCCATTAAAATTTCATATTCTTTCTTTTATCCCCATTTAATTATTTATTATTTAATTTAATGATTCTAAAAAAATATACTAACCAATATACCCTCTCTAATTTTAAATGGATTAGTCCAGTTCGTCTAATTATTTTATTTCTATTGCATCGTGCTTCATCACTGAGTTTACTGCAGTAGATATTGTATTTATCAGGTACTCCTTCGTCTCTCTCTCTCCCTCTAGAACCTTCTATCGCAAACAGAGCACAAGATATACTTGGGTTTCTCCAACTGCAACCTTGATCAGAGAACATAGCAATCGATTGTGCTTCCTTCTTTTGTGTTTTCTTTTAAAATATAATTAATTAGATTGCCTACTTGCAGGGGACCCAGCCTAGTCCAAGCGGGTCAACTGTTTCTCTCTGAATTTTAAAGTTTTATACAAGTTTGTTGGTTCAATTCGACTTTGCCCCCCTCTGAAATTTTATTTGCCTCCTTTTGGGCTTTTGGTTTGTAAGTAATGTTAAATTTAAGGTTAAAATTATGATAAATTTTTTGAATTCTAATTGGTAATTTATATTAGAAGTCAGAGTATTAAAAATTAGAAGTCCAATCATTGGAAATTGGACATTAGAAATTAGAGCATTGTTTTTTTTATCTAATACCCGATTAGTTAATGAATTTGAACCCGATTAACTATTCAAATCCAATTCGTTATTTTCTTGCTCCTCTCTGACAAAAATTCTGAATCTAACCCTGGCTACTTGGCCTATAATCTCACAACTTGAGAATTCCCAAAAGAGAAAAAAACTGTAATAATTTACTTTTCACACTCAACTCAGATGAAATTTTGAAAAATTGAATTTCTTGTTTGCATGCACAATCAACATGTTCAAAATCAAAATCAAAATCAAAATTAAAATCACAATTACATACACTAGTTTCATTTTCACTTAAAACAATCTCATCTAAAACACCTACCCATCTCTCATCCCATGACATTTTCACTAACAAAGCTTCTTTCTAAAAATCGAATTTCTCAAATAAAAATGGTTGTTTGGTTTTACTTTTTGAAGATGGTAAAAATAAAAAATTCGGTGTTGTGTGATGTAATGTTTTCTGGTTGTAAGTCTTTAAATGAGGAACTATTTGAATAAATCATTGCAATAATTTAATCTCTAATTGTAATTGTTTCTTTTGTTCACAACTATTTTTGCTACGGCGACAACATTTACAAAACAAGTTGGGATGGTCGATGCTGCGCAGGCGCTGTTAAAAGGAATTTTCTCAAAAAAAAAAAAAATCGATAAATCATGTTAGTTGCCCCCGAACTTTCAAAGGAACAAACAAACACGTAGAGGAAATCATAGAAGAAATACACAATTGCAACTTGAGATATCAACATTTCATGTTAATATCACTTACTAAACTCTGTGACCTAAATTAATATATGCAAATGAAGTATGATGTCTATTTTTTCTCAAAATAAAAAAATAATAATTCTACAAAAGCGTTCCATACAGTAATTACCCGTGTACAGAGCAGTGTTGTAAATAACGGTATGCGGTCGTCGGACGAACATTATACCGCCAAGCGATTAATCGGAAATAATCGACCTAAATGGACGTATTTTACAACACTGTATAGATGTCAGTTTGATAGAATGTATTAGGATTGACAAAAAAAAAAATTCCGTATTTTGTGACTCACTCGACAGTCGACATCATAGTTTGCATATAAGCTTTTCAAAATGTCTTTCATTTTTGTCGTACTAATCTTTTTCAATTATCCATTAAATAAAAAGCAAATAAAATTTTCCAAAGAAAAATTTGGTTTATTGCTGTGCGATAACAGAACATGCCGACATTTTTATTAATATCCAAAGTTAATTACAAATTAATTAATTTACTCATGATTCTCGATTTTTTTCAAAAATATCCAAACTGGTCATAAAATGGCCGGTTTTTTTTTTTTTTTTGTAAGAAACACTATGAAGAGCAAGATAATGAAATCTAACACTGAATTTGAATTTTTTGTTTAAATTATTTGTTAGATTACTTCTTATAATTTATAATTAGCATATTTATACTATAATACACTAAGTTACTTGAAATTATGTTGAATTTCACTATATTACGTTAAATTATGCTAAATTACATTACATTACGCTAAAATACGCTAAATTATATATGAATACGGACGATATCTTCACTAAAAAGGCAAAAAACAACGACGAAACTTCAAACGGCCATAAAACAGCGCTCGAGTGTCCGATTTCAGCAAATGATCACTTTTCGGAAAGCTTGCGGAAATACGCACGTGTTGCGATGCCGGATTTAAAATTAGAATTGCCAAAAAACTAAAGAGAAGAGCCTCAAAAGTTGAGTTGAAGTTTCCGATTAAGATTTTCATTTCTATTATTCAATCTATGTAGCTCAGTAAATTAGTTATATAATGAAGTTGTAGAATTCTAATTTTTACTATTTTTTTATGATTTATGAAAGATGGCACAAAATCGGCCTAATTTAGCGTATTTTTACGTAGTTTAGCGTAATTTATCGTATTTCATATAATTAGCGAAATTAGTGTAATTTAGCGTAATTTAACATAATTTAACATAATTTAGTGTAATTTAATGTAATAGGTGGTGTTTGGTTGTGGACTAAAGTTAAGGTGGCCTAAGTTGTTATTCCAACTTAGGCCGGCCTAAATTATTTATGTTTGGTTGAGGTCTAAAGTTAGACCACGGCTTAAAGTATTTTTTGTTTAGTTAGAGTTGGTGGAGGATTAAAGTTTTGGAAGCCTAAGTTAGTTAATTATTAATAACAAGATACTAATTATATAACATTAATTATTAATTATAACTATAATATATTATAACATTTTTATAATAATTATTTAATATATTAACAATATATGATATTAATTATATAATTATATAATTAATAATAATTATTAATAATAAGATACTAATCATATAATATTAATATGTTAATAATAACTATAATATATTATAATATTATTGTTAATAATTATTTAATATATTAACAATATAACATATTAATTATATAATTATATATTAATAATAATTAGTAATAAAAAGATACTAATTATATAATATTAATATATTAATAATAACTATAATATATTATAATAATTATTTAATATATTAATAAGAATTATTAATAAAAAATACTAATTATATAATATTATTATAATAATTATTTAATATATTAACAATATAAGATATTAATTATATAATTATATACTAATAATAATTATTAATAATAATATACTAATTGTATACTAATAATATATTATTACTAATTAATGAGGAGAGGGGTGAAATGGTTGAAGGTGAATGACAGTGGGCCCAGTGGTGTAAAATTGAAGCCTAAATTTAAGGCACCTCAAGAGGTGGTTTAATTTAGGCCCGTTTAGGCCGGCCTAACTTTTAGGCTATTGCATGTTAGGCCAATTAGTTTAAATCATGTTTGGTGGAATAACAGTGGCCTAAAGCTTTTAAGCCACCTTTAGACCACAACCAAACATGAGGATATAGTGTAATTCAACATAATTTCAAGCAATCTAGTATATTTTTTAGTATAAATATGCTAATTATAAATTAAAAGAAGTAATCTAATAAAAAATTTAAACAAAACATTTGAATTTGCTCTTCTAGTGTTCTCTTAAAAAAAAAAAAAAAAAAAAAACCGGCCATTTTTGAAAAAAGTCTGGAATCATGAATAAACTTATTAATTTGTAATTAACTTTGGATATAATAAAAATGTCGGCAGAACACGACTCCTCTCTAGGGACTAGCAATTAAAATAACCACATTGAACAGTACGGTCTATAATTGGTATCCTAAATCTGTCCTGTATTTGTGCACAAACGGAGAAGAAACAGAACAACCAAGGATCGGCTTGGAATCTCTTCAATTGTATGCTATTCTATGGATCACTGATACGGATCCATATCCTCGATGGTACCGTAAAAGATTCTCTTTTACAATTAGCTATTTATGGTTTGAGATTAATTCTCAGCCGGTTTGGGATTCGGGCTGACTGAGGGGGCAGTATTATTGGGCTTTGAGATTCGTGCCAAGTTAAAAAGAACGGTCCAGATCAAGTAATTGTAAAAGATTCCCTATTACGGTACTGCACTGGATGTCAATTCTCACTGATACAGAGTATATCATCAGCGACGGTTGTAAAGTATCATCAGTGACGGCATTAATACCGTCAGTATATGATACTGTCACTTTAGAGAAGGAAATTAGTCATTTGTTGTTACCAGTCACGTGACATGACTCACGTGTCGTATGACATGTTTGTCCTTTACCATTTTAGTCCCGTTATATCACATGACTAATTTTTTCAACATTATTGCTAATTATAATTTATTTTGTAATAGTTTGTTAATTTTTGGTATATTTTGTTATTATTGTTTTAAACTTACTTAAAAACTTGAAAACAATAAATAAATGTGATCAGCCACATCACATTTGATCACGTCACGTGTAATTACTTGTGACATGACTGTCTTACACTATTTAATCATATCAGATCATTTCACATCAAGTCATATTTTTTCTTTATAACTGGTGATATTATTTCTTTAAGAAAAATAATATTTCTATAACATAAGCAATAATTTCTTAACGTAACATTCGTCACTAATTAATAATATCAGTGACAGTTTCATCCATCATTGAATTTTTGTGGGATATTTTTGATAATTTGATATTTTAAAAAAAAATATCATGTTGGTAGAATTAAACTTTGGTATATTGACAAAAACAACTTCATTTGTGTTAAATGTCGTAGATTCTAAATTTAGAGTAGAATTTTTTTGTGAATTATTAAATAGTTGAATGGATTGACTTTTAACTTTACACTCAAAATAATTTATCATGTGCTTTGTTTTTCTTAAATCTCATCACAATTGGTAAAAAATAATAAACTATTCATTTAGTCCATAAAGCATTATTGAGATTAAATTCACACATAATTCATGTCTCGCTTGTAACTCACTCGTTAAAAAATCGCTAATAGCTCGCTCATTATCAACTCACTCATTAACTTAATGAATCGAGCATGAGCATACTCTAACTCGCTCATAACTCGCTCATTAATAACTGAGTTATATGAAATAATGTCACATCCAATCCCAACTAGTTCCCAACCGGATTCAAACTCAAATTAAATTGAGTATGGTTGTACAATTCGGCATGTCAGTATGCCAATATTATTTATTGGAGGAAATTGCTACCACTTATCAGTTTGTCTAGTTTTGAAACAAAAAACTCAAAACAAAATTCAAAATTGCCTACATACTTGATTTCTTAACGAGTTGCTTAACGAGTATAAGTCAACTCGAGTATTTAACGAGTTGAGCATGAGCACAATTGTCAATTCAGTATTGTCTTATCAACTCGAGTTGACTCGCTCATTAATTCAATGAACCGAGCACGAGCATACTCCAACTGGCTCGAACTCGGATCATTAGTAGCCCTACATGTTGCCAATAGTAGTCCCTGCCATAGTCACAAGATTAGTGAATTATTCACGAATAATTTATTTTTTTGTGATGACGAACCGAACGCCGAATTATTCGGTTGACCGAACTTTGACAGAATTATTCCTGAATAATTTGCGAAATTTTACGAACTTTTCTCAAATTTTACGATTTTTTTTCCCGAATTACTCCCGAACTTTTCCTAGAGCATTTATTTGGGTTTTTTTTTTTTTTGCTTCCTTGTAGGACTGAGATTCTGATTCGAATAATTCTAAATTATTTTCAAATTATATCCGAATTATTTCCGAATCACGAATTTTTTGACCTCGCCAAACCAAACTGAATAATTCATTTGTCGCTGTAGTCTCTGCTACTAGTAGATTAATTAGAAGTCAACTAACGAAGGTAACTCCTAAGACACTGTAGATCCCAGCGGCAATATACTACTAGGAACTCTCCATATTTTTATGAAATGGAGATAATTAATAACCTCTGTTGTCCATTTTTTTTCATTCTTCCATCTCTCCAATTATGTGTTTGATATGACTTCTCTCTCTCTGTTTTTTTTGTTGAGGAAAGCAATATTATTTGTTGAATCACAAAAGAATTTCTCTACCTTGTCTTCTTCTCTTTTAAATGTAACATGGGCACCCTCATGCAGCCCACCAATTTTAGGAATTTTAAATTATCTCTTATTTTTAGGCCTTTTTTTAATGCAAAGACGAGGAATTTCAGGCCGAGAAATCACTATGTCGTTGTGGAACCATTCAGATCTTGGATCAGTCTATGAAAAATTAAGGTCATAACTCATAACAGCCGTTGTAACGGAAAATAAGAACACAAAAGCACTACCGAAATCATATTGTTTTTCTCCAGTTAATATGGTTCCTTTAATAACCGGTCAAATTCTAAATTTATAATGCACATGGTCCTAACTGAAAAGAGAAAAAGATCTAATTAAGACAAAAAGGGCAAAGAAAAGAAAATATCTCCTAATTCTATGAAAGTCATACCCATTGGTATTATGACTCACTTCCTTCAACCTCGTCAAAGGTAATACAAGAAGAAGTAATACAAGAAGAGGTAATACAAGAAGAAGAACTTGATTCCTCTGATGAGATACCAACCAATAAATCTACGAATGCTTGAATTATGAATGCATGATTCTTCTTCCCATTGACTCTTAGGTACCAGACCAGCAATTCCTCTAACCGGATCCAGTCAGTTAACCCATGTGCTGCCACCATTTCCTCCATGGAAATCCTGAAATCAGTATACGGGTCTGTTGACTCCATTGCCATGGGAAAGCTCTCCTTAAACGGTACACTGCTATTTTCTGTCTTTTCTTCCTTCAAATTTTCACCTTTTTGGGTGTTCTCTAGGATTAAACAACTGGTACTGTTTGGTTCAAAGAAGAGGCGGTCCGAGTGTATTTGGTGCAGAATTACGGATTCTTCGGGCTCATCAATGGAGGATGTCGTCTCCGGCTCGGCCTCGGTATCAATCTCAATCTCAATATCCTCTTCGGAATAAACACTGTCTAGGTACATTGAGTTCATGGTTTTGTAGATTGCATCACTGTCGCCGGTACCGGTACCGGTACCAATACCAGCTCGGAAAGAGCTGGTTTTGGGGTATTTGCACGAGAGAAAAGATGTCAAGCCCTTGCCCATGTGTGTATTGTGTGTGTTAGTCTTAGAACCAGAGAGAGAGAGAGATAGAGAGAGAAGAAGAAGGGCAACTGAAGTAATGGAGAGGAAAGGTGAGTCTTTAAAGAAAAGCGAGATGTGTATGGAATTCTGGTAGGGTCAGTCATGTGGGCATTCAATGAGAAGAGGATTGTTTGTTGTGTTCAAGTGTAGCATTTAATGTTTGAACATATCCATTGAATATTGGGAATTTGGGTTCATCCGTTCATGTTAATTCGGTGCTAAATGTCTAGCGATATATATAGAGAGAGAGAGAGGAGGGATCAAGTTACAACAAATTTGAGTTACAACAATTATTTTTTTCATTTTCAAAGTCCAAATCGGTAATCCAAACCATTCAACATGATCTCCACAATAAAATGTGCTTGCAGATCAAATTTCACATTGTTTTTAATTTTTTTACTATTTATTAAGTATTTTATAAAAAATAGTCATATTCAAACCATTGAACGGTTTGGATCGACGATTTGAACTTTAAAAATGAAAAAAATAGTTGTTATAACTTTTCGTAACTCAAATTTGTTGTAACTTGATCCCTTCTCATATATAAAATATAATATATTGGTTTTTCTTTTAACAGCGCTAAGGAGCAGACCAATCCTAAAAGGTATTTATTAGTTAATAGTACCAAAGTTTCCGGGACCTGCTATATGTATGGCTATACAGTGGGCATTAAAAAAAATTTGGACTCTTTTAAGAAGACCCAATTTCGTTCATGAATGTACGGCAAATATATTAAAGAGGAGTTTGTAAATGTAGTAGTTGGGTTATTGTACTATACATGTTATGTTTTTTGAAACTTTGTTCTGACTATTTATGTTATTCATGTGCCTGTCTATTTGTTTGGTTGGGACTTCAATGAGTCAAAAATTGAAGCCATCTTTTCATGCTTCCCATTTATTTTGTCCAATGTCTGCATTACTTGATTCTCAATGGAATGTTGAAAGAAACGCATGTCTCGCTTCGAATTCAATATATAGCCAAGTAAATAAACACATTATCTTCGAGCATTGGAGTTCAAATCACTAACTATTTAATATTCACAAGAGATTTTTCTATTTGAATTTCAAACTTGCGATCTCTCACAAAGAGGACATTAATTACTTTTACCAGTACAAGATGTCTAAATCGAAAACTAGTTCTCAAATAAACATATTCTAAATTAGATAAACATTTTGAAGGGATGTTGTAGTTAGACTCAAATTAGCTAGACTTGTGCCTATCTTCGAGGCACTTCATCTCTAAATGATTTTGCGTATTATTGTGGAAATGAGAATTCTTACAACCGTTCAACCACACACACATCTCTATATATATGAGGGCTCAAATGCTTCATTGTTTCATGCTCCAATCGTACCCCAACATCATTATCTTCAATTTCAAATTGGAAACAAAAGATCTAAACCGCTCAACATGATATACACGTTAAAATGTGCTTAGGGATCAAATTTTATATATTTTTTAATTTTTTTTGCTATTTTTTAAAATAGATACAAAATCACTATTTTTCAAGAAATTGTGGACCATCTAAAAAATAATAAGTTTGTACCTATCTTAAAAAATAATAAAAAAAATTCCAAAAAATTATAAAATTTGGTCTCCAATCATATTTTAATGGGACATTTGAGCCCTTCACTATAAATTGTATATTGCATATACATGGAGAGTCGAGAGATGGAGTAGGGGTAAAATATTAATTTATACTAATTCTTTGATGGATATTTGTATGGGTTAACTTTAATTTAACAATCACTAATTTAGTTAGATATTTTTTTAATATTAAAAATTAAAAAGTTTGACCTCCATTAGTACAATCACTATAATGTGGTGAATTGAAAGAATAGTAAAATATGAGTGATTCTTAAGGTTTAATGGGAATAAATTCAATAACAAAATTTTGATCGTTAAATTTGTAATGGTAAAAATATTTTGAACATATCTAATTTTGCGCAAAATTTTCTTATATACATGTTTTTATTTGGTACTCCGTGTATTTGACCTTTAGTATGGCGAGTGCATGCTTTTTTCCAATGATAAAGTTTTATAATTACAATGTTGTTTTATATTATTTTTTTTGGTTGGCCTTTCTGCATGCAATGACCCCAAATTTGGTGCATGTTAAATAATTTAAAAATAGTTAGAGATCGAACTGTCCAATAATACTTTATATCCTACGTACCCGTCCGCTTATGCTCCTCAGCTAACAGGTAGAGGTTTCTTCTTTGTCTGGTTCTGCTTCTCAGCTTACCTGTTCGGAACTACTTTGTTTCTATTTAGAAGACATTTGTTGTTTAGTTTATATGTGCTGTATGGACACTGTTACATAGCACAATCCCATTTCTCAGCGGCTCCAACACATACACGTAACACGACAAAACAAAAGAATCCATTCATTAGAGTGTGTTATAATTAATACACAAATGAGGCCCCTAAATTAGGATTTAGTGCTGCTTTTACGCAAGAATTTTTCTCTTTGCTGTTAACTAATGCAATGGATCAAAAGCAGAGAAAACTTATTTCCTTCGCTCATTACAATATTTTAAGATCACAGTCAATGAAATACTAGAGTTTTAAATTAAGCTGAGAAAAAAAATAGTTGTGGGGATAGCTCCTCAATATTCCTTTGGTCTCATGGAATCTAGCAATATTATTATTTGCTCTAGCACATGCAAAGTTGACCTCCCATTCCGAGGAATTTTGTCGCTAGTACTATAACCCCAAATATATAGTAACCTTTTAAACCTAAAATTAAAGTAAAAAAAACTTTTTTTTTTATTAACGGTAATTTTAGTATACATTTGACTTTTATAGTACATCTAGCTATTAGGATATATAAATTTGAGTAATATTATTTAAATTACAAAAATTAAAATTATAAATGTGTTATCTATTATTTATATAGCACATATATCGAATTTCGGTCAAATTTAGTTCCATCCTATTGCATGCTATCATGAAGTTGCTAAACCCAAATAAATTTGTAATACAATTATTATATCATGTTTATGTATATTTATTCTGGATTTATATGCTTTGTATGATTAAATTTTTAAATAATTTCCATAAAGTGTATATAGACACGGTTCTGCAACCGTGTACAATTTATCAATACTTTTAAACACAATGCGTACGAACACTGTTGTGGAACTGTGTGTAGTAATTAGCGTTAGCTGACAGCTTTTTAAATCGCTTACGGGAGCTTAGTTTTTAGTATAATTCAGTCTGAAATTTTTTCATTTCCCGCAGACCCCCTTTTTCATAAATAACAATTGTTCATCCTCACGTATCCCTAATAAATCGAAAAGCCGGTCTTGTACATTCACCCCATCTGTAATCCCCGTCACTGGAGCCCCCATAATGGGCAAACCACACAAACAGCTACGTCCTCTAACGTGACTGTAATTTATTTAAATGAAAAATTATAAGCAATTTCTTTATTTGACTTGTCATTAAAATATTAAAAATAACTCTTGTATTTGAATTAGTGTAGTTAATACCTATCATCTCTCTGAAAGGAAAGATGAAAGGTGTGCGTCTCAGGACACCATCGCTCGACAAGTCCATGTATAAGTGCCGCATCGATGGCGATATCAGGTATGACTGTGATATGGTATAAGCCCAATCGAATCAAATACGATGCATATTTCTCATGGTACTCGCAATGCATCCGATATTGTTTGACGTTTGAAACCTCCAAACTCTACATTATAACATAAATTGGAATTATAATATGATTTGATTCTGACCGAGTTATGAAAAATCAAATAAGTAAATGCTTACCTCCTTAGAAGCCTCAGATACCCTATAATGGTTGTGAGGAATCCACAACAACTGGCTAAACACATCTTGCATTCTTCTCATCTCTCTCTCTCTCTCTCTCTCTCTCTCTCTCCTTGATCAGGTACTCCGTTTGCCATACTACAAAATTCATCGAAAATGTTCATTTCCTAAATTATCGTAAACTATTTTGGAATTTCTAAATTATTCTAAACCATTTTAAATTTTCTAAATTATTCGAATAATATTCTAAAACCATTTTGGAATTTTCTAAATTATTCGAACAATATTCTAAACCATTTTGGAATTTACTAAATTATTCGAATAATATTCTAAACCATTTTTGAATTTCATAAAATATTCTAAACTATTTCGGAATTTTCTAAATTATTCGAACAATATTCTAAATAATTTTGGAATTTTGTAAATTATTCTAAACCATTTTGGAATTTCTAGAATATTCTAAACCATTTTGGAATTTTCTAAAATATTCTAAACCTATTTTGGAATTTCCTAAATTATTCGAACAATATTCAAAATCATTTTGGAATTTTCTAAAATATTCTAAACTATTTGGGAACTTCCTAAATTAGCGTCAGCAATATTCTAAACCATTTTGAAATTTTCTAAATTATTCGGATAATATTCTATATCATTTTGAAAATTTCTAAATTATTCGAACAATATTCTAAACTATTTTGAAATTTCTAAATTATTTGGACAATATTATAAACCATTTTTAAATATCCTAAACTAATTTACTATTTTCTAAATTAAACAATAAATATAAAATTAAAAATACCTGAACCGAAGTGCCGATCAATATGACAGTCGGAGAGATGCCGAGAGACGCGGAGAGACGAGAAGAGAAAAAGGGAGAAAGAGAGATACAAGAAGAGAGACAGGGAGACGGTGTGAGGGATAGAGGAGGAGCCGAGTCGTTTAAATAGGGAAACTCCGAAACTGCAAATAAATTTTCCAGTTTCATTAAACCGCAGTTTTAATCTCCGGTTTCTCAAAACTGCAAATTTTATCCCCGGTTTTGAAAACCTGAATCCGCAAATTTAATCTCCGGTTTCTAAAACCGGTAACTTATTCTGCGGTTTTGGATAGCCTAGAACTGGAAATTTTGTTTCCGGAAAGTTGGCTTAGAACCGGAAACTTTTTCTCCGGTTTGGGCTTTTTCGAATTCTTCGGCGTCAAGGTGTAGTTTTTGAAATTAATTAATAATTTTGGATATTAATAAAAATTTCGGGTCAAAGGCCGAGTCTCTAGTATACCTTAAAAGACATACATGGGCAGTCATTATTGATTTAATTAAATGATAAATTATTGATAATAAAAGTTTTATGATAATGATATTGTTGTAATATGCATTTATCACCATATCTTAGAGAATTAAGCATAGCTAAAAAGAAAACATTCTTTTTTTCGCATTATATGTATGAATAAAGTAAATATTGAAGCCCTAAATTTATAAGTAAATTTAAAAAATGTAAAATTATAAAACTTGATACAATATAAAATCAATTATGTAAATGTTAAATAAAGATCTAATTACTTTCCTAAAATCTAAATTATATATAAATTTGTTAAAAATAATACTATAACATATTACATTTAGCCTTTTAATATTATTCTTAATTTATTAGATGTCCTAAAATAAAATAAGAAATATAAAAAAAGTAGTGTACTGAGTCAAAAAAATCATCGCTAAACTCAATTTTAAATTCGCATCCGATCCGATGGAAGCCCGTTTGTTCGACTCCGGCTCCGTTTAGACAATTTTCCTTTTTGTCGATTGTGTGCTGATTTTATTGCTTCTATCGGACTTTTGGTTTTGGCAGGATCCACTATAATATTGGGTAGATTGGTTATTCCGTCTAATTTGGGACCTTTTTGTTACCTTTTTGAGTGGGAAAATGGCACAGCGGAGCCGGCTCCATCACGGAATGGCACGGTTACGGCACGGAACGACACAGCACGCGTGTCAGTTACGTGCCGTGACTCGCGTGTTCCGTCCCGTGACCATTTGCGTGCCGTGTTTATTTTTTTGAAACTTTGGCACCGCACGGCACGTGAAAGATTTAATCACGGCACGGCACGACACTTAGTCATGTGAGTTACGTGTAATTAGAACCATTAGATATTGATTTAATGGTGAATCTTGAATAAACTAACCTAAATTATAATTAAATGGTCACGCGAGTCACGTATGGTCACGGCACGTTTAGGCATGGCTGATTCACGTGGCGTGACCATTCGCATACCGTGACCACACCTTGACATTTTAGTCACGGCACGACACGGCACGTGAAAAATTAATTTGATCACGACACGACACGG
The DNA here is from genome assembly GCA_025461045.1 of Carex parvula. Lineage (NCBI taxonomy): Eukaryota > Viridiplantae > Streptophyta > Magnoliopsida > Poales > Cyperaceae > Carex > Carex parvula. The sequence goes on along the minus strand of JAJGRW010001301.1, from coordinate 1,034,488 downwards.
CACAAGACTAAAGCCACAGCATGTTAGTCACAGCACGACACGGCACGTTTTTTCCACTCTACCAAAAGGTCACACTAATTTCCAACTTTTCTTTGGAAGCAAGCACAACCTTATCTCGAATTCTAGACTTACTCGCCTTCTAAGTTCCTCTTTAACAATGTTCTCTTTTTATTCCAATAATTATTTGCTTATAATTCTATCCCATTATTTGCAACTCCCAAACATATTGTCGTTTGTTTTAATGGCATGACACTTGGGAGATCAGGATTTGGAGAACCTTTACAACTTGACATTGATTCTCTTTAGCTCATGCACCAACCGTCTCTATATAGTTTTATGTACAGAATATTATATTCTGTTAAATGACTTTATAATTACAAACTTGACTCTTTATATGCTATTACTTGTTGTTTTCCAAGAAACAACATCAACAAAAATTATTTTTAAAATAATGATTGGTATCTGTTATTTGGATATAATCTCCTTATTTTAGATTTAGCAACGGCTAGTTTATTGGATGAGCCAATCTGAAAATTACAATGATTTGTAATGATTGGTGCCAGTACAATACTTAGAATCCAGTGCTGTAAATAACGGTATGCACTCGTCGGACGGACGAGATACTGTTAAGTGATTAATGGTATACGACCGATTAATCGGAGTTTTACAGATAATTTTGTGTTTTCATTAAAGTTATGTGCATTTAATTGTAATTATTAAAAATTATTAATTTAACTCATTAAACTTATCAAATAAATTTATTTAACTTAGTTTTATTGTTAATTAATAAAATTTTATGAAATTATCATTTAGAAAAGCTCAGATAAAACATGCAGTATAGTGCATATAACATATAAATGCAGAAAAAAAATTAATAAAAATGACCAACTAATTGGTCATATAAACGAAAACAGACAATTTGTAACGGTTTGATCACTGCCAACAATTAATCGGTTAATTAGTTGGATCAAACGGCCGTTTTTAATTTACAACACTACTTGAATAGTATGATATGGCTACATGAATCATATATGCATATGCGGAAATGCGGAGATTCATGAACATCATATGCAAATGTGGTTAATAACATCTGCTCAAGATAATATATAATAAATATTATGCACAATTGTATACGCGGGATTATTACCACCGGTAACTATGTTCGGATGGCCAAGAATTTTTTGATCGAGTGATTTTCTATCTATCTTAATAATAAAATATTTTTAAATAATATAAAATTTGATTGGAAATATACTTTTATATGGAAATTGTGTTTAATAGTTCTGTGTAAATTTTAAAATAAAGATATGAATTCATATCATGAGTTTATCTTTACTATGCATATTAGCGTAGCTCCACTCTTTACCTATTATGTTTTTAATCACCGTGAAATATATTTTACATTTTTTACTGTAAAATATAAATAACACTTCTGAAGAGATAAATTATAATGAAACAACGCAAGACTTTGAATCTTTGATTCTAGTATATATATGCGAGTAGAATTAGGGCATTTTTAAATTTATCAAGTTTCTTTGTGAATTTAATTTTAAAAATTATCAGATTGACTTCAAACAACGAATTTAAACAGTCGAAACCGATCTACCTTACGAGTGATGTGTCTACATACAAAAATTTAAAATTATAGAATTAATTTAGTATAAGTCCAACGGTCAAAATTAGAAGGTTTATAAATTAATTTTAATTCATTCATTTTTTGAATAATTTTTTACCACTTAACTCTATACAAAATTAATTCAAAAAATTCTAATTTTTACATGTAAATGCATTGATCATAAGATACGTAGATCGGTTTTAATGGATTGAATTCGTTATTTAAAACCAATATGATAGATTTTAGAGTTAAGTTTACAAAGGAGTTTGATAAACAATTTTTGAAGAAGCTGCTAATTAACCCTGGCCAACCCATGACAATTTTGATAAAGGTGACCTGAACCCAAGTTCACTAAATTAGGCTAAAATCATTAACCTGTTCGACAACATGGAAATTTTGTGGGAATGAGAATTTTTAATATGGGAATGGAAATTTTAATTTGTCAAAACCAAAGTTATTTAACCCATGAGAAATTTTAGAATATAGGTGTTCGGATGCATGGAAAATTTGTTTGGATGTTGGTTTGTTTTTCTTTTTATAGAAGATGTAATACTACAATTAAACAATATTAAGTGTATTAATACTAATCTCTGATTATGATTAAATTGTGCTAGTTTAATAATTTCTTGTATTATTAAATTGTGCTTGTTTAATTAATTTTAGCCTTTGTGTTATTAAATTGTGTTTGTTTAATTGAGTGTTTGATTGTACAAGTTAATTTCAGTTTAATTAATTAAACAAGTATTAATTAGTATAATTCCTCTTTTAATTAATTAGTATTAAATTGTGTTTGCTTAAACAAACACAATCAGATGAAAATAGCTCCGCTAATTTCGTCCAATTTGAATTTGGTAGTTTAATGAAGCAAATTTTTGCTGACTTTGGTAGTTTAATGAAGCAACTCAGCGCCTCAGATAAGTGGGAAAAAAAACGGACCTCTGACTCAATGTTTTTTTCCCTATATAAATTGAAGCCATTTGGATAATAAACCCTTCTAGAGAACTGGAATGGAAAATAAAACTATGCTGCCGAACGGATCTAAGGCTAAAGTACTAATAAAGTCATTTTCCTGTAAGAAATCATGGTAATTGAAGCTGCCAAACAGGCCCTAAGTCTACTCGGAGTATATGGGCTCAAACTACACAAATACTCGGCTCTGGTTGAAAGGTTTCCAGAATTGAAAGAGATATCACCTCCACAGGCCCAATATGTTAGCATGCGGTTCAATAGTTGAAAATGACAAATTTTAAACGGATTGGGATTTAACATTCTTCCCACATGACTGACCTAAATGAGGCCCAAATTTTAAGGCTTGACGAATTTGGGCCGGTGTAGTTCCCATTCTAAAATGTTTGTACCATACATGTGATGTGAAGAACACAAAGCCCATATCGCCATAGGTACCTCAATTTTTGAGTTCGAATCCGATCCGTTCCTTATATACTAGTACAAAATTTAAAGGGAATCTGTGCATTACAGATTTGGCCGGATTGATCCGACATCTGATCGGACGGACTCGGATTAAAAAATAGTGCATTATCTCATAGGATAAAAAAAATATATTGCCTATTTATTCTGGAAAAAAAATAAGTTGATTTTGTCTTTCTTTACAGAGTGGTACATTATTTGTCAATTTTCAGTTTATAGATAGACCTAATAGGACGCCATTGCCTACGGGCTTTCCCTCAAAAAAAATAATAGGACGCCATTGTCGGAATAGAGCTAACGGCTTCTAATGGGGTGGTTCAAATTAAGCATTGCAGATTCTACTCTGAAAGGTCGGATTTAGCGTGACTCCACATTTATTCATCAACTATTAGGTCTCTTTGTAAACTGAAAGGCCAGATTGTAGTTTGACATTAAATATCTTAATCTAATACGAACAGAATGTTCCAAGTGCAAATCCACATCAATTACTTTACCATATTTTGAATTTGAATTTTAATATTGATCTTTATTCAAAATTTTCAAATAACAAGATCCGGGACATAAATACATCTCAAATTGATACAGAACATATTGCCGAAATAAATTCAGGATATAAAATTCATGATTATGAAAACTTACTGATTTTGCCGAAATTTATTTTTTCGGTCAAAACAGAAAATTTTTACTAAATTTTATGTTTCTGCAAAGTTCAATGTTTTGGCCAAATATTTTTTTTTTGGGGCTGGAAATTATTTTGGCCAGAACAGATGAAGGGACACAAAATTTTATCTATCTAGACAGTTATTTGTATTTTCAGTTATATTAAATTTAGTCATCCTATAAACAATGTCTGGATGTATCTTATCAGATTATCAATTAATTAAAAAAAAATTGTTTTTCTCTTTTATGTGTGCTGCTAAAAGCAGCTTGCTTGCAAAAACAGTTATTCTCGCTACACATATGATAAATAATTGAAATAATTTCAAAAACTAATATTTAATTTAGTGACAAAAGATGCACCTACATGGGAGGTCGCAGTTTTGAACTCCAAATTTGAGGTTGTTTGTATATATTGAAATTTGGCAGGCTAATTTTTTATTTTTTCTCTAAAAAAATTAAAACAATTTCATCCTTGTGGTGTATCATGTCAAGAGGTATTTAGACAATACAATACAAAGGTATTCGATCAATTTCGAGGATTTTGAATCAATATAGTTGGCCTTTACTCAAAAAAATTTAGATTGTAATATATTTGAGTACCTTTGTGGAAGCACTGAAGGCTCCACATAAAAAACTATTGTACGAATTCGTATTCTCTCAAGTTATCTAAGGGTAGAATTACTAAATACAGCTTCCTTCTTTAATAACATGGCATGAATCTCAAAGCGGTCCTCCTATATTTACAATAGACACGGAATTTTTTTTTTTTAATCTGAGATTAAATCCAGACCGTTCTTTTACATATTGTAGGTGTAGGATACAATAATTAAGAGATATGTTTTCCTGTTGTGCGTTGTTAGTTGACTTTCTAGTGGGTTTGATGAATATAATGGGGATTAGATGGCATATGAGTGCCGTAATCAATTTTTTGGGTTACAATACGTTACAGAACAGTTGTGTGTTGTATATTTTGTCCATATTGCGCTTCACAATTTAGTTGAAGATCCAATAACTTAACGCATATATGCTCTTACAAGCTTTGTGCAATTTATTTAATATATATTTGTATTAGAATATTTTTTTAATGTAAAAGTTGGAGGTCAAGCCATCTAATTATTTAATATCTACAAGGATTCTTCCATTTGGGTTTTCAAACCTGCGATCTCCCACACGGAAGATATTGTCTTTGTTGCTAGACAAAATACTTGTTCTCATTGGATTATAATTTTAACAAAAAAATGTCCTTACAAATTTCGATTGTATATCAACAAATGAATTTTGGGTCTTGGATAACAAAATCTTCTCATAAAATAAATATTTTTAATACGGTTGGATGTGAAACAAGTTGCTTACTAGAACCAACCCTTCTCTTCCTTCCATTAAGCATCCGGTGGTCTACAATGTACCATGCTTAGTTATGAAAAAAAGAAACAGAGACAAAATTTTCTAATAAATCTATTATAGTTTTCAGCTGTCGGGAGGTTTATCGGTTTAACTTTCGAAATTTATCAAATGATGATGAACTCGAGCGATTTCTTATTTTTGTTTTTTTTCAGATGATGGAATTGAACTATTGGTTTTAAATTTAAAAACCAATGTGTCAATATTTTCTTTATTTTTTTAGTTCTTTTAGTATATCAAGAATTGAGAAATAAACTATTTTGGTACATTCATTTCAGAAAAAAATATTTAATCTCTAATTTATACAAATCGAACTATAAATTTTAGAAACTTAAACGCTGGGCTAATCAATTATATACTACTAATTAGTTGGTTTAAATTCGGTCATTTCAAATTGATTTCAATAGTGTTAAATTAAGTTAATAACGGCTCATACGGACTACACATAAAAAATTTCTAAACTTATATTAACCACATTATCCATTCCTACATATTTTTCCGACACACATATGATCGCCGTAAAATGATCAATGTGATGTTGAAAACGGGAAGAAAGAAGAGAGCTTTTACGACTGAACAAATATGAATTAAGATATTAACAACGCTGTTTTTGTTTTATAAAGTGTATACATAATTAAGTCAAAATAAATAAATATATATATATGAGTAGAACTAGGGTGCTCCTAAGCTCACCAAGCCCTTCGTGAGCGCGACTCTAAAACCTATCAAATTGACTTCAAACGACATTTCCAAACCGTTAGATGTTCAATCTATATTAAAATGTGCTTGGAGACCAAATTTTACATTTTTTTGAATTTTTTTACTATTTATTAAGATGGTTTGAAAATTGCTGTTTTTATTAAAATTCTGCACCATTGGAAAACAGCGATTTTCAAACCATCTTAATAAATAGTAAAAAAATTCCAAAAAATGTAAAATTTGGTCTCCAAGCACATTTTAATATAGATTGAACATCTAACGGTTTGAAAATGTCGTTTGAAGTCAATTCGATAGGTTTTAGAGTCGCGCTCACGGAAGGGCTTGGTGAGCTTAGGAGCACCCTAGTTCTACTCTATATATATATATATATATATATATATAACTTGTTGACTTAATATGACAAAAATATCGTTGTCAATATTTTTATCCCGAATATGCCGTTGTCAAGCTTCTACTTGTATTTTCATATTATAATTCTCAAAATGGACAATTGCATCATATAGGGTCGACGAATTTAATAATTTGCAACCCAAAATTTAGCTGGGCCTGATTGGATAAGGCCTGCTGAGGCTTATACAATGGATGAGTTGCATTAGGATAAATTGTAACTAAAACCACATCTATTATTTAAAAATATTCTTACCTATCTTCTCTTCCTCAATATTTTCTCTCTTTCCTTCCACTTCCCCACCTTCTTTCTTGCAAAATCAGCTGTTCTTTGTTTACTGTTCGTCTTAAATATTGTAAAAATTGGCTACCGAGAAAAGACTTTGAACTTAAAACCTAAAGTCCAGCCTTCTATTAGCAAAAAGATAAAATCTATGTTGACCAGAAAAGCCCAATTTTTAAAATTTTAATTACCAATTTTAGAGCAAGGATAGGTTAAAATTTATAACTAAGTTTAGTCTCTTTGGCGGTAAATGCCTTGAATGCAATATATAAAACCATCTCTAATTGAGGTGAGCATTAGTCTCTTTCCGAGTTTTAGTACATAAAAAGAAAGAAAAAAAAAGGCAGAAAATGCAGCTAAAGCAAAAGGCTACAAAACTACCCACCACATCTACTAAAAGCTATACTAAATCCTAATGCATCGCATTTTTTTTTTTGCTTTCAAGGAAAAGCGGTCAAACTTCTTGCTAACCTAGGTCCTCCTATTTTTCTTCTTGTTGATGTTGCATGAATTGCCACGACCAAGCAAGTCGATAAGCACCGGGCTCTTGCACTTCGGGCAGGTCGGATCTTCTTCTGACAACAAAACATACATTAAGCACCTAGGGCAACCCGCAAGGACCATAGACGTGGCCTCGTGCTCATTTTCTGATGACAGGCAGGAACTAGACGATGACGAAAATGACGATCCCGTCGGTGATCTACGGGAGGTGTAATATTCTTCCATATTTGGTGGTGATAAGTTCAGCTGCAGATCAAGCTGAGGGCTGCTTGTTTTCCCATTCCTTCGGCTCATGTTTATCTTTCGTCGCTTGTGTTAATATCTACCTGCATAATGTTACAAAATGGAAAATAATTCATTAGAAACCGAAATTAAATAAAAGGGTTATTTCATTACATGTAATATAGGTGGTTGTTATTAATGTACATGCATGTTTTGAAGAGAAATATTACCTTCAAGAGAAGGAGAGGTGATTGAGGATATATGGTTTGGGATTTAGGATTTTGAGTAAAGAGGAAATGATTGTGATGGCTGTTATATAGGGAAAGAGAAGGTTTAATTAGGTCATGGGGTTAATTTAATAGAAGCTAAGAAGCACTTAGCCTCACGTTTTCTCTCCTTTCAGATCATCAGATGGGTTGTCGGGCACTTAATTAATGATCGTTGGTCAAGAGGAACTAAATGCACACCGAGCAGTGGGAAAGGAGAGCTACGATATGAGATTATTTTATTATCATGAATCGGAGTGGACTAATTAAGTGTGTGAGTGTGTGGTTATATTGGATTCATTGTATTGGCAGGATATTATTCCATTAGAGACCAATGAGGTTTTAGCTTGGCTTTTTGACCTATGCTCATTGGGGTCCAAGAGAATCAACGTGTGAATCAGTCTGAATTTAGTACGTATTGTCAGAAGATGATACCACTTAGATGAATTGGACCAGTAGGAACTAGCTAGGAAGGCCCTGATATCTGATCAAGCCATCTTATGAACTACTCTAACACAAATTAGACATATATAGGAAGGTTCTTATATATATTTTTGGTCAGTTAAAATTACAAAAGGTATTTTCATTGGTCAGTTCTATACTTCAATTATCCGGTATATGGATCTCAAAGGTCCGTGTGTTTAATTGCATTTTGGGAGAATTTTATGCATATATACCACCCCTTAAAATTTTCAAAATTACGTAATTATTCGCCTAAAATTCATAATATCATATTACCTTTCAAAATTTGAAGAACACATCCCGATTTATTGATTTTTCTATTAGAACTCGTAAAATTTTTATAAAGTACTAATTTATCATTTATTAAAAAATAAAAATACAAACATGTTTTAAGAAAAATATTTAATCTCCTAATTTGTCGGTTTTAAATAGCAAATGGTTCATTTTCTTACCATCGACACACACAAGCATATGCATAAATGTTATTGCATATGCAGGGCAGATCTAGAATTTTCATGGGGATCAAGAAAATAGTGAATTGAGTTCAAACACATTAGCTAATCAGGTACTAAATAAAAAAAAATGATCCAACTTATAATTCTCAATGTTCTGACTTCAATTTCCAATACTCTTACTTTTTATTTAAAATGCTCTGACTTCTAATCCTAATTACCAATCAGAATTCAATGAATTTATACTAATTTAACCCTAATTACAAATCAGAATTCCAAATAGGAGCAAATAAACTTCCATGAAAGGGCAGAGTTCATTCAAACCTATAGATCTCCAAAAAACAAAAAAAATCAAAATATAGAGCCCCTTACCCTTACTGGGTCCGCCATTTTGTGTATGTGTTACAAGTAGATAAAAATGAATAATTTGTAACAAAAAAAAAAAGTTTCAAAGACTGAATAATTTTCTACACAAACACTATGTAGAAAAATGAATGATCAGACCACGACGGATTTGACAACCAAACGAGGTGCAAGAACTTTAGATACATCATATACAAAATGAAGAATAATTAAAACTACTATTTGCAAATATCTAGCATCCTAATTATACTTTTTGATGGTTTAACATGGACGTTGTCTTCAAGAAGCAGGAGACAAGAAGTTATTGTGTATCCATTTTTATTTTGGGGTTTAGGACATTTCTAATTAGGCCTATAAATTTGCAGTCAACTTTTATTATATTCTAATGATTAAATTTCTATTGTGCTATTTACAAATTTTATGTTGTGTCGTATTATTTTATTAAATTTATTAACTTCTCCTTAAGTGGTATATATTTAATATCTAATAATTATATGTTACAAATACTTGTAAAAAAATAAATAAATTGATTTAATGGGAAAAACTTAAGAAATATGGGAAAAACTAGTACAAAATGAAAAGAAAATGCGTAGAGATAATTTTATGTGGCGTGTGAGGGGAGCGGCCGGATAGACAAAAAAAAATTGAATTGTTAATTCAGTTTTATTAAAAATATCTAATGAAACCAAATCCATATTAGTCCAAAAAAAAAAAAAAAACCACAGCCATTAATTTTCTTTCCAATATTTTATTTTTGGAACTTTTATAAATAAAAAATAATAATTATATTTTTCTCATTTCATCCCCCAACTAACTAACTTTTTCTTCTAATTATAATTTTAAATTTTAACTACCTAATGGTCCCTACAAATTAATTAGCGAATTTTCTCCCTTTATTTATTTCCTCTCTCTCCCTCCCTCTCCCACCTCCGCCTCCACCCGTCTCTCCCACCTCTCTCTCCCTCTCCGCCTCCGCCTCTCCCACCTCTCCCTCTCCGCCTCTGCCTCCCTCTCCCATCTCCTCCTCCTCCTCCGCCTCCCTCTCCCACCTCCACCTCCCTCTCCCACCTTCGCCTCTGTCACTCCATTCCAATCAAGCACGCCTCCACCGGGTCAGATCCATCATTGTCGACCGCAGGGTCAGATCTATCATGTCTATATTCATCTTCCTCATGCAGTAGCGAGTTATTTGCAAAGAACAAAACTTCATTAATGGTAAATTAGGCCAGTGCGTACCAAGTACTAAGAAATGACAGAAAAACAAATTTTGAAAAAATTAGTGGTGTATGAATGAATACTTGATGTCTTAGATGTGAATACTTCAACGTGTATGAATGACTACTTGATATCTTAGGTATAAATACTTTAACGTATATTTATGAATACTTGATATCTTATGGATGAATACTTCAACGTATATGTATGAATATTTCAATGAAATATGTTTTGTTTCTTTTAAATATTGTTTTTGTTTTTTTTTGTAACATTTCAATTATATAATCTGTAAAATTTAATAAATTATTTTTGTTTCGACAGTGAAACATGTGGCAACTATTTTTTATTTCCCAAAAATAAAATTGAACTAGAAAGCAATAAAGCAATGTTCAATACTATTCGGCTGTTCTTGTAAAATTAATCGATGTATGCACATATGCCTGTAATACTCTTGATACATTAACTATTTACACTTACACGACGAAGTATGAATACTTGTTCGATGCGGTATGAATACTTGCGACGAGGTGTGAATATTTGTGCAACGGACAACTCGAAAGTATGTCATCATGGATCTCATTTGAAAGAGAAAATTGTGTAGAAGACATTCGTGGTTTTAGATTTGCAAAATTCCTCACAGATCATCAGAAATATTGGTTAGATTGAACGGAGAAAAAAAAACCATCTCTAAAAACGTGTAAAAGATGAGTGAGTGATGTGTCTAGATTTTTTTTTTAATATTTGATATCTTAGGTATGAATACTTGATGGATTATATATGAATATTTGATGGATTATGTATGAATACTTGTGCGCGTCAGTTGTAAAATCTTTCAAATATTATGTGGTCTTCAAATAGTAAGTGGTCCTCCAAATAGTTAGTAGTTACTCAAGTAGTTATTGACTGGAGAATCTGAACCAGATCTGTTGTGTTAGGCTGCTCACACGTGTGTAGACCGGTAAGCGAGTCCAAATCGGCAGATGCCAATTCCCGGTAAGCTGATTGCAGCAGGATTTATCTGATTTTCAACGCCGATGCTCAAGCTTCGTTACGTGTTGCATCTCATTTGCAACATTCATTTTTGAATGTTGTCTCGTGCGACCTAGTGGCCGCCCACAACAGATCCTAACTGGAGAAGCCCCTTGCTATGGGGCATATACGTGGATGATTTTTCAGCATCTCCGGGTTGTGCACATGATTGGCCATTTTCTTTTAATTAAGAATTTATTTGGCCTTCCGATTATTATAAGACGGTACACCCAATTTTCTCTAAGCTGCATTATTTCCTACTATTATTTGTTGGATGTGGATTTAATGAGAAAAAAAAGAGTAAAATGACTTTATACATAGTGATTTCTTTATCAGATTAGTATTTTTTTCAGGCAGAAACACGAAAAGCAAAACAGGGTGATAGGGTCAGTTCCTGGAATACTTGCCGTACTGTCTCGAGATGGGCTTGAGAGGGAAATAGAAAGGTGTGTAAGGTATTCGGACTCTAATCTCTTAATACCTTGTGTAGTGTCAAAATGTGAACCACTTTTTGGGTCCAGCTCCCTGCCTATATATAGGCCGAATCACTACTTGTCGTATACTGTCGGTTTAGGGCCTGGCAGTTCGTCTGACCAGCAGTACGGAGACAGTTTGCGGGGATCACTCCATCCGAGTGATCCTGGTCTCGAGCTGGGCCTCGTGTCTCGGGGTTATCTACTGTTAGGGGCCTTAATGGGCTTCGGTTCGGCCTTGAAGCCCATCTCGCATAGTCTTTCCTGAGGGCCATGAGGGGCCCTGTTTGACTAGCCTAAAGTACAGTTCGGGAATCTTTTCTAGGCCCGTTTCATGAAGTCTTGTTTGAAAGCCTTGAGGGGCCTTGTTTGACCAGTTTCTTCAGCTGGCTCGGGAGCCTCCTCCTAGAACCCGTGACACGTGGCTCTATCACAGGAGAAAAAAAATATATATTTACTACTTACTCGCACATAATGTTGTTTAATTTTGACGTACACAAAAAGCAAAATTACTTCATTGATAATCTTTTAGCCACCATTCCGGACATGTTAGTCTACTAATTAGCCTTAGGTATACCGTTTTTTACAGCTCTAGACGTCCTTATAAAAAAATAAATCATAAAATTTAGAATTGCGTTCCATTAAATATAAAAGGTCTCCTAGTTTACTTGTAGCCCAAAACAAAAATCGAAAAGATGATTCAGCCTACATTTTTAATAGTGTCTCGTGCAACAATAGAAAATAATTAAAGTAGGTGAAAATGTAGAGAACCTCTTCTAATTTTCCAAAAATATATTGGGGGTGCACGACTGTATATAGTAAAAAATTAATCCCTAGGAGGGGCTTTAAATGAAGCTATTAACTATCAACCTAGATAACCGTTACATGGAGAATTAATGCCCTCGTAAACTCAAATCAAAGCAATTAAGGGTAAGCTATGCGAGTATTTATTTAGTTCGTACGAGCTATATCGGATCCGGAGTCAATTAAGAAGTGGCTAATGACTTAATTATACGCACAAAGCTCGAGGTTAAGTACCCGTTAACCTTATAAAATTGATTTTTGTTTCTTCTTTTAGAACCAACCTTATAATTTGTTAAGAGCATTTTATCCATTACTTCTCACGAGTCACGACTTGACCACAGGCGCATCAACACCCAGTCAAAGAAGTAGTTTAGTTACGACAGGTTCACTGCCAGGTATTGTGCACTTATGTCACTGACAAGCAGATGGCAATCCATTTCGTGTAATGGCGCACCATACTCTTGGTTTATCCAAATCTTTTACATGAATGTTTTCCTTATCACGTCTTCCAGAATTAACTTCAGAAAAGTGGCCCCCGGACAAAAAAGGGTTAAAGATCGAACCAGTAAAAAGATGACTGGTTAAAAATGGCTCTTTTTTTTTTTTTATCAACTTCAGTTAAAAATGGCTTCGCTGAATAAAATTCAATGGTGATGCCTCTGGGGTTTTTGGGAGCACACCTTTCTAACACTATTTGACTATTTCAATTAAATAAGAACGGAATTCTTCTGGGAGCGTTGAAAAAGCATTTTCTGCTATGTAAAAAAATAGACAAAAATTACAAAAAGAATTGAAATGAGAGGTCCAAAAGTTAATGCTCATATAATATTAATTATAGCTTAGGCCCTCAACAAGTTTAGAAAATTATCTAAGTTTTATTCAAATTGATGATTTTGATGGAAGTGGATAAGTTAATCATACTCTAAATTAAATCAATACTTTTTCAAACATTAAAAATAAATATAATAAAAAATATTTTGATAAATCATATTTCTGCGGAGAAATAATAATAATAATAAAGTTGTATAGCTACTTTAAGAATTTTTCTGTTTAGATAAATCAAACATATTTTCTTTAATTGAGGAGGAAAATATGAAAATAAAAAGGCCGTCATATGAGAATAAATGAGGAGACAACTAAAATTTGATGAATACCATACACAGGTAAGAACCTGCCACTACTACAGAAAAAGAGATTGCACACGGACATTAATGGAAGAGCTACACGGATTTCCTGCCGTGTTTAAAGCCAGGGTGTATGAATAGGTCAGAAACTACACACGAATATTTAACCGTGTGTGATTATAATGATTTCTACACGGATATCCCCTAATTAACCGTGTACAAAGACCTGCCGGTGTCGCTCTCCAAGTACCGAGCTACACGGATATCCCCTAATTAACCGTGTACGATTACTCTTTCTACACGGCTTTATGTTAAAAGTCCGTGTAGCTCTCTTAGCTATTATACACGGACGTTTGGTAAATATCCGTGTACAAATAAGCTAACATTTTGTTGTATTTCGCCTCCAGCATGGCTATCATACACGGATTTTTCTAAAATATCCGTGTATGATTACTATTGCACACGGATTTGTATTAAATGTCCGTGTAGCTCTCTTAGCTATTATACACGGACATTTGTTAAATATCCGTGTGCAATAGCTAATTTTTTTTTGTTTTTTATATCGTACACGGACGATTGTGCAATAGCCGTGTATAATAGCTATTTTTTTTTTGTATATTTGTTTTTGGACTAGCCTCCAGCTTTGCTAGCCAATTTTTTGCGACATAAATTATACAAAATTCCATATAGCATTCATTCGAAACAGATTAATTAGCAAGAAATTCATATACTAAATTTATACAAAATTCATATAGCAATAAATTCATTCGAAACATATTTTTATTACAAATCTATGCAAATCCATATCGAGGATTACAAAATTCCATGATAAACCACCTTGCCCACATGCACCGCACATCGTCGATCTAATTCTTGGTGTAATGCGCTTGCTTTGTCACATTCTACAAAATTATAATTTGATAATAGTTAGTATTTCAGAAAAGGTAGATATCAATTGCTTATTATATAGGAAATTAATATGAAGTACATACCGCTTTTGGGTATAGGAATTGTATTCTTTCGACAAAGTCAAACATGAATATCATCGTGTAATAAGCGCATTCCCAACCCTCCTCCTGTTGCGGGCTCTGAAATTTACATTTAGCGGCATTTGTTAGAATGACAATAATTTTTTTAACAAGATATGAAATTTCTAACTCATAAAGTGTGCTCACCAACATCCACTTCCAATTCAACTTGCTTTTCTTGCGCGTGCCCGTGCTATCTGATCCTCCCTCTTTAATATATTTCGCAAAAGCCCTTACAAAATTGAGTGAATATAATTAGCAATTTTATAATTTGATATGATTGAAAGAAATGTAAATTTATAGAATTATTATTGCTTACTTATTCACAAAAGGGAAGATAACTTTGCACTTGTCAAGCGCGATCCTTCCTTTGGGCTTACAAGAATCAACAATTATGCCCACATTTAGGTACGGCACAATGAAAATCGAACACCAATGTTTGCTGTGGGATCGAGGAGAAGAATTATAGTACTTTAGCATATAAAAGTGACACGAGTGTTTGCTATGATTGATGGTGTGATTTCATTTTTTTATGTTTAACTTTTATTTCCTTTATACAATTCTTTAATTTAAAATATAAACAACACATAAGTTAAGATTAGAACTAACCCCTCGTGGTATGGCATGAGAATGAATTTCTTCTCCTCCGCCTTAGCACGATGCATCGCAGAACACATGTACTCGATAGCCATATCCGAATAATATGTCACTGCCGTAGAACTTACTTTCTCGGGGTCCAGAAACATGCACAAGTTCTTCTTTTCAACCATCTCATCACAGTTTCGGACTAGCTTCCTGAAAACTCATCATATTGTAATTAGAATATATATTTGAGTTCTATACAATAATGAAAATATTTTAATATCACTAACATGAGGAAAATGGTGATGTGTGACACATCGAGCCATTTGTCGGATGACGAGTGGTGGAAGAGGTCCTTGAAGTCTTTGAACGACAGCAGGAGATCCCTGCCTTCGTGTAGAAACATCCCAGGTGGGACAGGGATGATGATAGCCTCCATGCCTTCGGGCGCCGTCATCAAGTAGTCGTGGAGAACGCGCAAATCATTGGGCAAATGGCTGTATTCTTCTTCGGTGACCATAGGACGGGGCGGTGATTGTGGCGCGTCAGCCCCGACGTCGCAAGCCACCTCCTGACGTACCGGTGACATCGCCGTACCGGTGACATCATCTCCTCGTGTCTGTATCAAATTATAAATGGATTATTCTAGATTTTCAAAAAGAATGAGTTGAATGTAACAAAATAAATGGATTTTTTTATGAATTACCTGATCCAAAATAATCTGACTCTTGGGCCATTGGACAAATGACATCCGTGCCTCATCAAGCACAAGCATGTCGTCGGTAGGGACAGGAAGGGGTACGCGCTGGCATCAATCCACGACTAACTCTACCTGCACGCATGCATGGTCGGGCCTTAGCTGACCAAAGTGTACACTTTTGGCTCCTGGATGTACAACGCCCTTAGCAACGATCAAAGGAACACTACCCTGCCACAGGACGAGGTCGCATGCTCTGGGGTCCTGCAAATTTATAGGAAAGTTGTTTATTTTAATGATGCGATATTGTCTAACAAGGTCGCAAACAGGTTTTAATTACCTTTAGATTATGAACAAGTATTGATTACCTTGAGATTATCCAAATCGTCTAAGGCCCACGTGCCGGATGCTTGACTACTTTGCCGAATTCCCAGCGAAATGGGAGGTGGTTGCTCGGAGGGCTGCGTATTTGCTGATCTAATTTGACTCAACAACCTTGATTCCATCTCAAGAAACCTTGCGTCGTAATCCTTGCTCACCTCTGCGCGTACCTGCGCAACTATCTCGTCCTTGTTTACCTTGGCACGAGATTTTCTTCGAGGTTTTTGTCCCTCCACTCGGAACACCTCCTTCCAGCCCCTGTAGCCCCCTACACCCCTTACTCGACCCGTGTGTTCTGGATTCTCGAGCGCTAAGAACAAGGAATCATTTTGTCTTTCAACACTCCGGGCACCCGAGTTGACCTCCTCCTCCACTTCCAACTGTTCAAGTAGAAGAATTAGTTAAAGCAAAAGATCAATTGATGTACTTTCGGAGTTATAATTTTCGGGTGAATGTCACAAAGTAAGTATAAAGGACTCTTACCATTCTTTGAGCCACGGGTTGCAAATCCTTTGGGAGTACTATCCTCCTGTCAGCGGTTACCTCGGATCTACCCATGAACCAATCTTGGCCCCTAGGATTTTGGATCCTAACCACGGGTGAGTCAGAATCCTTGTTTTGCTCCAGTATTTTCCTCCATTCTGCCGACTTACCCTCGTAACCAGCTGACCCTAGATGGTGTGGATACTTGTTAAAGGCAATGGTCCTCCTGCCTTTATCACTTTTTGCCTTCACAGAAACAAGACAACGATCAGTTAGTTTTAGAAAGATAAGTACATATCGAGAAAGAATAAGCATAAATTTGGCACGAGTTAGATACCTGGAACTCTTTGGTGGACTTCAAAGCTTGAAACGCCTCCCAGTCCTCTTGTTTTAGCCATTTGTAGTAGCCTACCGGATTTCTCCCTTTCTCCATGAAATCCATCTTTAACGTGCTCTTGAATTGCTTCCAACCCGCATTCATAATCTTCAAAGTCTTATCCTTTGGAACATCATTCGGGATGTTCCACTGAGCCTGATTGACACCAAATTTAGTGTATTCAAGTATAGATACATAAGTGAAAATACTTCAAAGAGTTGTTAGGCACTTTACCTTCACCATGTTCCACCACTCGTGCTTCACATTTTCCTCAAAATGATCCCACCTCTCTACAAGGATACTCGCCTTTTACTTCACCAAACTCGTACACCAATTTGAGTACGTCATCCGTTTTGGACCCTGTGCACGCCCGTCTTCCGTGAACCATATTTCCAACTGCTTCTGCTCGGACGTGCCCGTGCACATTGTCGGACCTCTTTTCTTTCTTTCTGTTGAGGCAGTAGCTTGCTGCTCCTCTTCTGCCATCATATCGACGTACTCATCCTCAACCGACATGGTTCTGCATGAAATTAAAGATCAAATCACAATTGTGTACAAAGAGAATGCAAATAGTTGAGTATTAAAATCTATCGAATGAGAGCAAATTGACAACTCTAAACCCTACACAAGTAATGAATGAATTGATATTCTTGTACGGGTAATTCACAAAATGCACAAGTAATTGTAGTACAAAAATTCTTGTACAATCAAATATCAATTAAAACCCTAAACCCTAAATATCAATTTTTTGTACAAGTAATTCTTGTACAATAATGAAATCCTAAATAATTTTTACACAAGTAATGAATGAATTGATATTCTTGTACAAGTAATTCTCACCAAATTATTTAGTGTAAATGAATTGATATTTCTTATACAAGAATTTTTACACAAGTAAAATTGATATTTTGAACAAAAATCCTAAATTGATATTCTTGTACAAAATGCACAAGTAATTCTTGTACAAAAATTCTTGTACAACCAAATATCAATTAAAACCCTAAACCCTAAATATCAAGTAATGAAATCATAAGTGAACAATAATGAAATCCTAAATAATTTTTTACACAAGTAATGAATGAATTGATATTCTTGTACAAGTAATTCTCATCAAATTATTTAGTGTAATTCTTGTACAAAAATGCACAAGTAATTGTAGTACAAAAATTCTTGTACAACCAAATATCAATTAAAACCCTAAACCCTAAATAAAATTTCATTCAAAATGAATTGATATTCTTGTTCAACCAAATACCAAAAATTATACCTAATGTACCGAGAGGAGCGAAATGTGGCAGAGGAGGATGGCAGAGGAGGAGCGAGAGGCAGAGGAGCTAGCGGTGGAGGAGCCAGATGTGGCAGAGGCAGAGGACCACGGGTGAGGAGGCAGTGGACCAGCGAGAGGCGGAGGACCGAGAGGGGAGGCCGACGGAGAGGCGGAGGACCGAGAGGCGGATCGAGGAGGCAGAATTTGAAAGAGTTCGGAGTTAAGTCTTCTGGAAAAATAAATTCGAGAGGCGGATCGGGCGCTTGGGATATAGGGAGCTAAAAAATTGTGTAACTGAACCTGGGACCCGCCTGTCGGACCTCTTTCTACACGGACATCTACCTAATAGACCGTGTACAATTATATTTCTACACGGACATCTACCTAATAAACCGTGTGCAATTATCTTTTTACACGGACCTCTAGCTAATAGACCGTGTAGCTCTCTTCCATTTCTACACAGACTATTAGCTAAATGTCCGTGTATTAATAGGTCCGACAGGCGGGTCCCAGGTTCAGTAAAATTTTAGATTTCTAATATTTATAAAGTAATAATAAATTAAGTAAAATTTCAGATTTCTAATATTTCTAAAGTAATAATAAATTAAGTAAAATTTCAGATTTCTAATATTTCTAAAGTAATAATAAATTAAGTAAAATTTCAGATTTCTAATATTTCTAAAGTAATAATAAATTAAGTAAAATTTCAGATTTCTAATATTTCTAAAGTAATAATAAATTAAGTAAAATTTCAGATTTCTAATATTTAAAAACTTATACCGATATTTGTACCAAGCAACTAATATTAAAATCTAATACTGAAATTTTATTTATTTTATTTTATTATTAAATGTTTTAACTAATATTTTCAAAAACTAATACTAATATTTGATAATATTATAAGCATTAAACATAATCCTTCATTGTTGCAAAATTTGATAATATTTGATAATCCTTCATTAAACATAATCCTTCATTGTTTCAAAAACTAATACTAATATTTGATAATATTTGATAATACTAATACTACATTATGCTTTTTTCCTTTTTTTCCTCTTTTTTTCCTTTTTTATTTGATATATTACAAGCTAAAGTTGCAATATTAAAAGCTACACGGTCTTAAACAAAATAAATATTATACATTATGCTTTTTTTTTCCTTTTTCTCCTTTTTTCCACTATTTGAACAGTACCCTCGGCCCATAATCCTTCATTGTGGTCGGACCGCATGTAGTCAGCTTCGTCTACCCCTTCAAGTGTTGCTACCTCAGTTTGCACATCGGTACAAAATGGAGGTACTTCGTCGAACTGGTCGTACTCTTCTTCATCGACGACATTTTCTACCCCGACAATCCTTCTTTTTCCGGATAGGACGACGCTCAACCTATCATCACTCGGGTCAGTGGCATAAAAGACTTGGGTGGCTTGCTTGGCGAGTATAAACGGATCATCAACATGCCCAACCCTGTTTAAATCAACGAGTGTGAACCCGTCGTTATCAACTTTAACACCTCGGTCTTCGACCCATTGACACCGAAACACGGGAATGCTCAGGTGAGGACTGTAAATGAGCTCCCAAATTTCTTGAATAACGCCATAATATGACTTTGATGCTATTACAGCCCGGCCATCTCCGGATCTACTGAATTCTTGAGAGGTCGCCACCAACGTCACTCCACTGTTTTGCATCGTGCTCTTATCACTCTGGGATTTAGTGTAAAATGTATATCCGTTAATCTCATTTCCTTGGAATGTTCTAACAACAATTTGGGGTCCTTCGCCAAGCAGTTTAACAATTTCAGGTACGGGGTGTGACTGCACTCTTTCTTTCAGCCATCCTATAAAAGAACGATTATGCTCGTTAGTAAGCCACTTCTGACTCCTCGTGTAGTTTTGTTGTTGAAGGATTGTCATGTGCTCATCTATATAGGGAGCAACATCTGTCATGTGTTGTAGTACAATAAAATGTGCCTTTTGTAGTTCATTTAGATCAGCAACTACGGCTCTCAACCCAATTGTCCCGACTCCTTGTAGCCTTCCCTCGTATCGAGATTTTGGAACGCCAATAGGATCCACACCGGTCAAGTAGTTGGTGCAAAAATCAATCACCTCCTCCGTAGAATATCCTTCTATAATGCTGCCTTCGGGTCGATGTCGGTTCCTTACGTATTTTTTCAAGATGCCCATGTATCTCTCGAATGGATACATATACCGAAGGAACACGGGACCACAAATCTTAATTTCTCTCACAAGATGAACAACAAGGTGAACCATAACATCGAAAAAAGATGGCAGAAAATACATCTCAAGTTGGCAAAGAGTAACGACGACCTCCTTTTGCAAGAGTCCAATTTTAGAGGGTCTATCACTTTGGAATTTATTGCATTGAAGAAAGAACAAAGCTTCGTAATGGTTTGACGAACGTGCTTTGGTAAAATTCCCCGAATTGCAATGGGAATTATATGTGTCAATAAAACATGACAGTTGTGAGATTTCAGACCGACCAGTTTCAAGTCCTTCATCGACACCAACTTCTTAATATTCGAAGAATATCCTGATGGGACTTTTATACCATTGAGGCATTCACAGAAGCTTGTTTTCTCTTTCTTTGACATTGTGCACAGTGCGGGGGGTAGGTATGTGCGCTTCTCTTTCTCCTGCGGTGCGAGCTCGTGTCGTATTCCCATCTCTACCATGTCTTTTCTCACTTTAATACCATCTTTAGTCTTCCCCGGAATGTTCAATAATAAACCAATTAAACTGTCGCAGACATTTTTTCCAACATGCATGACATCTAGGCAATGCCTCACTTCTAAATATTTCCAGTACGATAGCTCCCAAAATATGGACCTCTTTTTCCAAAATATTCTTCGGTAGTGCTTTGGCGCATTTTCCAAAAACAACATCAATGTTTTTTACCCGTTCGAAGACACTCTCCCCGTCTAATGGATGACGAGCCACTCCAAGCTCAATTTTCCCGTTGAATGCCATCTTCTTCTTACGATATGGGTGATTAATAGGAAGAAACCTACGATGCCCCATGAATACATTCTTTTGACAATTTTTCAACCTCAGCACCTGCGTGTCATCTTCACAGATCGGGCACGCTTTTGCTCCTTTACAAGTGTAACCCGACAAATTTCCGTACGCGGGGAAATCATTTACGGTGCAAAACACCATGGCCCGCAAATTAAAGGTCTCTTTCATATACGCATCCCACACCGAGACACCATCACGCCACAATTTTGTAAGGTCCTCGATTAATGGTGCGAGATATACATTTATGTCATTTCCGGGTTGTCTGGGTCCTTGGATTAGTAATGACATCATTATATGTCTGCGTTTCATGCACAACCAAGGAGGAAGATTGTAGATGCATAAAAGAACTGGCCAAGTACTGTGCCGACTGCTCATACTTCCAAACGGACTCATTCCATCTGAGCTCACCACAATTCTAAGGTTCCTCGTTTCAGAACCAAATTCTTTGAAATGTCTGTCAATGTTTCTCCATTGAGGAGAATCAGCCGGGTGCCTTAGTTTACCGTCATTTTTGCGCTCTTCTTCGTACCAGCGCAATAATTTTGCATCTTTGGGATTCACAAACAACCGTTTGAATCTCGGTATTATCGGCAAATACCACAACACCTTAGCCGGAGGTCGGCCATTTGTGTCCTCGTTACAATCATCAGTGTCCTGGTCCTTACGACGTTTATATCGTGAAACACCGCATTTAGGACAGACATGCATGGCCTCGTACTCATTACGATACAATACACAGTCATTCAGACATGCATGTATTCTTTCGATCTTCAACCCCATTGGACATATCAACTTCTTTGCCTGATATATTGTACCGGGTAACTCGTTGTTATCTGGGAGCATTTCTCCTAAAAGCTGTAATAAGGACGTGAAACTCTTATCGCTCCAACCATTGTCTGCTTTTAAGTTTAATAATTTCAACACAGCTGACAGTTTTGTAAATTTGGTACACCCGGGATACAACGGCTTCTTGGATTCATTAGACAAATTTTGAAATTTATCATAATTTTTATCACTAATTTCATCTTCCACATCACGTAACATATCCTCCAAATTTTCAGTAAACTCGTGTTCTACATTTTCATCAAAATTCCTCTCCATCTCATCATCGTCATTTTCGGGTTCGACGTTATCAGAATATTCGACACTCTCATAATCCTCGTTCCAATCAAGTTCAAAATTATCAGAAATTCTAACATTCTCATCATTCAATTCACGATTACAATCTTTATTGGCACTACTACTTTCCCCAAATTTCTCACCATGCATGAACCAACATGTATATCTCTTCTTAAATCCCCGACAAATCAAATGAGCTCTAATTTTTTTGATGTCCAAGAATCTTAATAAATTTTTACAATCTTTACAAGGACATAAAATGTCTTCTTCTTTTTTCTTCACTCTATAACTCTCAGCAAATTTTATAAACTCATCAACGCGAACCAAATATTCTTCACTATCACGTCGCATTTCATACATCCAGCTTCGATCCATCTGTAAATTAAATTAAAAAAATGATTTGATCAATTAATCATGCATGGTCAACATTCTCCTTCGTGTACAAAATTTTGGGCTTACAAAGGGCCGGTTTACAATCCTAACCCACTCTTTGAATATTATGTCTCATATATGAACACATATTAGCGAGATTTAATTAGTATTTGAGAAAAATTCAGCAGCATTTCCCCTTAACTCCCCAAGTATGCGTACGAACCACATACTCGTAGGAGCAATAAGGGAAAATACTGTCGAACTTTTCTCAAATACTAATTAAATCCCGCTAATATGTGTTCACATCCTAAATGAGACATAATATTCAAAGAACAGTCCCAAAACGGGGACTATCCAAAATTAATCCCTATTGGATTAATTTGAACGGGCATGGACCTAAAAGCATCTAAAGGTCGGTTATTGGACCACAATACACTAATTAATTACATCTAAAATTAAGAAATCAAGCATGCATGAAATGACCTAAATAAGCCTAAATAACAGAAAATTAGAGGAAGAAAATGATTTAAATACATATTACTAACCTTAGAAAGATGGAGAGGAGAAAATACAAACTTAATTCAAAGATCTCAGATCTCAGCTGCTGGCCTCGATCAATTCGCAGAAATCTGATAGGAAAAAGCTCAGTTCAGAGAGATGAAATAAAAGACTTGATCAAAACGGCGCTGGAAGGGGAAGACATTAAAACCCTACACTTTTATACACGGCTATTTAGTTATAAATCCGTGTAGCTCTCCAACTAAACATACATTATCAAAAAACCGTGTGTAATATTCCTACACGGATATTTAACAACAATCCGTGTAGCTCTCTCAATTATTTGCACACCCACTTCTTTACACACGGATTTGTGGTTTCTAATAAACCGTGTAGCTCTCTCTAATAATTCTACACTGATTATTAACTAATTATCTGTGTAGAAATCGTGCAGATCTTTTGGACAAGTAAAAAATCATATTTGGTACACTGTTTTTAATATAATTGCCAAATCCGTGTACAATGTGCAGTGTACAATGACTATTTTTGTAGTAGTGTGCTCTGAACCAAAACTTGATCCGTATGAGAGTAATAATAATTTGACAAATTTCATAGAAATCAGTATAATCAAATATTTATTTTCTTTCTCCAAAAATAGAAGGCATGATTGTTTTTCTTGTCTTTATTTTTTTCTCTGTCCTTTCTTTTACATTTTCATTCCTTTATGGAGGAGGCATACAATTCCTGTCGTCCATTCATTTTCATTGGACTTAAACAACTTATCTTAAATAAGTAAAACAAATATCTAAAATTAGTACATATAATTATTAATTGTTTTATTTTGTTTTATCGTCCTATCTTTCTGGATCAACCAGGCTGTATGCAACTCCTCTAATAGCGGTCAAAAGATGCACACAATATTTTTTTCATGATTATCAAAAAAATAAATAAATAAACATTTAATTTTTAATTATGTCGGTTTCATTTATATTTATCGAGCGAGCCTGGTCAGACCGAAAGGCAAGTAAGTCCTAGCTCCATCACCCATCACCCATAAGTCTCCGACGAAGGCTTTCACCATAGTACCCCTGTAGATATACTGACGGCATGCCCCACCTATGGTCCTAAGCGGCATATCTTAATGCCCAAGGCCCAGCCCCCAAGCCGACGTCATTAGCCATAGGCAAAGTCCATAAGTGATCATGCGGATATCGTGCCTTCTGGTAATCCTCCGCATGATGCTGGCTCCAGTCGACTTTGAGCTTATGGTGGTTAGTCCTGCAATATAAATTAATTATAATATAATATTAGTAACGTGTAAGTCTAAACAAGTAATAAAATGATAATGACATTAAGTAGCAAGTACTTACTTGTGCAACTTAGTGGTCTCTGTCTCGTTCAACGTAGGGTAGTCCAAGACAAATGCATCCAAGCCAAACTTATGGGGCACTCGATCAAGATAATAATACTCTACTATCCAGTAACATACGACCAGCCCCCGATAATACTAGAGATCTCTCTGCCCCAATGTTAGCCGGTAAAGAAGGTGGGCATCGTAGAACGCACGATACGGGTATCAGGTGACGTTCTTATCATGAAGCATCTGGAGCTGATTGCGGACATAAGAAATCCCCACAGTCTTCCCCTTACCCGTATTATCGTATATGTGGTGACTACCCTATATGGAACCGTATACGGGGCATCTCTCGTCGTCTAGTCTCATCCAGCGGGGAGGCAGATCTGAAATAATAGGCCGATAGACCGGTAGATATGACCACGACCACTGCTGGAGTAGAAGAAGTGGTCCGACAATCTGCTTGTTCTTCACTTAAATTTTACAGTAGGTGCAATTTTGGTACTTACTCAACCCTAATATTTGTAATACAAAAATAACAATATTAGTATAGACTTACCAGATAAGCATGACACAAGCCTCTATAGAAGTGGGCGATCACTGCTCCACCCCAGTTCCACCTCGATGGCCTCTTAAAGTCCTTCAGCAGAGAGAGGAACATAATCGGGACTGCGTCACCGCTGAAATCCACGAACATGACGCTACCACATAGGTCCATCGCGAACGCCCTAATATACTTGTAATACAGAGTAGTCAACATAAATAATTGTTATTATTCTTGAGTTCAAAACATATTTTAATTTCTAAATGTTATGTTTACCTCTTCACCGCTTCTTTGTCAGTAGTATCGGCAGCTATCGGACGCTGGGAGAAGTAAATGCGAAGCAACTGTAGACTAATAAAGTACCTCGAATACTAGAACTCATCATCTTCCCCTTTCTTCTTCTTCTTTTGCAGCGCCTTTGGAGGCGCCCCCAATAGCTTTGGTATCATCTTCGTCAGGCCTAGATGGTCCGAGACACCTCCTATAGGGTCACCATTGATCCGTAAACCCCATAAGGCGCTCACATCAACAAGGGTGATTGTCATCTCCCCAATCGGGAGATGAAATGAATGGATCTCCGGGCGCCATCTCTCCACTAGACCGCATATAAGAGCCTGGTCGATCTTGCTCTGAGGCATGATGACTAGCTGATACAAACCGAGGTTCATGATGCACCGCACCATCAATGGATGAGGGATGTACGAAATCTCAGGTGTGCGATGTCTCACCGTCAACATCTTCCCGTCCTGCATTTAACAATGATTTCAATGTGTGTGACTATTTATATGTCATATTAAATAGTACTATTTAAATTACGTAAAAAAACCAACGTACCTCTATTGATGCATATGAGACACGGTGCATAATATGTGGGATCTACAGAAGAGGACTAAATGTGTCAGCATCATGAGGAGCCTCTGTAGCAGGAGCCTCTCCAGCGGGAGCCTCTGCAGCGGAGACCTCCGCACTAGGGGCCTCTGCAGCTGGAGCATGTGAACTCTCTTTGGTGTCCATCGTATCTCGTGATCATTTCCGTCTAGGTCTGGCCATACTACATTTGAAAATATCAAGTTACTACATTTCTAACATATTTTTACAATTTACAATAATTAATAAGAAATATTATTGCAAACTAAACTGAAAAAAATTAATAATACAATTTTGGACAACTTATAAACAATGTCTAAATAATTTCTAACAATTTCTAACAATTGCTAAACAATTTTGGACATTTTCTAAACAATTCTAAACAATTTCTAACAATTTCTAAATAATTGTGGACAATTTCTAGTAATTTTAAACAATTTTGGACAATTTCTAAATAATTTTTAACAATTTATATTAATTCCTAACAATTTGTAACAATTCCAAAATAATTTTGGACAATTTATAGTAATTCTAAATAATTTTGGACAATATCTAAATAATTTCTAACAATTTAAGACTAAAAGAAAATACAAAAAATTGAGCGACTTACATGCAAAAGGGGAGGCAAAAATATGGAGAAAGAGAGGAC
The DNA here is from genome assembly GCA_025461045.1 of Carex parvula. Lineage (NCBI taxonomy): Eukaryota > Viridiplantae > Streptophyta > Magnoliopsida > Poales > Cyperaceae > Carex > Carex parvula. Next base: position 1,007,828 of record JAJGRW010001301.1, on the reverse strand, counting down.
AGAGAGAGTGAAAATTTGAAATGAATGGAGTGAAAAATAGAAGGGGTGCCCTCTAATATATAGACAAAACCAAACCGCATCACTGGGGAGCGATTTGGTCTTGAGCTGACCGCCTCTCAATGGGGCGGTTAGATTATTTATAAAAAATTTCTCAATCAGAGTATTTGTTATTTTTTTTTAAGGTATTAATGAAAATTTGGGCACTTAAAATGCAGGATAATGTTGGCTTATTGATATTGTGTTTTCTGCAAGCAAGCATCCGATTTGCTTGTTTGAATAAACAAATAAACAAGCTGCTAGGGGTACTGAACCATTGCATTAGTGATTAGTTTAGCATTTGATATATATCATTAAACAAAGTGCACGATGGCAACAGCATCTGAGAGGAATGGAGAATTCCATTCCCCAATGCATGTCGCCGAATCTACAAGTTATCTTGCATTATCTTACCGACCACAGGCACATAAATAGTAACCGTACGTGCGTGCATATTGCACCTCTTCATGCCCATTTCACTCCAGTTTCATATTTAATGCACTGCATGCCTCCGAACCAGAGGTCATGCTCTGAAGCTGATCTTATTATATTCACAGAGTCTACACCCACAAAGTCTTCTCTGGGTACATCTTTAATATCTCCGATAACTGTCAACAATAATTTGCTAAATATTAAAAACCTACGAGAAGTAAGAAAATTTAATTGTTTTATAGTAATATTTATTCGTTAAAGATAAGTAGTTAAATGTTTGCAACAACATCATAATAATATACAAAAAAGAGATGGACTAGCTTTGAGTGACATGACGAACAACATTACAATATCATATGTAATGATGGTTGAGCATGTGATACGATTTTTGTAATTAACTAAATATTTAGGGCCTGTTCGGCTGCTCTCCAAAAATTATTGTTCATGTGGGAAAAAAAAAAATTCACTCAGAGTGAATTTTTTTTCCCACGTAAACAGTAATTTTCAGTTCAATTTTTTTTGTATCCCACACCTACACCCATTCCCTAGGGGGCGCCGACAGGCCCTTATAGTAACCAGTAAATTAATATTAAAAATAACATGGTAAATATTCAGAAAAAAAAATGAAGATTTTTGTGCATCTTAATCTTAATGCATTACTTTTTCTAAAAAAAAGATTCTTTCTTACTACTTGACTTGATATACTAAATGAATTTAAAATTAAAAAATTATATGTAAACAAAACTCTCTTGAATTTAAGGAGATCGCTTTGAACCGTTTATATCGTTTGAAGTTGGGCCGATTCTTTTTTGAACCAAAAGCATATAGATTGAAATGCTACTGGAAACATATTAGCCGGACTCGTATATATAATTAATTATATAATAAAAATTATCAAGCATGTGAGATTTTTGTAATCCCACAACTAGCTAAATATTTACATACAAGTAACTATGTATATATAATACAAGTAACTATGTATATATAATGAGATACTAAATTCGTCAGTAATATTGTGTCTTGCATTATAACTTTATATTTCAATTTTCAAACTCTGGTTGATTGAATTTGAAATTTTGAAAGTACTAAAGGCGTTAAGGGTGAATAATTGGTGGACAGAAAACATTAATCTATAATTCTAAAAATGTAGCCCCTATAATCTCGGACCTACTTTAGCCATAGGCCTATAGCACTCTCGCTAGCTCTCAGGATTTCGTACTATTGTTTATATATGTTAAGAAGAAGTATTTTTTTTTTGAGTTGGTTAAGAAGAAGTATCCAATGGCATGTTCCCGCCTGTTAGTTATTTCGAAGGTTCATGTTACCAGTACAGCAGTACGTAGCTAACAGCGCACGCAAAACTGGTTAAAGCAAAAGGACGGATAAAACTAAATTAATAAACATCAGGTCTTGGTTCAGTCCCATCTGGTTTTCATTGAACAGTGTGCCAAACCTCTGACTTTTGAAAGTATTTGCAACTGGTTATGTAATTATGTTTTCAGAAAAGTGAGGTAAACAAGTATATATGATGGGAGGACGAGGAAAATTGCAAGTTCGATGGTGTATTTAATTTATGTGAGTATGAAGTTGCAGTATATTTTGCTCCTCATTTTAATGATGTATTTGCAATTAATGGTGTACACAAGTATTAGCATAAGATCAATATTACCAATAATATCCAAAAATAATAATTTAATTATTGTACACGGAAATTTAGGCACTTTTAATTTTAATTTTTGATTGATTCAGTTCGAATAAAAATAATTAAAAATATGCATTTATTTTAAAACTTAAGTCACCACATGACTTTCTCAGCCTTACCTATTTTGAAACATATACATATATACATATGAGCAGGGTTCCAATGCCTCATGCCTTTCATGCCTCATCATACCTCATGTTCTATATCTTCGTTTTCAAAATCTAAGTTGTCGATCCGAACCGTTCACCATGATATCCATACTAAAATATGGTTTGGGATGAAATTTTATAATTTTTGGAAATTTTTTGCTATTTTTTAAGATGGGTAGAAAATCACTGTTTTTTAAACGGTCCAAAAATAATGATTTTGTACCCATCTTAAAAAATAGTAAAAAATTTCCAAAAAATATAAAATTTCATCCCCAAACATATTTTAGTATGGGTATCATGTTGAACGGTTCGGATCGACAATTTGAACTTTGAAAACAAAGATATAACGTATGAGGTAGATGAGGTATGAAAAATATGAGGCATTAGAACCCTCCTCTATATATATATATATATATATATATATATATATATGCTATCATGCTTTCGGAAGTAAAGATAGTGTTTTACTTCCCGCTCATATCTCTATTTTCAAAGTTCAAACAGTCGATCCGAACTTCTCAACATGATCTACATATTGATATGTGCTTGGAGACCAAATTTTACATTTTTTGAAAATTATTTACTTTTTTTTTATAATATTTGAAAATCACACTTTAAATAAAAAACAATAATAAAAAAATTAACAAAAACACTGATTTTTAAAAATTCTAAAAAATAGTAAAATTTTTTCAAAAAATGTAAAATTTGGTCTCCAAGCACATATTAATATAAAGATCATGTTGAGAAATTCGAATCGACTGTTTGAACTTTGAAAATGGAGATACGAGCGGGAAGTAAAACACCTTATTTACTTCCCAAAGCATCGTAGAATCACTATATATATATGCATAATTAGCAAGATAATAGATATGCTGTGAAATTTAAATTGTGAGAATAAAATACAAATGAAAAACAAAAGAGTTCTAACGTTTAATTTAGTAAAATTTGACCTCTGAGGGTTGCTTAAGTTCTATATATATATTATGGTAATTTGGGATTCATCTCGAAAAACACATGCATTGTAAAAATAAATTTTAAAAATAAAATAATTTCTATCAAAAAGTTTGTATGTGGCAAATTTGAAACAACTAAATATTTTTCCAAAACATTAAACAATAGATAATAACACAATTATCTGAGTTAGAATCTCTGTAGAGTAAGACGAAAGAGTTTTATCATTTAAAGAAAATATAACATCTTAGACGCAATAAATACACTTGATATGGGAGAGAAATAAAAGAGGAGGGTTTAAATACCTTCATTTTTGTGCCTCCATCGTACCTCTATTTTTAAAAACTTAATAGCTCAAAATCTAAAACTTACAAGTCAAAATAAAACCGTTGGATATGACCTATGTTGTTTTCTCTATGTGCTCATAAAAAATTATCATATTTCAATTTTGTTTTTATGTGAATCAATAAGTTGAAAAATCAACGTCTCTAAATTATCCACATTAGTACATTTTTTACAAGCTCTTGATGACAACCAAAGTAAAGTTGGAATGTCATAGTTTTTTACACGTGTAAAGATAAAATGATCTATATTATATCCAACAATTTTATTTTGACTCTTAAGTTTTAGATTTTGAGTTATTAAAATTTTTAAAAATGAAGGCATGATGGAGACACAAAAAATAAAGGCATTTGAAATCCTTCTCGAAATAAAAATACACAAGATCATTATATCAAGATAATGAAGCAGAGAGAAACAAACCAAACAGGTTAATATTAGACGTAATATGACGTAACCAAGAAATTTTAAAATCAAACCACTTTCAAACATAGATTTTCTATAAATATTTTAACACAAGTGCTATCAGTCTTTACTCCTTTTACTTTTTCTTTTTCATTAACTGGAGATATGGTCCCTACTCTCCTGTAGAAACGAGAAGATCATGGTGATGCAATTCAACCTCGTCTTATACGAATTATTCTAAAATTACAACTAATTAAGCTATTGATAAAGCACTGTAACTATGGTCGTAGATAAAATTAAACATATACATAGGATCCTTAAGAAATAGATGACATGGACTTCTTCTATCAATTATGATCTGTGGTTGTTCTGACTTTCGGTCATACGTAATGTACACACAAGAAATAATCTTTATGAAATTCATTTCAGGACCTAAATTAATTTCTTGTGCGAATAGGTTTAAAAAAAAAAAAAATTCTTGTGCTAAAAAAATTCACATTCTCTGAAGTAGACTGCTACATGTCATTTGGTTGTTATCAACTTATCATATATTACACGAAGTCAGAGTAGGTCCGATGGGCATCGGACCTACTATGGTTGGATGGGTTTAATCACCGTCGATTTGCTTTAAGATTCATGCGGAATGCTTTAGAATTCGTGCATGTATGTTTCAATTTCGTGCGCACAAATCTTAAATTAAATCGGACGGTCATCTGCTTGTTGAACCTAAAAGTAGATCCGATGGGCATCGGACCTAGTCCGTTCTCATATTACACACCTACGGGTTTCTCATAATAAAAGAAAAAAAAATTATCATATACACAGTTGACCGTACGTGGGCGTATTTTGAAAATTATCTCGAGCTGTAAAAAAATGTATTATTTTTTCTAACTATTTAAAAAGCACTTCCATCCCACGAATGCATGCCTATGAAAGTGTGCATTATAAGTCTAATATATAGCGACATGTCAGCCAGTAAATACAGTCATTTTATGTTTCAAATTGACAATTAATGCGCGTGGAAGAATAGTCTGTCTTTATGTAACAAAAAATAAATAATTAAGTTTAACCCAATGATGTTTTTCTTGCATTATTTTAATCGTTCAACTAGATGATTTCTTTGGTAGGACTTTGTATTAAGTGGATGAACTTGTAATATACCGAGGCATTAATTAGCTTTTTCAAATATTGTACTATATTCCGCTCCCGCCAATAATTATACGACTTAAAAATACGAAAATTAATATCAGCCCAGAAGGCACAGGCCCGTATCAAAACAAGCATATCTGAAGGCTGAAACATGCACTAAACTTGCTTGTTGTGGGCCTATTAAACGGCCCAATATATCCCTATTCTTGAAAACTCAAGCCCGCTCAAAACTTGACAATTATAAATTACTAACTGATTTGGGTTACAACGGTTAATTTATTCCTGTTACGAACTAAGAAGAATTTTCGAATTATTTTTGACATTAGGGATACTGAATCAAATCAAACTCTTTAGTCTAGCTTGCCATGTTGTCTTTGTTTTCCAATCCATAAGATGGAAATTGAATCGCGAATGTTTAGCATCCGATTTGATCATATAACAATCAATTTGTCGATCAAAATCATTTTGCTTTCATTCTTCTTAAATGTTGCTAAACCCGATAGAGGCCCAATATCCATCAGGTTCAAAATAAAATATGTAAGTTGAGCTAATTTTGTGGGCTTATGTTGCTTAAATGCACTTTGCTTCATCATCTATTAACCACACCATCTGAGAGAGGAGACGATCTTCATTCACTAAGAAATGGGCAACGCTCAGTCTCCAGCGACCAACCAACGCTTTATCACGGCGAGCAGGTATTACCCTGCCTTGAACTTTTTTATCTGATTAATTTTGTGTTATCATGTACCTCCATTTCTAAAAGGAGCTATTTTGCTATCCAAAAACAATCCCAAGGGCCTTTTCCAAAGAAGGGCTAGAACAAAAGCGCTCGCTGTTCGCCTCCCTAGCCTCGCAGTCTCAAAGCGATGGCAAGTTCATCTCTAAATCTGTTTTCCAGGTGCAGCTCTCTCTCTCTCTCTCTCTCTCTCTCTCTCTCTCTCTCTCAATCTAGTAGTTGCTCAAAGTGGAGGTATCAAATATCAATTATGCTTTATTCGCCGTTATGATACCTCCTGGCATTTATTAATAATTCATCATATGAATTTGAACCAAATTGTGGATTTTAATTTTGATAGGAATATTATGGGATTCACGGTGCGCTCATGGATAGGTTGTTTCAATTAGTTACGCAAGAAAGAAATGATGGCAGGCTTACATTCGAAGATCTTATAATCACTAAAGTTTGTGACTTCTCATCTCATCTCATCTTTTCAATTTTTTTCTGTTTCCTTTATGTAGAGTTTTAGACAGTCAGGCAATGCTATTAGATATTATATATCTTGCAATTGAACATGTCTTATCTACTTTCCTGATATGATGTCAGGCTACTTATGAGAAGGGAACTCCAGATGAAATTGAAGAGTTTATATACCGGCTATGTGATGTTAATGGAGATGGTGCTTTAGGAAGGTATATAGCTCAAGTCTCAACAAAAGTCATGGTACAGTCTCAGCTAATTAAGGTTATGGATTCAAATAAAAACAGTCAGGGTAGATGCTGGTAATGAAACCAGTTGGTAGCATTACATGCCAGCACAGCAGCACTCAGCATCTACCGTAGCTGAAATTGGGTTTAATTTATTAGTCCAAGTTAGAACCTCTTACCTAACACAGCCAGGTAAATATATATATATTAGTCATCAGCAGTACCTTTCCTATTCACAGCATAATTGACCCAGTCTTGTGTGCCAGTCAAGCCAGAGATCAACAATGGTACCAAATATCATTGTAATACTTTTGGAACTGAATATACCAAAATGTTTGAAATGCTAGAGATCTCATTTGGGCTTCTAGAATCGCAACACAGAATCATTTTTCTGTAAATAGAGGTTTAATTAAGACACTGGAAGAAGTAATATAAAATCCAATTATAATGGACAATGATATTATCTCTTGAGATATTTTATTTTGTTTGACACAAAGTTTATCGTCGACTAATATGGAAGGTAGAGATCCCAAAAGTTTCCAGTTTTCTTAGAATTATGTAATATCCAGGACAAATATTTCAACTTCCATTAATTACTGAAATAGCTCATTGGAGGAAAAATTAGAAAGAATAAACTGAGTTATTGAGTTGGACGAGATTAGTTGACGGAAAACAAGTAAAGAACTGTTTGCTTAGTAAATCAAAAGTACAATTTTGATGAATCAGAAACTAGAAAACCTTGTTGAGTAAAGTGAACTTAAAAGAAGCAAACTGTCAATAGGATCTTCATTTCGTCCATGTCAAGAACTGCAACTCAAAATAAACACTACTGTCATTAGGATCTTCACTTCAGCCATGTTGAGAACAGAAACAAAGCAACAGTTGTGCAAAGCACATGCTTGAAAGTGAGCCATTTGATGGGTATTGCAAAGGACGTGCTAGAAAGTGAGTCATTTGATGAGTGTCACAAACAGAGTACATAAATCTCTGTTCTGTTGAACAGCATGTGCTTTGCAAAGCGTTGTCACAGTTTGTTGCTAAAGAATGAGTAAAACCAAAAAGAGAAGAGAAAACCCTCCTCAATTGAAATTCTTTGTTTTTCGATTTTAAGATGAATTTTCCTTGTACAGTTGAACTAAAGTTTACTCCGGATTTTGATGAATGTCGGGCAATCTGCATTGCAATGTACGTGGCATGAACCCAATCTTAAAAATGAATGTTAGACACGACACCTACATAGGAATTTCCACAATGACACATGTCGGGTTTGTGTTGGGCATGGGCATGCTGTGTTTCAGATGCATATTTATTATATCTAGTCACAAGAGTCTTTGCTACATAAATTACATTGGAAGTGCGTGTTAGGAAAATAATTTCCACCCAAATCAGATTTTTGATGTTATAGTGTTTGTGATCTGCATTATGGGATGCTGGATACCAGCCATCTCTTTTCTTTTGTTTATTTCAAATTTAATGTAAAGGAGATTCACTAATAATAGTTCAAACAAATATCCTTGGAAAGATGTCTGGACTCACCAATGGAAATGTAATGGAAAAATTAAGCAACAATGGAATTCATTCTACAAACATCATCTCCTTTGCCTTCCTGATTTCATCCTAGTGCATTAAATCTGATTTAAACAATGTTGTTTACACTGAGAATTCTATCTGAAAACAAGTAAAATCTCAACTCCACAAAAATTAGAGTATTAATTTAGTTTTTATGAACTTAAAATTGACTATGAAGAATGAGGAGGGTTCAAATGCCTCATGCCTTTCATGCCTCATTGTGCCTCACATTGTATATCTTTGTTTTCAAAGTTAACCGTCGATCCAAACTGCTCAACATGTTCTTCATATTAAAATATGCTCAGAGACCAAATTTTATATTTTTTTGGAAATTTGTTACTATTTTTAAAGAAAGGTACAAAACTGTTGTTTCTGGACCATCCAAAAGCAGTGATTTTGTACCTATCTAACAAAATACTAAAAAAAAAAATCCAAAAAAATATAAAATTTGGTCTTCATGCATATTTTAATATGAATCATGTTGAATGTTTCGGATCGACAGTTTGAACTTTGAAAACAGAAATATAGGATATGAGGCACGATGAGGCATGAAAGGCACGAGAGGCATTTGAACCTCCTCATGAAGTATAGTCCATAGTTGAACTTTAAATTGATTATCAGTTTTCCATATACTTCAATTAAATCACGAGGAGATTTATTACCATCCAGCCACATTCCCTTGTTTTAAGTAATAAATAACTAAAAAAAAGGGAAAAGTTTCTCTTTGTACAAGGCTATGATTTAATCCATATAAATTGAGCACTTTGGTTACATCTACAGAAAACAGAACAGGATAAAAGCCATCTTTCAGGGATTATAATTGGTGGGTGTTCTTTTCATACAAAGTAGAATGTTAAGAAATTCCATCTTCCAGGGATGACCTTCAATCTGTTCTAGAATCTATCGAGCGAACTATTTTTACTGATGAAGTTAAAGAAACTGGCTCAGCCATGCAAAATGGAAGGATGACAGTGTTTCTCAATTCAGCAACATTTTCAAACTCAAAACAAAGCATGTCACTAAAGGATTTAAAAAGTTGGTTCAGCCACGTTCCTTCTGTCAGAAAGTTTCTGGGTAGTTTGTTAATGACCCCTGATCCAGGTTAGAACATTTTTTTGTGTTGCTTTTTGTAATTTCATTTTACATCTGATTGGGATTTTGTACGTGTACCAACTAAGCGTCAAAACATGCATATCCTTGTAACATTAAACAATTTACACAAATTCTAAGTGAGAAAATCTGGAATTGATGAAAATATTGTGCATATCTAAAGTTGTAGGGGTTTATCTTTATTTCTTAGTACCTTAGGTGTAGACAAGACATTCTCGTGTGGTAGATAAATTAATATTTTTGACAATATGATTGGATGCAAGACTATGCTGGTGATCTCTCTAATACTAAGGCTTAGTAAGGTCTTTCAACTTGATGCCCAAAAATATATTTTTCTTTTTACTTATCTTTTAGGCAGGCCAGGATTTCAAGTGCCCAACCTAGACTATCCTTCGAATGTAGATTCTCACGTGCTTATTTTGAAAGAAGAATTTGCATGGCATGTTGGAGGTGCTCTTACTCCACAAGAGGCCGAAAATTGGAAGCTCTTGTACCATAGCTCTATTCATGGCCTCAGCTTCAACACATTCTTAGGAAACATCTCGTGAGTACATACATATGTAATATTTTGGTTTACAATTCAGCAAGAAGGACAGTTACACTAGGATTTTCCACACTGGTCATTGGTTCAGGTAGCAATACATTGTAGTGATGGTTTAGGAATTATTTATTGGTTATTTTTAATTAATTGAGGTAAGCTTAGGCTTATAATAATTAGAATGATAATTTCATGTTTGAGGATTAATTGACAAAAATATGGATTAATTTGAGGTTTCAAATTGATAAATAAAACTTAATTGGGTCTTGATTTGGACAAATGGTTGTTTTATGTAAGATTTTTTTTCAGAAATGGAGACGGACCCACCATCCTAGTAATTAGAGATAAAGAAGGCTATGTATACGGGGGATATGCATCTCAGCCGTGGGAAAAGCACAGTGATTTCTATGGCGACATGAAATCTTTTATTTTCCAATTGCACCCTCAAGCCTCCATCTTTAAACCTTCTGGTGCAAACTCAAATATACAATGGGTATGACTTACATAATTTCTTCTATTTCAATTAACGCTTATTTGAGTTAAAGTTGAGAACAGTTGACACTTAAGACAAGACATGAGAGCAATTAATTTGGTGATGACCAATTAATTGGACATTGAAATACTACAGAGCTCAAACCAATTTGGACATTGAAATACACCAATTAATTGCTGAAACATCATAAATTGCAAAATTCAAAACCAAATTTGGATATTGAAATACTACACATGACCAAACTGATCCCTTTTTCCTAATTTCTTTAGTTCGGTGTTGGCTTCAGCTCTGAGAGCATCCCTAACGGAGTCGGGTTTGGTGGAAAACCCAACCATTTTGGACTCTATCTTTCTGCAAACTTTGATCAGGGTCACACGTTTTCGTGCACCACTTTCAACAGCCCCTCTCTTTCCAAGTCAAACTACATAATACCAGATGTGATAGAATGTTGGGGTATTCAGTTAGAGACGGGGGCACAAAATGAAGACAATCGCCCAGGGGCGGTTAAGGGGACAGTTCTGGAGAGGTTTAAGGAAGACCGCAACATGCTCAAATTGGTTGGCTTGGCTAGCTCTACTGATTAGAGTGGGGGGGGGGGTGGGGTGGGGTGGGTTTGTTGTGATATACGTAGAGTGGAGGAACTGATATGCATTTGTCATATAAATATATTGTGTATACAACATTAGTGTTCTGAGATGTACTTCCCTTTTACGTGACTCTTTGCATGAAGGAATGTAACATTTGTATTATTTCGGATCGGATTTTGATTCATGGGAAATTGACGGTATCAGCAAAAGCCATGTTGTCTGTTAGAATTTACCAATCGAGATTCTAAGCATAAATTTCATGAACCAAATGCACTCTATTGTAACTATTTAAAATCTTACCCTCCTAAACTTGTCGCTGTAGAATATTTACCAACTAAAATGCTACTCGCTAAGAAACAGATTTTCAGATTTAAAATTAATCGTACATGTTCATGGTTCGTAATTAATCAATGCAATGTCAGAAAAAATTCCTGGAGAAACATAATCTTTGAACTATACAAGGCAGTAAGTGCAGAACAATATAGTAGGCTTTTTCTTGCAGAAACAAAATGGTAGGATGTCACTGGCACGAGAATCAGGTGTCACCTGAAACAAAACAAAAAAGATGATGATATAAAGAGAAAGAGCATGGTAATGTGTATGTCATGTGTGACCTCCTTGGTTGGTCAGATTCAGATAGTCCCCACCTATAGCAATGATAGCACATTTTTGTGACCATTATTGGCCTCTTCTGTACAGCCCTGTTTGCGGCACGCCTATGCTCCGTCTCTCTTTGTGTCCAGTTAAAAACTATAGCTCCTCTCCAGTGGAGTAGAAATAATGCCTTATTTAATTGGCGGTTGCAACTTGCTGGTCTGGGTCAAAGTCTGTGCTAAAATTGTACTACCAACTAATTAATTCCCACAATTTCTGCTATAAACAAGCCAAGGTTACTGGAGAAAAAGAAAGAAATAGAAATTTCTTGAAAAAAGAACAGAAGAAAATTAATTTCCACGGGGGCCTGGTTAAAACAATAGGTACTACGGAAACACGTGGACAATAAAAGGGGCCGTGATGAGACCCTTAAGGGATTTGGTGGGCCCCCAGTTAAGCTGCACGCCAGTCACCACCTACACCTAAGGCACATGGGGACCGCGCGGATTTAATGGGCCGGGCTCTTGACAGGTTTAACCGGGCCTACATATCTCGCCTTTCCTTTCTTTTCTTTTTTCTTTATTCCTTTCTCGGAGCTAATAATGACGATCGTCTCTTTTGCGTGTGGCACCAAAAATCTACATAATTTTGAAATTAATGCGGATATGGACTTTTAGTTATAGTTTTTGACTTATGAGTTAATGTTTATTAGCTGGCTAATCATTGGCGTTAGAACCAGAGCAGAAAAAATCCTTTTCCCTTTTCTATTTGAATTCAGGGATGCAAAGTTCGCAAAAAGATTTTGTCAGGGAGAATGAATCTTTTGTTCCACTTATTACATGATGCATGCGTTGTATGTTACCTATTTTCCCATTTTTGTGAAAACAAGTTCATGCATCCTACCCAATTGTGCAGCACTTTTCATTGATCATCTTTGTGAGATTCTAGATATTAAGAAAATAAATATAATAAAAGAATGATGCACCTAACACTTGCATTAATTTGGATGGATACACATGGCCTCGTTCTGTTGAAGTGACCCTCTATATATATATAAAGGGCCATTTACATGTGTTCTCTTAGCCCAACAAATATTTATTTGACCAATTTCGAATATCGTGCATCAGATATTCCAATTTAAGAAATTAACAAGGAAAACAATTTACCGTTTTAGTGCACCGCAGTAAAATGTAAAAAAAAAATAAAAGTAACCCCAATATATTAAAATAATGGCTAGCAGAGTGTTAATCCTTATGGTCATATTTTAAGTTGCATAGTCAGATTATTAATGTAGAACATAAACTTCAAATATGCGGTGATTATATATTATAGGGCCAGTTTGGAAACCTTTAAAGTAGCTTACGCCATTGTAGTTGAAAACGCTTGCAAAACATGAATAAGAGAATTAGAATAGCAGTACAATAGGCTAAGAGCATCTACATTTCTGGAGGTAAAAAAACTAGGAAATCAATCAAATCATAGGAAAGATAAACTTGTAATTATATATATCATGCTTTCATCAGGAGGTCTACAAGTGTCCATGCAAGTGATCATAGAGAAATGAAGGAGCAGGTGGGTTGAATGATAGGTGCTTGAACTTTATAATTAGAGAGCACAAACGCACATGAGAAGGAACACACGCTCAAACCAATATGCAACTTTTTTAATTTGGCAAGTAAATACGTATGGCTTAGCAATGTTACACGATACAAAAAGGCCAATTTAAGATATTGGCTGTGCCTTATCTTGTCTCCCTTTTATTCATCCTCCTTCCCCAATCTTATTGGAAAATGGTGCAGATATCATTTTATTATCTCAATTGATATAATATTTATATGTAATATAAAACTAGATTGGAACTTGAACAAAGAAAAATTGCCTTGCTAGACCCACGTGAGCAAATAAATCAATTATGGGGTTCAATTTGTGCCAAGGAGAAGAGAATAATAATATATATATATTGTCACTGTAATGTTCAGAGATTCTTTTGTTGGGATTTTCTGGCTTTGATTGCATGTATAAATTAATTAATTAATTAATTAATTAATTGCAGATTATGCCTGAGTCTGGCATCGCCTACTTTTATTAAAAAATGTTGTGCTTTTAAGCATGCTTAGCTTTCGGGGGTAATTTCTCTGTATTGGTCTCTTTTAGAGAAACTTCGTCCACAACTTGTGAGGAAAGTAGAGCTGTACTTCTTTTGCGAAAATAATAAAAAAATACGGGTGACTATGTGCCTTTGCAGATATGAAAAAATTCTCTAATTAATTATACCATCTAATTAAGCTCCCTCCCTTAATGAAGTTGAAGATCTAGAAAAATATTGCTAGTTTTAAAAAACAAAAATTGAATGAGTTCTACATAATTATTTTGTTTAGATGGACACCGCTGGCATTTCTCACTCTGTGTTTACTCGAGATATTTATTTTTTGTTGACAAAAAGTTAATTGCAAAAATGAAAAGCGTGAGCAAGAGTTTGTGGAATTAGGGGTGGATGCATGTACACAGAATGGAGAATGGAGGTTAATTGATTTTTATTTTATTTTATTTTTGTATTATGCATTTTTTTTATATAATTTAGAGTAAAATATCATAGATACTGTAAAATTGACACTTATTCTTAGTATTTAAATTTTTATATGATTGATCTTCATTTATGTTTGACTCTCATAGTTTGAAAATTTAGCTCCGTCTCTATGTAAAATAATGGGAGAAAACTTACCTTATTTTCTTAAGCAGATAAAGATTATAAAATCAGGGGCGGACCCACATACAGCCAGAGAGGGGCAGCTGCGCGCCCCTCTCTGGATTTTGAAATTAAGTGGAAACATACGTGTCTGGTACCACTTTGTCTCTTCTTGGAAATTGTTTTGTCCCCCTCTGGAACTGAAAAATCCGTCAGACTAGTCCAAAAGCACTGTTAATGAGAAAACTTTGTTCTTTTTATAGAAATTTACGGATCGGAACCAACTTTATTGTTTTTTAATATGTAAAATGATATTATTTTGTTGTTTTTATTATGTAAGACTGTATTATTTTTATTGTTTTTTATTATGTTGATTGATTTTTATCTAGTATCTGATTAGTTAATGGGTTTGAATCCAATAAGTTATTTTAACCCGATTCTTGTTCCTCCCTGACATAAATTCTGCATCCGCCCATGTATAAAATGCATCAACCCCTATCAAACTCAGCAAATCACAAATTCCCTGGAAAATCACAAGTAAAAATTGTGAAAGTTCAGATGATTGATGAATTTGTCCTACACCAATTCTAGTAGAGTAGAGCTCTAAAATAAAATAAAATAAAATAAAATAAAATAAAATAAAATAAAATAATAAAAAAAGAAACTAATGCATCCAAACCTTCCATTACATATTCTCTGATTGTCTGCCATATTTCCAAGAACCTAAATTTGGAAATGTACAATCTGGCACAGATTGGAAGAAAGCTACATGACGAAATCTTTGATTATACATACTGTTCTTTCAAGGGGCCTTGAAACAATTAACAACATCCTATGTGGTCTATGTTATGATTTTTCTATTTTGTTTTAAAATTTCTTTCTGTTGTAAAACCTCTCAGTTGAGTTTGTTGTTTTCTAAGGCTACAAGGATCACGAAGATATATGTACTGATTACAACTTTTGCTGGATTAATGAATGTTTTCCGAGGGACTTGTTCTAAAAAAAAAAAAAAAAAAAAAAAAAAACCATACTCTCTGATAAAATTCTTGTTTATAGCTCACAAATGAGGGCGAATTTGTATTTCAGTGAATTGTAATAGTACATTTGCTACTAAAAGATCTAAAATATAAGAACTCCACATACGATAGATGAGATCTGAAGCTTTTTTCCTATATTTAGAGTTTATATATAATATACATTTTAGTCTAATATTAACTTTGGTGAACTGCAAATAGGAAATCAAATATACAATAATAAATTTTCTTTCTCCACAATAAAATTCACCTTTTTTTTTTTTTTTTTTTATGAAATCAGAGTTGAAATCCTTCATCTTAACGTCAGTGCAGACATTGAGTCTTGAATTAAATGTACAATAATAGTATTAGAATAGTGATTGTTGGAAAAAAAAAAATGGTGGAAATTGGGAAGATTACCATCCAGAATAATCTTATTATTGTTAGGTTTACAAAATAATCTTATTATTGTTATTCTCAAACGCAGCCGTAAAGAATAACACTTCTATTAAAATACATATAGAAAAACGTTGGAAACCGACCATTTCTCTAGAAAGCAACACGACACGGGGGAAAAAGCAGCGAAAAAGTAGAACTAGTTGCATGATTTTAGGATCAGGAGTCCAACAGCAACTAGATTTATTATTAGAACTAATACTGTGCAAGTAAGAGAGTCGGCTTACATTAATTGATCCAGTTTGGGTCCTCTGTGACAGTATGACACCTCCATATTGTGTTGCGAGTCACCGTTATACATCGTTATCAACTTATCATCTTTAATGAACCATATTCTGTACTCTTTTAGTAATCTTGGGGCACTTGTCAGTCATAACTTGTACGGCTTGTAATGCCGGAATCCGCCACAAGAAATCTGGGTTTTCGTTAGATGGTACCTGGTAACTAAGTGCTAACTTGATTTTAGAGAGTACCGCTCTACCTGATGTGTCAACTTAGCTGGATAAAGAGTTAAGAACACCCCCACATGCATCATTAATTTAAAAGATAATGAACTTTTTATGAAGAGGTCCCCGGGAAAGTACCCTGACTCATACATCTCCCTTTGTAAATGGATTAGAAATGAGCAGTCCGTTTCAAATAAGGTAAATCTAACCACCAATGTGAAAGGAAGAATAAAGAAGAAGAAATACCAATTAAATGATAATTAAAAGCACCTCCAATCCAGAAATTGATTAGAAATTTAAAACAGTTGTAAACAGTTATTTAGAAATTAAAGTGACATTAATTGCTGAACTTTTCCATCGGTGAAATTACTTTCAATCTCTTTCACCCTCCACATCAGCGATATCTCCTTTTTTTCCGCTAAGAGAAAGAGTGTTATGGGTAGAGAAATGAAGAGTCTGTGCTAATAAATTTGTCACGCTGTCAATAAGAAAACAATTTCTTTTAAAGAAAATTTGCTAATTTATAAACTACCGTACATCCCAGCAATTAATATACAATTAGCCACATCAGATTACAAATTAGAAAGCAAACTGCATTGTAGATGCTCTAAGGCGTCATATAACGGTAAGGTGATAAAATGCGAGTAGAACTGAGTGCGTATCCTCTGAGATATCTCAACTTTTGCTTGACCGACGTGTGCGGTGCCTATTCGGGAATAGCGCAGGGGCTAATATTACTTGTACTTTGAGATTTGTGCAGGACATATTTAGACGGTTGAGATTTTCCAAAAAAAACACTAAAAGTTTGAGATATCTCAGAGGATGCAAATTCAGTAGAACTAGAGTATTCCTAAGTTTACTAAGTTACTTTGTGAACTCAACTCTAAAACTTATTAGATTTGCTTTAAATGATGAATCTAAACCCGTTGAAATTCTTCTATTTTACGAGTGATGTGTCTGCATGCATAAAAAATTTAATTTTAATTAATTTTGTATAGAGTTAAGGGGTCAAAAGATACCCAAACAAATGAATGTATTAAAATTAATCTATAAACCTTGTATTTTTTACCACTTGACTTTATATTAAATTAATTCAAAATTCTAAAATTTTCACATATAGATGCATTGCAGAAGAATTTCAACTGTTTGAATTAGTTATTTGAAACCAATCCGATAAATTTTAAAAACACGCTAGTTCTATTAGATAAAATGCTCTGGGTACATTTTTATTAAACATTTATGTTTGCAACACATGCATCTTCAGTCCTTGTGTGGTGAGTACACTGTTACTGAAACAAAGGCCTCTCATGGAAAAAGCTTGTAGGTGACACGTCACACAGCTGTTAAAACTATAATGATGATTTCAACAGTATATTTTTGCCTAGAATTGCTTCCCTTGGCAAAATCAGAATTACCAAGGAAAAAAAGGAAATATTTTTGAACTAAAAGAATTTTGACCTTTATCTTTATCTTGATTTTCACGAAGTACTCTCTAGTCTCTACTTCCCTTAATCACCAAAGAGAACGAATCAAATAAATTTCTAATTTATTAAATAACAAAAAAAAAAAACGCTGGAGGAAGAAACAGTAAAAAGACAACTGGAGAAAGAGAATATCTGAGAAGGCCTATTATTGGAACTTGCTTCCTGAACTGGTACTGCGCAGACTTAAAAGACAAATAATGCCTTAACCATATATATATATCGAGTAGAACTAGGGTGCTCCTAAGCTCACCAAGCCCTTCCGTGAGCGCGACTCTAAAACCTATCAAATTGACTTCAAACGATATTTTCAAACCGTTAGATGTTCAATCTATATTAAAATGTGCTTGGAGACCAAATTTTACATTTTTTGAAATTTTTTTACTATTTATTAAGATGGTTTGAAAATCGCTGTTTTCCAATGGTGCAGAATTTTAATAAAAACAGCGATTTTCAAACCATCTTAATAAATAGTAAAAAAATTCCAAAAAATGTAAAATTTGGTCTCCAAGCACATTTTAATATAGATTGAACATCTAACGGTTTGAAAATATCGTTTGAAGTCAATTCGATAGGTTTTAGAGTCGCGCTCACGAAGGGCTTGGTGAGCTTAGGAGCACCCTAGTTCTACTCATATATATCATATATATATCACACCACGATACTACAACCTGACTCAATGTACCAGGTAAGGGAAAGTTCATATCCTTTCCAGTCCAAATCTAAACATATATATGACACCTTAGTTCTTTTTTTCTTAATTAAATTAAAAGCTGCAAGTAATCATCTTTTCTCTCTAGAATGCTTTCGTTTTAGTACTCGCGAGAAACCACCAGTAGTTATAATTTAGACATTTGTCGATGAGGATTAGTATCTCATTAGGTTGGAGGCACTTTGATGCATTCATTAATAATGGTTAAGTAAGTACAGCTGAACAAAAAAAGAAAAAAAATATATACCCTCCTCACTCTCCAATATTTTTCTGAAAGTTTCTTTATAAATTTGCAGACCTACTTCCTCCTGATTTTCTGAATTTTCTTCAACTCTGTATTAATTATTTTCTTATTTTCTTAGACGTTTGGTACTTTGTTATGACTAAAAAATAAGATAAAATTAAAGAACATAGTAGCCTACATGTATATAGTTTGACTTTTCCATCGTAACACCCATCTCTCATATAGTTATATATTAAAATATTTTTCGAACCTTACAAATGGCAATATATATATACGAGCTTGAGACTTTGAGACTTTAATGCAACAACGACTTGCATCGTTAGTACATCTTCCACCCATAATTTCTGTCATAAATGCTAGTTAAAGAATTAATTAACCACATAATATAAGCACTAAAGTATATATTACATAAATTTTCAATTTCTGAAAAATTAGCAATTTTATTTAATTTTTTTAATTCTAGTCTGTTAAATATGGTATTAAAAAGACTTTTATGATTTAGGAGGGATTCATCTTTAGTTGTAATTTTTTTTTAAGGTAGCAACGAAAAATAATGTACATACGAGCTAGTTTTTATTATAAGAATCATGAAAAAATTAATAATAATTACTCATATGAAAATAATGATAATTACATATCAATTAGTCATTGGAACATCAAGAGCCAAAAGAAATACATGCAGCCAGTACAATTAATACCATCTAAAGCAAGTAGCAAATCGTAAAGTATTATTTGTCAAATCTCCATTTAAAACTAAAACATAATAAATGGAGAGATCCAGTTCCAAGGAACTTGAGAGTATAGAAAGGAGACCAGATATGCCTTGTTGCAGGGGGTGTAGACAGAGGTCGTAGGTCCCAACCACCCACATGCAAGGAAGAAAAGGCCACAGCATGCCCTTCTGAATAATGCAATATAATACAACATTTAATGTTATAAATGTTATAAATAGTCTCTATCTTAAAATGGATGGCCCTGATTCTTCCACGAGCTCTGCACAAAATTTCAAGTTTGCCACCTGATCATTCATGCCTACGTCATTTTTATTACTATCCAAAGTTAATTACAAATTAATAAATATACCCAGTTAGTTGAGTGTTTTTACAAATATTCAAACTGGTCATTAAATAGCCAGTCTTCTTTTTTTCTCTACCGGCCATTAAATGGCCGGTTCTCATTTTTTTTGTTGTTGCTATTTTAGACTCTATAAATACTCATCTTTCTTTCTCCTCTCTCTCACAACTCACTCAACTCACAGAAGAGAAAGAGAAAGAGAAGGCGATTTCTGAGGTGATTTGAGGTGATTTTCCGGTGGCCAAAAGGATGAACAATAGCAACAGAGGTAGATCATCCTATCGTGGCATAGCGAGAGGAGGGTCAATTAGTGATTGAGGTAAAAATGAGAGAAAAAAAGAACAACTATCAATTATGCCGTGATAAAAAGAACTGTCAAGTATGTATGATGAAGGAATTTCTTAGACAGCCTATTCGGCATGAAATTTCAGACGATGACTTTGTGGAAAACCCCTATGGCTCTGGTTTGAAAAAAAAAGAAAGTTGATCCAGAGCCTCCAACATCGGACGATGAGTTTGTTCTGTGTACTTATACTGGTGAAGCTAGCACTTCGTCTGTTTTGACTAATCCAGATCCGACAATATCGGACGAGGAGTTTATTCCATGTACTTTCAAGGTTTGTTCTAAGAAGTAGTATTATTAGGGTTTAAAATTTGAATGCATTTGAGCTGGAGGCATTTTAGTTAGATGAATTAGGGTTGTAAAATTTTTGAGTTTCTTTAATGTCTATTTTGTAGACTTTATTTCATCAATTTAGAGTTTATTTTGTAAATCATTGTTTTCAAGTCCCAAAGTGAAATTTTATTGGGAACCATGAATGAATTAACTGGCTCTTTGGAGTAATAAATCTCATATGTATTAGTAAGAAACTTCTCACCATAGTGTAATGAAATCATGGTCATGGCCAACAAACTACTTGATAAATGGTAAATAATTTTTAGGTTACTAATTGAAATGTATAGAGTACTGAAAAAATTAAAATAAAATAAATTAATTTAAATTAAATAAAAATAAATGTAAATAAAAAAATTACCTGAAAATCGTTTCCAAAATCGTCTCAAATCGCCTCAGAAATTGCCTTCTCTTTCTCTCATTCTCTTCCTCTCTTTCTCTTTCTCTCTTTCCCTTCTGTGAGTTGAGTGAGTTGTGAGAGGGAGGAGAGAGAAAGATGGATATTTATAGAGTCTGAAACAAAACAAAAATTTGAGAACCGGCCATTTAATGACCGGTGGAGAAAAAAAGAGGACCGGCCATTAAATGGCCAGTTTGGACATTTAAAAAAAAAATCCAACCAACGTGTATATATTTATTAATTTGTAATTAACTTTGGATATTAATAAAAATGTCGGTTCATGCCTCCCTCGTCACACCACCCCTGATTTTTATTTGCATTTGAAAATCTCGCTATTTTTGGACGGTTCTACACTGTTCTTTGTAGCTTTATTAAAAAATTAAAATAATAAAAATAAATAGTCACTTAAAATTATGTCAACTTTTTTTGGTTGGCATGTAAATTTTGTTATAGGGGTACATAATTGGTTTCTTTTCTTTAACGTCTCTTCATAATGTTTAGTATTAACAAAAATAATGCAAAACTTGAAAAGCAGTACATATCATTAAAATATAATTTATAGGTTGGGGATTATTGATAGTGAATATACTTGACAATTTTGGTAATAATTATTCAAATTAAGTCAAAATGATTTAAAAATATATACAGACATATTGTTGATCCTATAATTTCGCACAAAATATCGTAGAATTTAAATTTCATTTAATATTCTATCAAGAACAAATAAATTTGTATATTATTGACATATTGTTGAACTACTACATTACCTTTTGCTCAAGTTTGATGCAATTGAAGTACTATTTAATATTCTATCAATATTCATTAAATATGTACCTCTACAATTTTAAGTCTTTCGATGAATGCCAAAATTTAGAATGAATTCTATCAGTTCTTTGTATGCATAATATATGAAGAGTGTCTCTCTCTCTCTCTTTTTTAAAATCTCCGCATAATCTGCGACATCGTGAGGAGGAATCGAAATTAATTAGAAACTAAAGTTTCCTCTTACTAGAGAGTAATAATTTGGTCGCTCCTTAATTCCTATCCTCTAAAAGAACTAGATCTTGATTCTTGGGTTTGTGGGTTCTCAACACATGAGAGATCAAAATGGGAGAGAGACAAAATTTTGGCTCTCTAAGAAGATGAGTAATGATTAGGGTTGAAACCCTAGGTAGTAAGGACCTCTTAAATAGATTTCATGCTGTTTAGAAGAGTCCTCACCGACCTATACACGATCTCCCACGTTCTCCACAATTTCCATAATTAATCTGGGCAAAAAAAATAGTCATTTTTGGCCAAACACCGCACTGTGCGATACCGCATGCGGCATAGACCTACAGCTTATTTTACATCAACTGTAGATCTTTTTACAAGCTTTCCGAAAAGTCATAGAACACTGAAAACAGAGTTACGATTGATGAGATATGCCCGTTTTAAGTTATGTTAACATAAATCATGATCGAAATATAGAACTCTTTGCTGCCCACAAAAACTCATTTTTGTGGCTCACAAAGTTTCTTTCATTTTGATCTTTTCCGATATTTGAATTTTATTAAACCATTTAATTAAATCTATAACATCATGTAATTATCCCTATAATTATTTATCTCAAGGAGCCTTCCTAATTAATTTCTTATTGGTGTGACCCTGTGGAATCTATGTCATTTAGCAATAGAATCTGAAACTTCTTTCAATTCCATAAATTATAAGCGGCACATGGCAATATGTATTGTAATTACCCAAAAGACAAAGATGATAAGTACTTGCTATATCACGATCCCTAAAGCAACAATTGCCTCTTGTCAATTTCATGACTCATGATATCATAAATAGATTCAAGGTAGGAATGTGTCATCCTTGCAAATCCATTTGTTTCTTGATTCTGAAATAATTCAGTAATTATGATTAACTCATTAATCATATGTGCACATACTTGTATTATTTTATAGGGACATCGGTATTCTTGATAATGACTATCTATCCATATAATAGATACATACGGAGATAAAATCTGTATGACTGCTAGTTACGTACAACGTTGGATGATACCCAGTTACCCACGAATACACATTCTTATGTGAGAGAAATAATAATCTCATACCTTAGAATTTCAGACACAAATATAACATTAATGACACAAACACAATACATATTAAATGTTTTACTTTGGTTACATCCAATCCCATGATCTCCATCAGGTATCCATTTGATTAGATTGATAATTTCTTGTCATATGAAATGCAGAACATAATCATCATCTAATTCAAATGCTAATCTTATGCCGGTAATTAATGTTTCTTGTTAATTACCAAGACTAGAGACACTTTAGAGTTTTATTAAATCATGTATAGAATTTCACAATTCCAGTCCTCAACCTGAATGATCTATAAGTAATAAAATACTCAAGGAACAAATGATAAACAAATCATTCAATTACATGAACAAAACTTAGAATACAATTATCCTATGATTGGCTTCTAGATCACAACACTAACAATATATATATATATATATATATATATAGAGAGAGAGAGAGAGAGAGAGAGAGAGGAGAGTTCAAATGCACCATGATTTTGTGCTCCAATATGCTTCACATCTTTTATCTCTGTTTTCAAAGTCCGAACAGTCGATCCGAACCACTCAACATAATCTTCATAATAAAATATTCGTTGACACCAAATTTTATATTTTTTAAAAAATAATTTACTATTTTTTTACATATATACAATATCACTTTTTCAAATGATATAGAATTTCCTTAAAACAGTGATATTGTAACTATGTAAACAAATATCGAATTTCAAAATAAATAAAAAATTAGAGATGATGCCTTGATTCTTGTAGCTCTCCCCAATTTTTTACCTGTGACAAATGACTCCTCGGTATTCTATTTGTGACAATGACTCTCTTAACTGTAATTTTGCCAAACATTATTAATTTTGAGCTCAAAGGACTACAATGCCCCCAATAAAATATGCACTTATCTAATATTATTTTTATTGTTTATAAAGTGAAGGTAATTAATACTAACTTTGATTTTTCATTAAATAGAATCCTTTCACACTTTGATACATTAAATATGCAGTAAAATTTAGTTTACATTTTAGGTTTTGGCGGATGTATTGGGGTTGAATTATCTTTTGCAATTTAGAAAGAGGAGGGATCAAGTTACAACAAATTTGAGTTACAACAAAGTTACAACAACGATTTTTTTCATTTTCAAAGTTCAAATCGTCAATCCAAACCGTTCAACATGATCTCCACAATAAAATGTGCTTGCAGATCAAATTTTACATTTTTTTAAATTTTTTTACTATTTATTAAGTATTTTACAAAAAATAGTCATATTCAGACCATTGAATTTTGTACCAATTTTAATAAATAGTAAAAAAATTCAAAAAAATGTAAAATTTGATCTGAATGCACATTTTATTTAGATAATCACGTTGAACGGTTTGAATCGACGATTTGGACTTTGAAAATGAAAAAAATAATTGTTGTAACTCAAATTTGTTGTAACTTGATCCCTCCTCATTTAGAAAACCTAACTTTATTAAACTTGTTATATAACAAAAGCCTTGCTGTTTAATTGTTATGTAGTTTTCATCAGGATTTTCTCTGAAAAGTTCCTACAGCCCATTAAGTATGCTTTAAGTAAATTATAAAAAATTAGATGATCAGTCAATCAGAATTTACTTCTACTTTAAAGTTTGCGGCCTAATTAATACTAAAAATCTTATAATGAGTATCCTTATAGTAAAATGCATTTAACAGATTATTAGTACTTGATAGTTTTATCAGAACAAGCACACATGCGTAGACACGCAAAGTGAACTAGGAACTATAATAAGTATTTGAGAATCCTGTATGGAAATATATTAGTTCGAAAGAATTAAGTTTATAAATGCATGTTGCTACCAAAGAATAAAAAAATGCTAGCTGGGGCCTGGGTGTCATGCTCTTTGGTCTTTGGACCTCCGTTTTCAGGAATAGTACCTGTATCATTAGCTTTTTTTTTCATGGATATTAGGTAATTTTGTCTGCAAAAAAAATATATATATTAGGTAATTTTGTAATTTGAACTAAATATGATGGTGATTTAGTATTTTTGTGTCTTTGTATGCTTTGATATCACATTTTTATATTAAATTTTTAATTTAGTGCTAATGGTAATTATTCGCTCACCATGCTAAACTTTTATTAATAGTTAATATGTAGAAAATAAATAATATCTAAAGTACTATATATTAAAACAAGATTTTTCTATAACCTTATATTCGATAATATTATTTGATCATGACACTAATGTACAGAATGAAACAAACTATGATACTTTGGTGCAATAATGGAAATCATTTTCCCACTTAATTATATGTTGTTTTTTCTAATTTCTTGACGGATGATCAATCATTTTGAATTGTACCAAATTTTATACACAGCTATATATCATCTCATCTAAAAATTGAAAAAGATATCTAAATTTTTATTTATTCAGCAAAAAATATTAGATCGGTTATCATGATTATTAATTAAACAGATTTAATTTGGTCATCAATGTAACTCAAATATATCTATTTATATCATGATTATTAATATTTCGACTTTATAACTTTTGAAATAATAGTTGCAATGATTCATATAAGTAGTATCATGCCCGTACTTGCAACGGAGACATATATTCTAAGAGAACAAAAAAAATCTCATACAAAATAACATATTTTCATTCAAATAGCATTCCAAAATGACATTTATACATAAATAACTTTTCTTAATGAGATATATAATTTTTTTTATCTATTTGACATATGTTTATACAAAAAATTCATACAAAATGACATATTAAATGACAAATAACATTCCTTAAATAATATAATAAAATGGAAGAAAATGAAGACATGATCAGTCAATCTAAAAATTTCTTAAGTGATATTTTTAAAAATGAAAGAAATCAGGACCAATCCGAAAGATGATACAATTTGCATATGACGAGTACGTGTCTAAATAAATTTAAACTTCTACATATAAAGTAAATAAAAAAGATGCATAGAATCATATGAAGACAGACTATTTGATTGGAGGGCTGATATTAAATCTGAAATTTTATCTTTTAAACAAAGATTTAAATAGCGTTAATCGCGTCATAGCGAAACAGCTGAAAAACCAGTGCTATGTCCATATAACGCCGCTATAGCGCTATATTTAGAACTTTGTTTTTAATTATAGCTGTTAGCTGATTAGAACATCTAAGTGCTTAATATAAGAAAATGGAGATAAGAGCTAATGAAAAGCATCCGCAATTCGATCACCATTCACTGTAAAAAGTACTCAAACGCAATTAATTTTGTTGTGTGCTTTTGAAACCTTTGTAGTGTATCAGAAGCATTAAATGTGTATAAATAAGTAACTTTCTTAGAAGTTTTAGTGAATCTAATCATTTAACATCAGCTACGTTTTAAAAATGCGGCAATGCAGTTTCCAAGGCAAAATTAATGTCACTATAAATATGTAGTTTTCATTATATATTTTGACACGTGATACAGAAGTTCCTTTAATTTTCAAAATCAATTACGAAGAAAACTATTTTCATCATCAAAATTATGTCAATTATAAAAATAAGATTAAATTATAATTATACTTTTAATCTTAGTCTCAATAACTGCATAAACATTTCATGTTTGCGGCAACAAATGCAGCTAACTACATATTACATATAGCTCATATATAGTTTATATTGCACTAGTAATATTGAGTCCGGCTACTATAACACTAGTGTCATTCCAAACTAAATAACACCACATCTTAAACCATTGGATCTATTTTAATATTCGTGTACAAGATAGGGCTGGAATGACACTAGTGTCTTGCACGAATATTAAAGTAGATCTAATGGTTTAAGATGTGGTGTTATTTAGTTTGAAATGACACTAGTGTTATAGTAGCCAGACTCAGTAATATTGTAGTATATACTATAGTATACTACATATTCGGATCGTATATGGTTTATGCCAATAGAGTAGAACTAGGGTGCTCCTAAGCTCACCAAGCCCTTCGTGAGCGCGACTCTAAAACCTATCGAATTGACTTCAAATGACATTTCCAAACCGTTAGATGTTCAATCTATATTAAAATGTGCTTGGAGACCAAATTTTACATTTTTTGGAATTTTTTTACTATTTATTAAGATGGTTTGAAAATTGCTGTTTTTATTAAAATTCTGCACCATTGGAAAACAGCGATTTTCAAACCATCTTAATAAATAGTAAAGAATTCCAAAAAATATAAAATTTGGTCTCCAAGCACATTTTAATATAGATTGAACATCTAACGGTTTGAAAATGTCGTTTGAAGTCAATTTGATAGGTTTTAGAGTCGCGCTCACGGAAGAGCTTGGTGAGCTTAGGAGCACCCTAGTTCTACTCTATGCCAATATGCCCTGCATATATTGCTACGGCATAATATAGTAGTTTTACTTCAGGCCATTTGATGCATGTGAATATGCGGCAACATTTTAAATTATTAGTTGTAATTAGAACATATTTTGTTAGGTTGTCCTGTGTTAATAAAAATGTATGCAAGGGCTCGGTAGTTGTTTACCTGTTTACCCTTGCATTATATGCAAGGTAACCTTTTAAGGACTTCCAGCAGTCATCCTTTGATTCTTCCTGTCCACCTAGGTTAAAATATTTGACCCCTAGGCTAGAAGGATGAAACTGATTAAGAGGCCACCCCCACCCCCACAATCTTGGATTTTTTTTAAAAACCGTAAATAAAAAAATTAAATCTACGAAACCAACATGATGACACCAGGATTTACAAAAACCATCAGAACCGAGATGCCATCTCGGTCCGAAGGAATTTTTTTTCTCCGGACCGAGATGGCATCTCGGTCCCCATCTTTTTTTAATTTTCCAGCAGCTCACGCCACAGAAAATCCACAAATACTTCCGGACCGAATTGGCATTTCGGTCCGGCAAAAATTTCCCTCCGGACCGAGATGCCAACTCGGTCCAATTGTTTTTTCCTCCGGACCGAGATGGCATCTCGGTCCCATTGTTTTCTTTACTGCAGCCTTCCCTTCCCTTCTTCTTTCCTCCATTTTCTTTCCTACCCCAGCCCGAGGCTTCTTCCTCTTCTTCTACCCGAAACCAAACCAAACAAAATTAATTTTAACCCCTCAAATTTTCGCCATTTTTTATTCTAATTACATATTTGAATATAGTTTTGAGAGAAGAACAAGAAAAGCTTCAGATCTACAAGTTTCATTGGGTACGTGATTAAATTTTTTATTTGAAAAAAATATCCGAAATTTATAATTATTTAGTTTAGTTATAGAATAAATTAGTTTTTTGTAGTGTATTGTAGTGTAATTTAATGTATTATAGTGGGAATTTTGAATTTAGGAAAAAAAATCCGAATTTTAATATTTTTTGTAAAATTATTTAGTTTAGTTTGTATGTAGTGTAAATTAGTTTATTTTAGTGTATTGTAGTGTAAATTAGTTTATTTTAGTGTTATTTATTTAGTGATTGTAGTGTATTTTAATGTATTGTATTATAAATAAATTGTATAAATAGTTAAAGTAATTAGAGTAATTTAGAGTAATTTTGTGTAAATAAATTGTAAATAAATTTAAGTGTGAATAAATATTTAGTGTAAATAAATTGTATATAAATTGTATAATTTTTTAGTGCAAATAAATTTAGTGTGAATAAATATTTAGTGTAAGTAAGTTGTATAAAAATTGTATAAATATTTAGTGTGAATAAATTTTATAAATATTTAGAGTAATTTAGTGTATAAATTTATTGTATATAGTGTTTAGTAATTGTATAATGATTTGGTTTGCAAGTAGAGTAATCTTGGTCATAGTTTTTTTTAA
This sequence comes from Carex parvula, assembly GCA_025461045.1. Lineage (NCBI taxonomy): Eukaryota > Viridiplantae > Streptophyta > Magnoliopsida > Poales > Cyperaceae > Carex > Carex parvula. Next base: position 979,285 of record JAJGRW010001301.1, on the reverse strand, counting down.
AAATAAATGTAGAATAATTTAGGCCTTTTTTAGTGTAATTTAACTAATTGTAGGTTTTTTTAATTTTGTATGTAGAGTAAATTAGCTAAAGGAATTTTTGATTTGTTAACTAACTGGAGTTTTTTTATGTTGTAATTTTATTTATATTGTAGTGCAAAATGGCTGCTGAACAACGCTTGTTGCAATTGCCTGCTGAGGAACACAAGATATCGTTGGTGAATACAACGGTATTTGTTTAATATCGTGTTGGATTTAAATTCCAAAATAAACTTGGAAGTTTAAATTAATTTTTGTTCTTTACATTATTTTGCATGAAATTATCGTTCCAGCCTGTTCGTTCACTGCGTACTGGTCCTCGGCAAATGGGCATTCATTACCAGCCTCGGATGAAAGAAGGTTTGGTGTACTTAGGCCTGTACCAGATGAAGGATGTGACGCATTGTCAGATTGATAAAGCGTTGATCACTGCGCTCGTCGAGAGGTGGAGGCCCGAGACGAATAGTTTTCATCTTCCGGTGGGGGAGTGCACAGTGACACTGGAAGATGTCAGCTGTCTGTGGGGCTTACCTGTTCAAGGTAAAATATTTTTTCTTACTAATTTATACTTTTGTGAGTAATTTATATTTAGTGCAGTTAATTTAGTGTAAATAAATGTAGTGTAAATAAATTTAGGAATAAATTAATTTAGTGTAAATAAATTTAGGAATAAATTAATTTAGTGTAAATAAATCATATTAATATTTAGAGTAATTTAGTGTAAATAAATCCTATTAATATTTAGTGTAAATAAATTGTATAAATATTTAGAGTAATTTATCTTTTTTTTAGCGTATTGTAGTGTATTAAATTGTATTGTAAATATCGAGTATATCTTTATCTCTAACATCTATGTTTACAGGAAAGACAATTGCTGGACATACAGATGATAATTGGTCACTACTGATCGAAGAATGCCTAGGGCATGAGGTCTATGACGGCAATGAAGACAGTGATGATGAATTTTTTTATTCAAAGGTGGCCGACAATGGCGAAGTTAAGAGATCCAAATACCATATGCGACTAAAATGGTTGAAGGACCGCTTTAACGGAAACTTGGCACATGACACTCCCCAGGAGATCGTCGACCGACATACACGGGCATACTGCATGGACTTGTTTGGATCGATGATGTTTCCCGATGCGAACTCAAGTTCTGTCCCGATCATGTACTTGCAGTTCTTAGAGAATTTGGGACACCTGGAAGAGGACTACAATTGGGGAGGTGCTGTACTTGCCTGCCTGTATCGTGAGTTGTCTCGGGCTTGCAGAAAGAAAACAGTTTCGATTAATGGTCCAGTACTACTGCTGCAGATGTGGTGTTGGACTCGGTTTCCTATAGGCCGGCCCAGAGGCAGGCACGATTTACCATTTGGCGGTGAAAACCAATTGGAGAGGCTGGCTTTTGGCGCAAGATGGACTATTCCGCATCAATGGGATGGCAACCCTATTAGAGGTATATTTATTTAAACATGTATTTAAATTATATTTCTCAATATAATTTAGTGTTAATTCAATATTTATTTGTAATGTGTTCACAACTTAGGTGTATCGCAATATCGTAACCAGTTTGAGCGTCTGAAAGTAAATGTTGTCAACTGGATGCCGTATACGACTTACTACCACCAACAACCTTGGCGCGGGATTAGAGACCGAGATATATTTAGATATCGCGTGTGGTTGGTCCATTTCTGGGAGTGTGAGATTCATCTTCCTGAGAGGGTTTACCGGCAGTTCGGATTATTTCAGCGAGTTCCTCCGCAGGATCCACTGCCCTTTGATTATATGGAAGGCCTCCGCAGTCACACACGTAAGGATGGTTTGTACGAAGACGGATTAAGTTCAGACTGGAGCACTCAGTGGGCGGAATTTATCGCTCAACCACCCTGGGCAAATGAAGAGCCGGGACCTTACGATATGGATAGGTACATTTTTTTTTTAAATTTTGAATTCGGATCCAGTGATGAGTTAATTTATTCTAATTGGTCATTACAGATATCCCGAGTATATGGATTGGTTCTTCCGGCACGGCATGCCAACGATTTACGTAATGCAAAGCCACCAAGAAATTCTGAGCCAGCCATTGCCAGAACCAGAAGTAGAAGTAGACCGTCTCGGGTATGTCTCGGATGCCGAGGTGCAATCACGTACCGTAAGTATTTTAATTTTAATTTTTAATATATCACCTCATTTTATTTACGAACTATCTTTCATTTTATTTAACTATTCTATTTTTTTTTTTGCAGAGATTTCGCCTCATGAATATGACCGCAGAAGGAATTGCGATGGTGAAGACACCTGGGCAAATGGCTTTTGGACTCCAATTGCTAGAGCATAGTCGTGATTTTTTACGGGATATTGGGCATATCGCAATGTTCAGAGCCATGGTCGAGCAAGCCGGACTTCCATTTGACCTAAACCACATCGATATCAGCGGTGATATTCCAGACACGAGAGCGAGGCATGTAGATGTCCAAGTTCCTCCAACGACGCATGACGATATTATGCAGGGAGTTTACAGCTCGCTTCGATCCATAGTAATAGACGGGCGCCCTCTAGCAGATGATGCGGGGCCATCAGCAGCGGCTCCTACAAGACGCCAGACAAGGCCAACTCGCAGATTTAGCCACTCGAATTTCACTAATCCTAGGGGCAGGGAAGCCACAGATTGATTTAGTGTAACCCTATTTAGTGTATGGATTGTTTAGTGTAAACATGGATTAATTTAGTGGTTCCTCTTCTTCGACGTCTAATCCGTGCTTCCTTCTACATCTCTGACATACCAAATCTTCTTCGCATTTGAAATTCCAAAATTCCGATAACATTAAAAATTAATAACAACAAAAATGCAGAAATTCGTCCATATTCCATCTAATTCGAATGGGGGTCAGAAATTCAGAAAAACAGAAAAACAGAAATTCAGAAAATTTACAGCTCATAAATTCGACTAGATTGGAAATTCAATTATGATTGAATGGCTACATGGAATTTTGGGTTCTTTATATGGAAAGAAAGGCGTCGAAGTCTAGTTTTCAGATAATATAACTTGTACGTACAAAAATATTACGGTTTGCTACAGTTCTGACGATTTGTCAAGGGGGGTCAGAAATTCAGAAAAACAGAAAAACAGAAATTCAGAAAATTTACAGCTCATAAATTCGACTAGATTGGAAATTCAATTATGATTGAATGGCTACATGGAATTTTGGGTTCTTTATATGGAAAGAAAGGCATCGAAGTCTAGTTTTCAGATAATATAACTTGTACGTACAAAAATATTACGGTTTGCTACAGTTCTGACGATTTGTCAAGGGGGGTCAGAAATTCAGAAAAACAGAAAAACAGAAATTCAGAAAATTTACAGCTCATAAATTCGACTAGATTGGAAATTCAATTATGATTGAATGGCTACATGGAATTTTGGGTTCTTTATATGGAAAGAAACGCGTCGAAGTCTAGTTTTCAGATAATATAACTTGTACGTACAAAAATATTACGGTTTGCTACAGTTCTGACGATTTGTCAAGGGGGGTCAGAAATTCAGAAAAACAGAAAAACAGAAATTCAGAAAATTCAGAAATGGTCTTCCATTTAAAACAAATATAGTCTTATATAAAACATGGTCTTGCATTACACAATATTCATCGTTCCTTACGTCTCAATAATTTGTTCACCAGACGACTAGCCGTCCGACCAATAGATGGTCGGCTACCAGATGGTCCTGCTTGACTAGCAGTTGTTTGTACATGTGGAGCAGATGCAGATGCCTCTGGCCGGGTGCCAGATACGCTTCTCCTTCTTTCTTGTGGAGCAGATGCCTCTGTATACCTAGCAGATGCAGATGCCTCTGGCCGGGTGCCAGATACGCTTCTCCGTCTTTCTTGTGGAGCAGATGCCTCTGTATACCTAGCAGATGCAGATGCCTCTGGCCGGGTGCCAGATACGCTTCTCCGTCTTTCTTGTGGAGCAGATGCCTCTGTATACCTAGCAGATGCAGATGCCTCTGGCCGGGTGCCAGATACGCTTCTCCGTCTTTCTTGTGGAGCAGATGCCTCTGTATACCTAGCAGATGCAGATGCCTCTAGCCGGGTGCCAGGTACGCTTCTCCGTCTGTCAACAGTTGCCCCTGCACAATGAGGATATAAATATAATTAAGTGTGTAAAATCTTAATTTAATTAAAAATATGTACTAATTCACAATTACGATTTCTAACCTGACGGTCTTCTTCTACCGGATCCCTCTGGACGTTGTACTCCACTGCGTGGCCTACATTGAGCTTCCATAACATCCATAGCATTAGGAATTCGCTTGTGCTTCCTCCTACCCTTGTTAATTTTATTTGGGTCCGGCTTGATTTTCCCTGCTCCCAACTCATATATCCAATTGCGGTGGCTGCCGAAGCTGTGAAACTCACCTCTCCATGTGTTGACATAATTTTCAACGCTATAATAGTGACTTACATATCTCATCGGATCTAGATGTCTCTTACAGCACACCGCCAAGACGTGGTTGCAGGGAATGCCGGTAAATTGCGGTTTCTGGCAGTCACAAACAGGCATTCTCTGCTCCCCTTCTGGAAATCTAACTTCGTACTTCATGTCTCCTTTCACCCCCTACAATCAATAAATCATGTTATTTAAATATTACAAATTGAGAAAGTTATACTAAATTTAAGAAAATATCGGACATACCGTTCTTTGGGTTCCATCATGATCGACGACCTCGTAGACGGGAAATTCACCACCCATTGGTATCACTAGGTGCTGCTTTGCTTTGGCAATCCGACGTTCTAACGCTGTCATGATTTTTCCTGATAATCTCATTCCATTTTGATGCCAATTTCGAGCAACCGCACCTCTTCTGACATACCAATCCACAACTTTATAGAATGTGCGATCAACTATTGCCGTTACAGGCAGTTGGCGCGCCACTCGAAAAACATTGTTCAATGATTCTGATCCGTTCGTAGTCATAATACCCCACCTATTTGGGCCTCCGTCATGACATTGTGCCCATTTATGGAGTTGCAGAGGCTCTTCTTCGAGATTTTGCAACCTTTTACCACACCACATGATGTACTGGTGAGTAGTAATGCTCCTACCTTCTATCATTTCCATACCCTCATCAAACCTCCAAGGTTTCATCTTACCCACAAACGCAGTGAAAATTGCTTCAATTACTCTGTCCTTGCACAACTTGTACACATTCGCCGCAATATGATGAGCACACAATCGATGAACTGCTTCACCCCTCTCCTCGCACCACCCTAAATCAGTACGATCAAACACTGAACGGATTGCAGCATGCTGGTCTGATATAACACATATCCGACCGGGGCCGACAACTTCTTCGCGTACAAATTGCATAAACCAGCCCCAATTATCTGAAGTCTCCTCTTCCGCAATTCCGAATGCTATTGGCAGTAATTGTTGTTCTGCATCATAAGCGCATGCCATGAATAGTTTTCCTTTGTACCTGCCGGATAGGTGTCCTGCATCTACACTTATAACTGGTCGGAGATATGGCCAGGATTGAATGCATGGACCGAAAGCCCATGCCGCACGGATGAAAATATATTCGCCCAACGTGCTAGATGGTATGTGATCAATTCTGTATCTTGTACCTGGGTTAGACCTCTGGATTGCACCGAGCATAGAAGGTAGCAGTTCGTAAGCTTTCTCCCAAGAACCAAATAAATCGGCAATAGCCAGCTCCCTCCCTCTCCAAATCTTGCTGTATGAAGGCTCAACCGTTTTGAACTCCTGTCTAACTGCAATTCGACATGCTTTTATTGACATCTCCAGGTCCTCCTTGAGACCCGGTTTGATTATATCTGCAATCATCCTGGCAGTCATCTGACGACTGTCTGCTGTACATGCAGTACTGTAACAATTGTGCTCGTATGGGTTTGTTGCAATTGTCCAATTGCCCGTCGCAGTGGTTTTTGCGTATACCCTCCACGGACACCCCTCCACTGTACATACAACCACATATCTGTTACGACTTGTCTGGGTTTGTTGTATTTCTAAGTTATTATCCATGGCATATCTATTCAACTTCGATTTAAGATCAGCTTTGGATTCAAATATCTGTCCCACAGAAAATGGACCGTCGATTCTGGGTGGATGACCAAAAAATGCTTCATCCTTGTACGGCATCGGCACATCGTCATGAAATGCCGAACAAGGATGCTGCAATCCCCGATTAATAAAAGGAATAGACGATTGCCACTCATTCCTTACTTCTTCCATCCTAATCTGATCCTCAATTTCGGCCATTTCCTCTTCCCCGACAACCGTGTCATCAGGGTCAGAGCTTGTTTCTGAGTCAGTATCATTATTCAGTTGGTCAAAATAATTCTGCAAATCAACCGGGGGTGTTTCGGGGGTTTCATCACAATGTGCCGGTGAATCAATCACCGGTATGTCTCTGCTAGTTCCGGGTACACTACCCGGGTATGGGTCATAATTGGTCTGACTAACAACTGGTACTGACTCAACCACTAATTCAAGAAGTTTAAAATTCAATACCGGAGTGGCATTCGCAAGCACCATATACCAAGTCGCTTCGTGGTCTATGTTGAACAACTGGTATTTTTCTGCTGAGCCAGGTGGTGCCGTGTTCAAACGTGCGCTGATTGTCAGATCGAACCGGCTAGGGAGCAAACGAATGCCAACATATATCTGCCTTCTTAGCTCATCAAGACTAGTTGAGTTAGTAACAGGAAATGTACAGGTCGGTGCGTCTGTAATTTCGCGTCTGTGATACACATTTATTAATACTTGAGACATTTCCTGAACAAAAAATTTCACGATTAACCTTTGATAATTTTCAATTTTACAGCAAAAAATATGATCATAATTGAAAAAAAAAACTTACTACAGTATTCAGACGAACGCTAGAGGCACAATGCAGGAGCCGATCTGTAATTTGGAAAACTGAAACTATGCACAATAGAGAGGCATGAAGGTCTCGGAGAGAAAGAGGTGAGAAAGAAAGAAGAAGCTCAGAGGTCTCTGTCTCTGTCTCTGTCTCACAAATAATGCATAGGAGAAGAATACATTTTTTTATTGAATATAACATTCTGGACCGAGATGGCTACTCGGTCTGGCCGAAAAAATTATCTGGACCGAGATGGCTACTCGGTCTGGCCAAAAAATCCTCCGGACCGAAATGCCATTTCGGTCCAGGGGCAGCCACACCATCGGCCACACCATTCAGCTCTGTTTTGCTGTGAAAAAGATGGGGACCGAGATGGCATCTCGGTCCGGAGAAAAAAAATTCCTTCGGACCGAGATGGCATCTCGGTTCTGATGGTTTTTGTAAAACCTGCTGTCATCATGTTGGTTTCGTAGATTTAATTTTTTTATTTACGGTTTTTAAAAAAAATCCCACAATCTTCTCTCTGCTCACATGTTTCAGAGATCAATGGGCATAAAAAAATATTACCATTTATCTCTATGGCATTCTCTCATCTAAACATACATTTAATCTTTCCTCATTCATAGCCTATAAATGCCCCTTCCATAATATCTGCATGCTCCTCACTTCTCCCCACACACCTTTTATCACTCGTTCTCTTCTTCTCCATTCTCTCTCCGTAAACACCACACCATGCTAACAAACCATAGCCCACAAGACTACATCCAAAGTTGGTCTTGGCAACCCCAAATGAATCCCCACCACCACCAGCCACCCCCACACCTATACTACACATATGAGAAGGAGCACATGTTTGAAAAACCTCTTACCCCTAGTGATGTCGGAAAACTAAACCGCCTTGTCATACCCAAACAATACGCCGAGAAATACTTCCCCTTAGACTCTGAATCTGGTGAAAAAGGCCTTCTTTTGAACTTTGAGGATGAATCTGGGAAGGCATGGCGGTTCCGGTACAGCTACTGGACCAGTAGCCAGAGCTATGTGCTAACCAAGGGTTGGAGCCGGTATGTGAAGGAGAAGCGGCTTGAAGCGGGTGACGTCGTATATTTTGAACGGATTCACGGGGTCGGTGGTACTGGGGACAGGCTCTATATAATGTGGAGAAAGCGCGGATCGAGTGCAAATGCAGGTGTGTCGACAGGACCTGTTAGCACAACAGAGCCATGGAGCCCGGCTGCTAGTAATGGCTCGTACCCGGCCAGCCCTGTGAGTTCTGGCTACAACCCCTACAGCACCACACCGGTGCAACAAGACCATTATAATTATTTCCTCCAAGGTATATTTTATTTTTCTGTTATGTGATACATTAATTATCTTTTCCTATATGTAAATTCAATAATAAATTCTTTTTCAATTCTGTTAGTTTGCTTTCTCTGAAGCACAATTCTTCAATTGGAAGTATCTTACGTATACTGTATATCTTTTATGATTATTGATCAGGTGATCAAACTAGAAATGGAGAACAGAGTAGTGCAAACAATGTGGTGGCGCCTTCTAACTCAAGGCGGTTGAGACTCTTTGGTGTGAACTTAGACTGTGTCATCAGTGAACCAGAGCCAGAGACCGTACGAGACATGAACGGATCCATATATGGCATCATGAACCAGAGTTCACACGCACCCGTGCCTAATTACTGGTTAGTTCCAAATCTGCATAAATTGTTACATTAATCATACTATTAATGCTATGTTTAGTTCCTAACAATTATCACATGCATGAATAAATAACTCAATTCATGTGGCAAGTTGTGCTTGGTCTTTCTTCTGGTATAAATTACATTTTAGTTATTTAATGTCCAATATACAACGAATCAGACCAATAATTTGATTCTGTATTTATATCAATTATTTAATTAAGAGGGTCGAGCAATCTCATAATGCTGCCCACCCACTCACATAAAATCACCTGATTCAGAGTTTCAGACAAACAAAAATATGTCCAAAACTGCATGCATTTTGCAAGTTCTAGTCAGGATTCTGTGTGATATTCACTGAGTAGTAATTGATTTTACTAAATTATATATAGATGAACTTTAATTTTTTTTTTCTGCTAAAAACTTTTGGATAATTGAACTTCCTCTATATATAATCAAAGAGATATATTTTTTGTCAATTAATTACGTAGAAACTTGGTAACAATAATAATTGAAAGTTCCTATTCTTCTTTATTTTTTTTATTTGAAAGTTTCAATTCTATATTAATGTTGCAGGAGGAATTCTTGATGAAGCAAAAGAGGAGGAGATGTCAAAGGGGAGATCCTGAAACCATGCCTTGAAATCCTACCAACTAAATATTTTTGAAGCACTCCCAAGTGACAGACACCGTGATTGACTGATGTGAAAGGAATGAAATGGATCATGAAACGGGTAATGTCAGAAGAGGCACATAACCTGACCCTATGTTTCAATTTTAGTCTTTTCATTTTGAAGTTGGTACCCATTTTATTTCCAGCTATGTATACATCAACCTTTATATCATGCGTGATCTTTTATTTATTGGAAAGAGAATGGAGCTCAGCTGTTCAGTAGTTGTAAAATTATGAGCAACAAATTAAATGTTGCAGGACAACTTCCGGTCATGTCTGTATTTATGTGATCTCTAGACTTATTTTATTCCGATTGACGAGTATATTTGCAAAAGTACCAACACTAGAAAATCTCTTCTATAGTTCTATACTATCTCTCTCTCCGACTCTCCCAAAAAGAATTTTGTTATACATATGTACGGATGATATCTGACGCATGAGGATTGAGGAATGGTCCTCTCTCTTTCTTTCTACAACTTTTATTCTCTGATGGATGATGGATGGATGGATGGATGGATATGAAATTGTAAGATCTTTAGGTGATGGTGTGTGGGGACCCAAAATTACTTAATTGAAAATAAGGTACTGCCTTTTTCTGGCACGTTGTAACTGAAAACTTACTATTGAACCTTGAACAGATGAACTTAATCTTGTACATCGATTAGATGTGAGAGAATAAAATATGATATATCAAATGTCCTTTACTTCCTTTTCATCAACAAAAATTACAGAATTCTTGTGATTTTTCACTGGAGACTAATCAAGCGGAAAATCAAATATATCTCTGGATGCTTCATGCTTTCGGCCAATAAAAATAAAACAGGGGAAATCAGATGATTCTTGAAAACTAAACAAGCAGGGAATTGCAAAATATGTGGGGTCAGAGAGGATATAATGGGGTACACTGGCCTCTGTGTTTCTTGATCGGTGGAAAAAAAAAAATCTCAATGTAGGTTGTGATATCTCAATGGGGCATTGCAAATATACCCTCTTTGTTAGCTTGTGATATCTCAATGTAGGTTTTGATGGGATTTTGTCCCACAACCATTGTAGGAAAAAAAAAATCATTGATTTTTTTTATTTTAGTTAACAAATTCAAAAGGTAAAGTTAAAAAAATATTAATTAAAAAAATTCTTCCCTTAAATTTAAAAATGATCCAGGTTTAAATTTGAGCTATTTTTTTTTTCAAAAGGAAAATAGCCTTTCGTGATATATGGTTTTCCAAATTTGACTTCAAATGCGTTAATTTCAAGATAATAGTTCCACCATACAAGATTCAATTCGATACTTAAAAATTATTATTCAAATTAAAAAGTATTTTATGGATATGCTCTTCCTTATTTGTTAGCACGTGTATAAGTTTGTTAAAGTGTTTTTAACTTTTCATCAAACAATTGAAATTTTTTGGTAGTTAAATTTTAACTGTTATTTTCATTAATGACCTATTAAACTCCCAATTGACATGTTGAATTTTTTTATGCGGAGATAATGTGACAAAATAATTTTGTAGTTAGATCATCTCTGAAGGGATTTTGATTCATTGCCTCAAAGATTTAATCAAATTGACACTGAAAACAGTGAATGTGTTTGGGCGTTGTATATTACGTAAAAAATTGTAATAGCCCCCCTTATATATATTTCGTCGATGTAGACAGAGGCAGATTCAAAATTTTGATAATTAATTGGAGCAGAGTAGTGGATAGGAATTTAAAAAAGTCACGGCACGATCGGATACATTATGGCACAATACAGTTATGTCACGACACGTGTGTAGGTTACGTGCTGTGACCATCCACGTGACGTGACCATCTTTTAAAAATTTGACACAACAAGACACGTCACGCAAAAGATTTGGTTACGGCACGACACATGGTCACGTGTAATTAATACTGTGAGATCTTGATCGAATGGTGAATCTTAAATAAACTAACCTAAATTATGAAAAAAACAAATAGTCAAATATGATCAAACGTGACAAATGTGACCGGTTACGTTTAGACAAGTCATGTGTGGTCATGGCGTGACGTGTTGTGACCATTCACGTGCCATGATCATCCTTTCAAATTTGGTCACGACACAACACGTGATCCAAGTTACGGCGTGACTAGTCATGGCATGGTACATATTTATATCCTTAGTAGCGGATCTTTTTTTCTCCTAACAAATCAACGATTCTTCTAAGTGGAGTAGCGAATCGGATTGTCTTTTTTTTTCTTTTACTCAAATCAATCTGAGCTGACTTTTTTTTTCCGCACAATTTTCTTTTACTAGACTGTGAATTAAATCCAATAATAGACATTATATCCATCTAGAGATAGGCACAAGTATAAAATATCACTTGATCTAAAAAAAATTTTAATTCAAAAGTAGACACTTGCCTACCCCTGATTTTTCTAGATCTGCCAGTGAATGTACTACTCCTGACCCTTCTTCAGCCCGTCAGTGAATGTAGGAAAGAAAGTAGAGAGTTGGAGAGGAAGAGAGAACAATAATTGAAAAGAAACATAATATTACATGTTACTCTCTTAAAATTGACATATTGTACTAAATATAAAAAAATCCAACAGATTAAAACTTAATTTGGTTCCCAAGATAATATGGTATCTAAAGTAAAATATTATAGATAGTGTATTTGAACGTAGTGAATATATATATTATAGATAGTGTATTATAATGCAGTGAATAAATATGTTTTTTATAAATAGAAAGATGGAGGTCTAGTCTTCAAAATTCTATTGTTTTTATGAGGGCTCTAATGCTTTCATTATTTTCGTGTCCTAATTATGCTCCACATTTTTATTTTTATTTTCAAAGTCCAGATAATCGATCCGAACCACTCAATAGATCTCCATATTAAAATGTGCTTGAAGACCAATTTATTTTTGAAAATCTTTTATTATTTGTTTATAGGTACAAAATCATTATTTTTAGATGGTTCTGAATCTTCTAAAATACAATGATTTTGTACCTATCTAAAAAAAATAAAAAAGTTTTAAAAAATATAAAATTTGGCCTCCATGCACCTTTTAATACTGAGATCATGTTGAGTGATTCTAATTAACTGTTTGGATTTTAAAAATGGATAAGGATGTAGAGAGATTGGGACACTATATCAATTTGGCATTTGAGCCCTCCTCTATTTTTATTGTCTATCAAGGACCCTCCTTCAGAATTTTTAACTAACAATCTCTCACACAGATGATATTGTTCTTTGGCACTAGATCAAAAATGGGTTTTAAACAAGTGTGTTCTTGTAGCACATTTTGTGTTTGATGCCTCGTCTAATTTATCTAGTATTTTATCTTAGTTGTTTTTTGTAACAATAAAGTATGTGAGAAGCGTTATTTTATCTATTATTTAGTCTTAATTATTTTTCTAATAAAGACGTACGTAAAACATGTCTCAACACTAAAAATAAAAAATTGAGGGGGAAGTGAGACGAATTATTATTGATATCATGTTCCACTCAGTTTGGAGAGCAATTAACTAACATAGAAGATTCTTAAATTGTTGATTAATTAATAAGATAATCTCAGTCCATATCTAGCTGGATAGAGATTTGAATGTCTAGAGATCGGTATTAAAAAAAAATTGCAGTCCAAATCTGAAATAGTAGTCGGACGCTGTCAAACTGGGGACGGCGGAGCAGCTTGGGTCCGATGCCCATCGGACTCAAAGTGAGTTCGATGGGTTCGATGATCGTCTGATCTGCTTTAAGATTGACGCCCACAACTTTCACGTCTGCTTTAAAATTCATGCGCACGAATATTAAAGTGAATCGGACGGTCCCTAAACCCATCAGACTCAAATTTGAGTCCGATGAGCATCAGACTCAAGCTGTTCCGGACGAACTGATAGAAGGCTCCGATTTATAACAGCAAAATGCATGAAATAATTTGAAATGTAGTAGTAAAATATATTTCGAAAACCTAGTATCCTTCAAATACCGCACTTATCTAAGAAAAATCTCAGTCGTGTGATTTTATTTTCCGAACCTGCTTTATGATCCGTGCCATATTGAAATAAACGATGTGGATTTCATTTTACCAGTTCAGGTACCTGATTGGATCTGAATTTGTTTTGACGAGATGTCAGTGCTGATATAAAGAAAATGAAATAGAGTTTTTGTTTTTTTTTTCTAATCAAAATTTCAGGTGTGGAAAGAGAAAGCATTTAATAAGAGAGAGATGTGTCTGGAGTGTACGTAGACACCTGGGGATTTTCATGTCCCCATATCTTTTATGATTTAAAAAGTATCTATTATTTTATAACTCTCCCCTACTTTTCGCTTCTCTTATTAGTCTTATGAAAAATGCCAGCCCAAATTTAGGCCGGTACAAATCCAATAGAATTGTACACTACAGAATTTTTTTATGAAACCCTTTTTGGATCATTACTTCATCAATTCATACTTCATTGTACATTTGTACTACCTACATGAGAAATCTTTAAATTGAGACAGTTAGGAATTTGCTGACTTTAACTCAGATTTAAAAACATATTTGAATTTTCTCATAAAAAACTTTAATACGTATCAGTTGACTTTCCAATATCATGTATATGTTCGTATATAATTGTTGTTCCGGTAGCCTGATTTTACTCTTCAAATATTTCTATTAAATTTTCATGCATCTCTTGAGAACAAACTATTGTCAAGAATCAGTTTTTGATTTAGTTAGTAAAGATAATGTCTTCTAAATGAGACATTGTAGATGTTGAAATCCGAATGGAAAAATCTATTGACTCTGAATGTCTACTACATGATTCCATTTAGATAGAGATTCCATTTTTTATAAATTAGTGACTTTAAATGTCTACTAATAATTTCATTGATAATAAATATAATTATAACAAGAGCTCAAATGTCCCTCATTTCCAGATATACTCATTTCTTCTCATTTATTCTTTAAATTGCTCCTATTTTTCTAATCCTACTTATTGCACTCTTAATCACTCTACTACCTTATTGTCCATCTCTAGAGGTACAACAAGTTGGACATTATCAGTCCGCATCCGGATCTATATCTGAAAATTAGATACGGATATCTAATATTGAATATCCGTATGGATATGGATACGGATATGGTTTTGAATTTTAATTATCTGTATCCGAATAGTATATACATACCATATAATTTAATATATATTATGAAAATATTTATATATATATATATATATATATATATAGGGGCTGGCTACTATGCTTATAACTCATTTTTGCGTTTTCAATGTTCAAATGGTCGATCCGACCGTTCATCTTGTTCTCCATATTAATATGTGCTTGGAGACCAAATTTTACATTTTTCTGAATTTTTTTACTATTTATTAAGCCACTTTGAAAAATGCTGATCTGGGTGAACAGTAAAAACAGTGTTTCCAAAATTATGGACCATATGATCAGTAATTTTCAAAGTGGCTTAATAAATAGTAAAAAAATTCAGAAAAA